>CM055064.1:36365436-36470539 GCA_029204045.2 Tillandsia leiboldiana | reverse complement strand
GCAGATGGATCCGGCTCTGGGAGATGAAGAAATCTCGTGAAGGTGGCACTGTGAAAGGAGGAACAGGGAAAGAGTTCTTCACTGCAGAACTCGGCCTATTTATAGGCCAGGAAAACAATTGGGGAAATGACCAATGGGTCCCCACTTTCGGGCGCTCCCGGTTTTCGGGCGGCTACAGTGTTGGGCCCGGCCCAACACTGTGCGCGCCCGAAATCGCCACGGGCCTCCACGTCGCCCCCCGAACAGGCAACAGCCTTCCTCGCCTCCCGCGCAGTGCCGCGTGGCCCGCCTGGTCAACGCGGGTGGGTGGCGCCCGCGAATCACAGGGCGCCACCTGGCCCGCACTATCCTCTCCGACCAACCCTGGCGCGCCGCCTGTCGCCCCCTGCCGCGCACTGTTCCGAGGCACTCCACGCTCCGTGGTCCCCGCCTGCGTGAGCCCGCCAACCAGAAACCGCCACGTGTCCACCCCGGTCCACCGTGCGCCCCGCACTCTCCGTAGACCCCGCCCCGCGGACCGGCCCACTCCCGAGCCGCCCCGCGTCCCGCCCCCGGTGCACGCCTGCCGCGTGGACCGGGCGGCCCGCGCCTCTGCCCGCCGCGCTGCCCGCGGCCGCTCCGCCGCTGCCCGCCGCCGCCGCCACTGCCCGCCGGTGGCCGGAGACACTGTTCCGGCATGAACAGTACCCGATGCTCAAAAATAACAAGTGGGTAGTCCGTTTTGACCGTTTTCGCGCGCTGAATCCGAATTTGATGTCCATTTTGCCAAATTCCAACCCCAAAATTTGCCGATGGCATCCGGAAAGGTATTCCTTGGTCCAAACTTCGCGCTGAGTCCATTTTTAATATCCGCATCGCGCAAAACCACTTCTAACGATCCGACGGAGTCCATTGATCACCCACGTGATCCAGTAAGCCCGAAGTCCGCCACAACTGTCCACTTGGTGCACAAACACCTCCAACACACAGTACAAGCTCCCCAGATGTCACCAATGACTCTACCACAGCTCTGCAGAGATCCAAGTCATCACATCCTCCCCCACTAAAAGAAAGTTTCGTCCTCGAAACTAAAATCAATCCTCAACCCGAAACCTCAACCAAATAGAGGGAGTAAAAATCCAATCATCCACCACTCAAGCTCCCAAAGCTGTCAAGTACCTCCTCCAGAGACGCGACGCAAACCTCGGGTCTCTTACAAGAACAGAAAAGAGGCGGGCACCCCAGAAAACCGCACCACCTCGATCAAGTACAACTGGGCTAACCGCTCGAGCTACCAAGTCCAAGAGCAACAAGCTCAACGTGAGTACCTCCGCACTCCCGGGGTATCCCACGACCACGCTAGCCAGAAAGGCTGCGCCCCCACGGCGGGACACCCGCCCCGCTCACAAAGTCGAAACCATAGGGGCAAAGATAGCCCCCGAGCAACCCCAACACACCATCTACCCCTGGCCTAGCCCCTCCCTAGAGGACCGTCCTCGCGGCACAAATCAACCGCCGCGAAAAGAAGAAAACTGAGCCAGCCAAACCGTCCTAAGTACCAAATCCAAAACCCAAAACTAGCATAAGACCATCAGGTCTACTGGTACTATCAAGGACTCAACTACACCGGGCAGGACCAACAGCACTCCCCTACATGCCGAGGATCGAGAATATAAACCTCCCGAACCCAAGGTAACCGTCCTACCCCTAACCAAAGACTAGGATGCTCCAATGCTAGACAATGCAAAACCAATGCCGGTAAATAAAATAAAATAACAAAAATAATACCTGTCACCACAAGGTCGGCTGCCGTAAAATCCTCCACCTGAGCGGCGTAGACCCGACCGCTCTGAGCCGGTGGTCGGTGATCCGCCGGGTAAAAAGAAGGTGATCCGCTCGCTGGAGCATAAAGCCGCTGAGCTGACAACTGCTGCTGAGGCGGAAAAGGAGCCGATGCCGAAGAAGGTGCCGCTGGAGTCGAAAAGGGGCACGAAGCCCGAACGTGGCCTGGCTGTCCACACCTGTAACAACGACCCCACCTCTGATCACAGGTGTGCGACAAATGAGATCCCCCGCAGAATATACATCTGTCTCTGTCGCGAAGCCGTGGCTGTCCCGGCTGATGCTGTTCCTGTGCCTGATGCTGAGACTCCGGCTGCTGCCGCGATGGCCTCTGAGATCTACTAGGCTCTCGCTGATCCGCACGCCCATGGCTAGGTAACTGAGACCGCGGCGGTCTCCACACGCTAGCCGATCCCTCGTCCTCGGGTACTGGTCGTTTCCTAACGGAACTCTGTGCGACCATCCCGCCTCGCCTCGCCACCACTGTGTCGCCTCTCTCCACCCATTCGGCATGTTCGACGGCCTCCTTAAGAGTCTGGAGTCGCTGTGCATGCACTAGGGTATAAATCTCGCTGCGGAGGCCTGCCTCGAATAACTCGACCTGGTGTGGTCCATCACGGGCGACAAAGGGCACGCAGTTAAGCAACTGTATGAACTCCTGATAGTAATCCTGAACCGGCCGATCGCCCTGCTGAAGGTTCTTCAAATCATCCTCCAGTTTTCTCTTCACGCTCGTCCGAAAATAGGTATCCAATACCATACGCCGAAACTCAGACCAGGGTAACTGTCGAGAAATCTGGAAATCCCGTGGCTCCACTCGACGCCACCAAACATCTGCATCTCCATCCAGGTAGTGTACCGCCAGATGAACTCTATACCTCGGGTCGATGAAGAAATCCCTGAAAATCTTCTCCATCGCTGATAGCCATGTCCCAACCTCCCACGGCTGCATGTCCCGTCCCGAGAATCTAGGCGGTTCGCGCTTACAAAACTTAACAAGTTTGTCAGCAATATCCTGCTCCTCGGCCGGGGTCAAAGTCTGGGCCACTCCCCGAGCCCCGCTACTCGATGATGGTGTCGTCGGCACCAGTGGCACCACAGGTGGTGCCGGGGCCTCAAGAACTGTCGGAGGCGGCGCCTCTCTCTGCGCCAGTAGCTGCTCAATCCGCTGCTCCTGCCGGCGGTTGGTCTCAGCCAGTTGGGCCACCAAGGCCCTCAACTCATCAATCTCGGAAGGTCCAGCCTGTCCTGGCTCAACAGGGGGTGTAGGGGCACCCCTGGTAGGAATCCGACGTTGGGGAGGCATCTGCCACAAGAAACCACAAGTCAGCCACACAACCCCACACGACCCAATCTAGCGAAAGTCAAAGACATCCCCCTATTTCTGTAACTTTATGTTGTCTGCAGCCAACATAACGGTCCCACAGAAAATAGGGTATGTCGATCCCTCTTCGCTCTCTGGAAGAGTCAAAAACTAAATCACCGACTTTCGTAATTTGTCACGTCCCTCACGCCCTATCATCCTATGGCTAACCAAAAGCCTAGGGTTTCCTAAGTCCCAACTGACCTATCCCTAAGCTCTGATACCACCTAATCTGTCACGCCCCGAGTGTAAACCAGAACTCGGGCTCGTCTACAGATCCGTCGTGCACACGGAATTTTCCGCATACACGAAGCGCCGGTAACCTGCTCAAATAATAAAGATACAAAATAGAGCAATACAACAGAGCTGAACTGAAAAATACTACATCTCAGACTGAACTGGAAGTAAAAATACAAAAATGACTGTAGAATAAAGTACAAGTTTCTCTCCCAGCTCACCACAAAATACAACCAGCTGGCTAAAGCCAGACCCCAAAAGTAAAAGTACAACCGTCTGAGATAGGATACATAAGAGGTACAGTCTAGCTACTCACTGTCGGGCCCGCTGTATAGCTACTCAGCCGTCCTCTCTCCTCGACCCGCCGCTGTAAATCCAGCAGCACCCGCAGAAGGCTCTGCAAAACAAAGGAGAAGAAAAGAAAAAGAAGAATGGGGGTGAGAACTACTAGTAAACCAGTAGCCTCCCCTAGTGGGTAAAACCTCAAACTCTAACACACCCACTAGGTCTACCAGAGGCAAAAAGGAAAGAAGAGTGGTAAGAAAAGAAACCGCTGCAAAAGGGAAATCTACCACTACTATGCCTCTAAAATACAGTCCTAGTTTGGAACAACCGTATGCAACAGTAACCAACCGTCCCAGATAAACCCAATCTGTGCCGCCCTCATCATCGGGCAAATAAGCCGCGCCGATGTGATAGCAAAACTCCTGCTGCCGCCCTCATCATCGGGCAAATAAGCCGCGCCGATGTGATAGCAAAACTGTCCATAACTGTTCGGCCCCGGCCTCCGAAGGGGATCTCGAGGGGAGCTACCCACACGAGTAAAGCACCACCGGGCAATAACCGCGCCGGTGTAATAAAAGCCTCACCGGGCAATAACCGCGCCGGTGATAAAAGCAGGATTGGATCACAACTATAAAGCCCCCAGTGGAACACAACCCTCCACTAAAAGAAAACTGATTCCCCAATCAGATGCAAAAGTAACCATCCGGTCAATCGCCCAATATCCGCGATTGCCGCAATACCCCACAATCCACGACCAGGTCTCACAACCGACCTTCGGTCAACCGCCCAAAACCCGCGGTCGCCGGAATAACCCACAATCACAAACATGTCCCACATCCGACATCTGGTCAACCGCCTACTATCCGCGGTTGCCACAAAACGCTCTAATCCATAATCATGCCCTATCACCGATGTCCTATAACCGACATCCGGTCAACCGCCCAATATCCGCGGTCACCGCCAAAACCCATGATCCATAATCCAGGCCCCGGCTACACTATCCCAAACCCCTGCTCAAATCCGAGCAAACCCACCTGACCAACGAAAAGGAGAAAGAAGCAAACAAGGTTTCTCCTAAGTCAAGTTCCAGCATGAAAGTGTAGCGATAAAAGATGGCCTACCTAGATGTCCATACAAGCATGCAAGTGTTCTCAAGGAAATAAAGAAAAAGGCGACCAATAGTGGTTCCACATGTGTAACAATTAATAGATCCGCATAGATATAACCATCATGCTAAAACATTATCCAACCACACATGTCTATAATCCACGTTCCATAATAAAGTATCACTATCCACCTATGCATGTCATAAAATCCTCAATAGCACCAACCACTAACAGGATAATCATAAAGCCCAAAATAAATAACCCAATCCACATGCAAGGTTAACCGCTAACATTCCATCCATACTAACATGTATAAGTCCCAACCACTATCAAAGTTCCACAATAGTAATTTTCATATGATAGGCTCACAATCATTTACTTTAAGCATGCATGTCCATAATTAATCATTCAATAAACCAATTGGAGGATCTCTCCAATATTCCTAGGGGCATGTCAGAAAATTGAGGAGTATAACAACCACCCACCTCGATCGCTAATTCCAAGTCCGAAAAGTGCTCCAGGCCAAAAGCTAAACCGCCGCGATCACTGAACAAGAATTACCCCAAAACATACAATTAAATTCAACACATGCTGTCCCAAAGCTAACAGTCCAAAGATGCCCTGTTTTTACCTGCGAGGAGTGCCCGGAAATATCCAAGAAAAATACTTTCACGATCCTCGCGACGAACCCGTCGAAACGAGTACCTGCACGCCCAAATCCGAGTTCCCCACACTGAGAAATAAATCCGACAAGGGGACCACCCCAAAATTATCTGCTCTCAAAAACTGTAGCACTAATTCCTGTAGCCAGAGATTTCTCACCTTCGAAAATTATTCAGAAAATTCCAAGAAAAATTGGGGATATTCCTCGTGATGTGTAGATGCAAAACGCCTTTTGAATCGCTCCAATCCGATGTTGGTGCACGAAGATATCATCAAAATACTGCAACACTGTCCAAAACTCCGCCCCAGAAAATGAGGTCACAAGATGATCCGAAAAACCCATGAAAAGCTCGGAATGGGAAAAACCAGTACACATGGGAAACGTAGCCCTACCTGTCGTGAGTCCAACGGCACAAGAATTGCCTCATTCGGAGGTCGGAGTAGGCCGGGGGAGTCCTCGCACCAAAACGCGACGAAGAAGACCACAAACGAACGAGCGTCGCGCCGCGCCGTAAAAATAGAAACCTTGGGATGCGTGCCGCAGAAAAATCCTGGAATCTGTAGATGGATTCGGCTCTGGGAGATGAAGAAATCTCGTGAAGGTGGCACTGTGAAAGGAGGAACAGGGAAAGAGTTCTTCACTGCAGAACTCGGCCTATTTATAGGCCAGGAAAAACAATTGGGGAAATGACCAATGGGTCCCCACTTTCGGGCGCTCCCGGTTTTCGGGCGGCTACAGTGTTGGGCCCGGCCCAACACTGTGCGCGCCCGAAATCGCCACGGGCCTCCACGTCGCCACCCGAACAGGCAACAGCCTTCCTCGCCTCCCGCGCAGTGCCGCGTGGCCCGCCTGGTCAACGCGGGTGGGTGGCGCCCGCGAATCACAGGGCGCCACCTGGCCCGCACTATCCTCTACGACCAACCCTGGCGCGCCGCCTGTCGCCCCCTGCCGCGCACTGTTCCGAGGCACTCCACGCTCCGTGGTCCCCGCCTGCGTGAGCCCGCCAACCAGAAACCGCCACGTGTCCACCCCGGTCCACCGTGCGCCCCGCACTCTCCGTAGACCCCGCCCCGCGGACCGGCCCACTCCCGAGCCGCCACGCGTCCCGCCCCCGGTGCACGCCTGCCGCGTGGACCGGGCGGCCCGCGCCTCTGCCCGCCGCGCTGCCCGCGGCCGCTCCGCCGCTGCCCGCCGCCGCCGCCGCTGCCCGCCGGCGGCCGGAGACACTGTTCCGGCATGAACAGTACCCGATGCTCAAAAATAACAAGTGGGTAGTCCGTTTTGACCGTTTTCGCGCGCTGAATCCGAATTTGATGTCCATTTTGCCAAATTCCAACCCCAAAATTTGCCGATGGCATCCGGAAAGGTATTCCTTGGTCCAAACTTCGCGCTGAGTCCATTTTTAATATCCGCATCGCGCAAAACCACTTCTAACGATCCGACGGAGTCCATTGATCACCCACGTGATCCAGTAAGCCCGAAGTCCGCCACAACTGTCCACTTGGTGCACAAACACCTCCAACACACAGTACAAGCTCCCCAGATGTCACCAATGACTCTACCACAGCTCTGCAGAGATCCAAGTCATCACATCCGGATCGGAATGGCCTAGGATTCGGATTGAAATTGCCAATGAACAAGTACCCTTCGGGATCCGGATTGCAAGGTCTGATCCGGATCCTGAACATGTCCCATGTCCAGTTTTTGATTTTTATGCAATTAAAAGATCATCCAAGTGTTTCTACACTATAAGAAAGTATTCGGATCACCACAATTATTTAGTTAAACATACCTGATCCTCTTGAATACTTTCTTCTTGAGATTGATGTAACTGATCCACAATTCTTCAACTTCAATCTTCAAGACTCAAGACACTGAGTGTCAACTTGAGCTCTTGTTGAATCTTCTCTAAGTCTTTGATTGCTGATTGACAATTTGATCCCTTTAAGACTCCGACTCAACTCACTGACTTGACTCACGAAATATGCCAACACCAAAATGCCGTAACACTAACCACCTCCGCCAAGTACACCTGTGCTAGACGCTCCATCGGCCAAGTCATCTGAACCGGTAAAAAGTGAGCGGACTTGGTAAGTCTGTCCACAACTACCCAGATACCATCCGCCCCCGTCTGTGCTCTCGGCAAACCTGTGACAAAATCCATCGTAACGTGTTCCCATTTCCATTCAGGGATTGGGAGACTCTGCAACTTGCCAGCAGGTACACGATGTTCAGCCTTTACTTGCTGACAAGTTAGACAGTGTGCTACAAATCTCCCAATGTCTCTTTTCATCCCATTCCACCAAAACTGTGCCTTAAGGTCCCTATACATCTTAGTCCCACCAGGATGGATGGTATAAGGTGTATAGTGGGCCTCCCTCAAGATCTGCTCTCGGATCTCTGCATCCATAGGCACACAAGCTCGGTCCCTGTACCGCAGTACTCCCGAAGCATCAACTGAAAAGTCCCCTATCAAACCAGTCTGCATCTGCTCTCGAATCCTCATCAGGTGGGGGTCCTCACTCTATCTCTCTCGAATCCTGTCCAACAGAGTGGGCTGCACGACTAGAGACATAAGTCTAGCAGAGACCCCAGGGGACACAACCTCGAGCTCTAACCGCCTCATCTGCTCAAGTAATGGCGCCTGATCGGTGATCATCAAAGATAAACTCTGTACTGCCCTCCTGCTCAGGGCATCAGCAACCACGTTGGCCTTGCCAGGATGGTATAGTATGTCTACATCATAGTCCTTCAACAATTCCAACCATCTGCGCTGCCTCAAGTTGAGCTCCTTCTGTGTGAACAGGTATTTCAAGCTCTTGTGGTCGGTGTAAATCTCACAGTGCTCCCCATACAGGTAGTGGCGCCATAACTTTAGTGCGAAAATCACTGCAGCTAGCTCCAAGTCATGGGTAGGGTAATTCTTTTCATAATCCTTCAATTGCCGAGAGGCATAAGCGATTACCCTTCCCTCCTGCATCAGCACGCAACCAAGTCCACTGTGCGATGCATCACTGTAAATCACATATCCTTTCCCCATAACAGGGAGGGAAAGGATAGGAGCCGACATCAATCTGTTCTTTAATTCCTCAAAGCTCCTCTGGCAATCCTCACTCCAGATAAACTTAATCCCTTTTCGCGTCAAACGAGTGAGGGGTGTGGAAAGTTTCGCAAAACCTTCCACAAACCGACGGTAATATCCAGCTAAGCCCATAAAACTGCGGACCTCTGATACCGTCGTCGGTCGGGGCCAATCCCGGACTGCCTCGATCTTCGCCGGGTCTACTGCCACTCCAGCGGCTGAAATCACGTGGCCCAAAAATACAACCTCCCGAAGCCAGAAATCACACTTAGATAGCTTGGCATACAACTTCCTCTCTCTCAGAAGTTGCAGCACAATTCTCAAGTGCTCCTCGTGCTCCACAACGCTCCGGGAATAAACTAGGATGTCATCGATAAAAACAACGACGAACCGATCCAGGTATGGTCGAAAAATCCAGTTCATTAAATCCATAAAAGCAGCAGGGGCATTTGTCATTCCAAAAGGTATGACGGTGAACTCATAATGCCCGTACCGCGACCTGAATGCCGTCTTTGGGATGTCCTCGGCCTTCACCTTCAATTGGTGGTAACCAGACTGTAAGTCAATCTTGGAGAAGACACAAGACCCTTGCAGCTGATCAAATAAGTCATCAATGCGCGGCAAAGGGTACTTGTTCTTGATGGTCACTTTGTTCAGCTCCCGATAATCAACACATAGTCGAAGTGATCCATCCTTCTTCTTCACAAATAGCACCGGCCTCCCCAAGGCGATACACTTGGCCTCACAAAGCCTTTATCCATTAAATCCTGGAGTTGCGCCTTCAACTCTCGCAGCTCAGCCGGTGCCATTCGGTAGGGAGCCTTAGAGATTGGCGCAGTTCCTGGGACTACGTCAATCAAAAACTCAACCTCCCTATCCGGCGGCATATGAATCAGTTCAGGAGGAGACACATCCGGGAACTCGTGGACAATAGGGATATCTGCGAGTCTCGGTGCCGCCGTAGGCTCCTTAACCACTGATGCCAAAAAGGCCACGCATCCACTGCGCATCATCTGCCTCGCTCGAGAAGTCGAAACCACAGAGGCAAAGAAAGCACTCTGGCACCCCCTGTAAACGAACATCTCCTGGCCTGGCTCGCTAAAAGTAACAGTCCTCGCGGCGCAATCAATCGTCGTGAAATAGCGAGCCAGCCAATCCATCCCCAGTACAATGCCAAAATCTCGCAGCTGACTAAGGACCATCAGGTCCGCTGGCAAAATCCAAGACTTAAGCTGTACAGGGCAAGACCAACAACACTCCTCTACATGCAAAATATGATCGGGAATCTGTACCTCTAATGCATGCGGCAACCGACCTAACTCTAGTCCATGAGATGATGCAAATGCTCTACTGATAAAAGAATGTGATGCACCGGTATCAAATAAAGTGCGAGCTCTAATACCGAAAAGTAAAATCATACCTGCCACCACGTGGTCGCCTGCCGAGGAGTCCTCCACCTGGGCGGCATAAACCCGTCCGCTCTGAGCTGGTGGTCGGTAATCTGCAGGGTGGGAAGAAGGAGCCCTGCTCGCTGGAGCATAAGGCCGCTGCTGGGGCACCGAAGGGACTGATGCTGAGGAAGGAGCCGGCGATGTCGACAAAGGGCAAGTAGCTCGCCGATGACCTGACTGCCCGCATATGAAACAGCGACCGTGCCTCAAATCACAAGTATCAGAGGGGTGCTGACCCCTGCAGAAAACACACCCAACTGCAGACCGGGGCTGCATCGACTGCTGCTGCTGCTGCCTCTGCCGCTGTGACCCCTGCTGTTGCGACTACGACCTCTGCTGCTGCGAGTGCTGCTGCTGCCGCTGGGGCTGCTGATGCTGCTGCTGCTGCTGTGGGGGCATCTGGCATCCCCCAGGCCCTCGCCGCTCCGAACGCCCACGGCCCGTAAAGTGAGGCGGTGGCGGTCGGGGCGGCCTCCATGAACTGGCCTGTCCCCCATCGTCTGGTGCTGGCCGCTTCCTCTCAGAACTCTGAGCGACCAAGCCTCCGCGCCTAGCGACCACATGATCTCCCCTCTCCACCCACTGCGTGTGATCCACAGCCTCTGACAAAGTCTGGAGCCTCTAGGCATGCACTAAGGTATAAATCTCTGGGCATAGACCCGTCTCAAAAAGCTCCACCTGGTGCAGCCCATCCCTGCCAACATAGGGTACGCAGTTGAGCAACTGCATGAACTCCTGAAAGTAGTCCCACACTGTCCGATCACCCTGCTGAAGATTCTTCAGATCATCTTCTAGCTTTTTCTTCACGCTCGTGGAGAAATAGGTATCAAGGATCATCCTCCTGAACTCCGACCAGGGTAGCTGTCGGGTGATCTGAAACTCTAAGGGCTCGACCTGACGCCACCAAGCATCTGCATCCCCCTCTAGACAATGTATGGCCATGTGTACTCTGAATCTCGGATCAATGAAGAAATCTCTGAACAACTTCTCCATTGATGCTAACCACGATCCTATCTCCCATGGGTGAGTGCTCCGCCCCGAGAACCTAGGTGGTCCTCGCTTACAGAACTGGGCGAGTTTGTCAGCAAACTCCTGCTCCTCCGCTGGGGTCAATGGCCTGATCACCCCTGAGCCCCACTGCTAGACGACGGTGCCGTAGGGACGAGTGGAATAGCCGGCGGTACAACCGGTGGTACAGGAGCCTCTACAGTAGTAGGGGGAGGTGCCGCAACCTGAGCCAGCAACAGCTCAAACCTCTGCTCCTGTCGGCGGTGACTCTCCGCCAACTGGGCCACCATGGCCCTCAGCTCACTGATCTCAGAGGGCCCGGACTGCTCCGGCTCCTCCGGGGGTGTAGGAGTACCCCGAGTAGGGATCTGCCGCCTAGGAGGCATCCTGCCACACAAGAAATCACGGGTCAGTAAACAAAACCACACTCGACCCAATCCAGCGAAAGTCATAGACATTCCCCCTATTTCTGTAACCTTATGTTGTCTGCAGCCAACATAACAGTCCACCAGAAATAGGCTATGCCAGTCCCTCTCCACTCACAGGAAGAGTTTAATAACAAATTGCCGACTTTCTAAAAATATCGCGTCACTCACGCCCTGCCTTCCTAGGGTTCGCCAAAAAGCCTAGGGTTTCCTAAGTCCCAACTGACCTATCCCTAAGCTCTGATACCAACCTAATCTGTCACGCCCAGGGTGTAAACCAGAACCCGGGCTCGTCCACAGATCCGCCGTGCACACGGTATTTCCCGTGTACACGAAGCGCTGGTAACCTGCTCAGATATAAAATAAATAATACTGGAGCATAAAACAGAGCTAAACTAAAACTAGTACATCTCAGACAAATGCTGGAAATAAAAGTACAATAATCTCTCATGAATATACATGTGTCTCTCCCAGCTCACGAAATAAATACAACCAGCTGGCCGCAGCCAGACCCAAAAATAAAAGAAATACAACCGTCTGAGTGTACAGGGGATACAACAAAACTACTAAACTCGAGCTCGGGGTAGCAGCTATCTAGTCAGCGATCCTCTTACCTCGATCCTGGGAAGAGGGTCCCGCAACTCCAGCAGATGACTCTACAAAACAAAGGGGACAAGAAAAGGGAAAACAGTGGGGGCCAGAACTACTATAAAAACAGTAGCCTCCCCTAGTGGGTAAACCTCAATCACAGACCTGCCCACTAGGACTACAAGAGGCGGAGAAATAAAACAAGGTGGTGAGCTATACGTATAACAACTGATAAAAGCTATCACTAAGATGCCTCTCAAGTAATAAGCTAAAAGAGTAGCTAAATGCATACATCAGAGTATACATATGCCTGCCTGGGTAACCCAATCTAGACACCGGTGAACACCGGTACTGCCTACTATGCCCACTAACTCACATCTCAGCTGCGGGATGCAGACCGGTTCCTGACCGACACGGTCCCGTCCCAGAGGCAACAGACCGGCTCCTGACCGGCACGGTCATAAGTACTGCAACAGACCGGCTCCCGACCGGCACGGTCTCAAGTACTGCAACAGACCGGCTCCTGACCGGCACGGTCACAAGTAACCCGATATAGTAGGACTGGACCAAGACTCTACTTAAGTGGGAACAACCCATCCACTAAAGAAGTCCCGATCCCCTATCCCCAAATCTGATGCACTAATAACAGTCCGGTCAACCGCCCGAAATCCGCGGTTGCCGCGAGTACCCTGTCCTCAAACCTGCGTGTCCCCAAATCCCAAAGTTGACAACACTATCCTAGTCCCTGCTCTAATCAGAGCATACTATCCCCTATGTCTAAGTGACTGGAGAAAGAATGAAACATGGTTTCTCCTAAGTCAATTCCAACATGATAGTGTAGCAGAAAAAGGTGGCCTATCTAGGTGACCATTCAAGCATGCAAAAGTCCTTTTCTTGATGAAACCATTTTAAGTACTCTAACCGCATGTCCCAACCTTTCATTAAACATTCAACATGTTATGGATTTAGCATGATTTCCAAGTAATTATACTACATATCTAAAGCATGGAAACACAACCTACTAACTTGTAGTTTTCTGATAATGCAAATATTAACAAAGAAACCATGATCTCATACAAGCATGCTAGGTCCATTTCACAGTTCTACTAACAACATGATCAAGAGCATTCCAATAGGCCTAGTGACAAATCATATGCAGGAGGTTTACAACATCACCCACCTCGAGCGCTAATCCCTGACCCAAAAGCGTATCCCACGCTCAGTCCAAAATAGTCACCACAACTCTGTACAAAATACCCCAAAGGAAAATACATAAATTAAACATTCACAGTTTACAAAAATCTGTCCACTAATACCACAGTCCAAAGTTCCACAATTTTCACCAGCGAAAAATGCCCGGAAAATTCCAAGAAAAATACTATCGCGATCCTCGCGACGAGCCCGTCGAAACGAGTACCTGCAAGTTCAAATCCTATTTTTCTACGCTGAGTTACAATTTCTGCAAGTGGAACACCTCAAACCAAACTGTCCAGAAAAATCTGTGTCAAAGAACCACAGTGAAAGGAGATTTTCACCCTCGAGAGAAATCCAAAAAAATCTGAGAAAAATCCAGTAGACTCCATGCGAAATGTAGATGAAAAACGCATTTTGAATCGCCTCGATCTAACGTCTGAACGAAAAGATACGGCAAGAACACCGCGGTGCTGTCCAAAAGTCCGCGAAGAAAAATGGGTCAAATGGGTGCTCAGAAAACTCCAAGATCAGCACGGAAAATGAGGAACCTCAAAACACAGGAGTTGAAGTCCTACCTGTCGGGAGTCCAACCGCGCAAGAATCGGCGAAATCGGATGTCGGGGTCAGTCGGGGGAGTCCAAACACTGAGAAGGGGCGAAGGGGGTCGTCGGAGAACAAGCGTCGCGCCGCGCCAAAAAATCGTGAACCTCGGAAAACGTGCCACCAAAAATCTCCAAAGTCCTCCAAAGGATAGTACACTGAGGGACGGAAATTTTCTCTGAAGGGTCCTCTGAGAAATGGAGTCCAAAAAGCCCAGAAACAAAACAAGGTAGCCTATTTATAGGCTCAGCCCAAACACTATTGGGCCGGGTTTTCGGGCGCAGGATTCCGGCGCACTGCGCCCGGAAACCCGGTCGGACGGCTTCCATCCAACGCGCCCGGAATGCCCAGGAGCTGCCACGTGTGCACGAACAGGGGACAGCAAAGCAAGTGCCTTCGCTGCGCGCCGCGTGTCCCCCCGCAGTCAGCGGGGGTAGGTACGGCCCGCCAACCGCGGGACGACGCGTGGCGGCACTCGAGTGCGGCCGACCACACGTCTGCCATCCCTGCATGCTCCGTACCGAGGCGCCTCCACTGCGCGCGCCGTGGACCGAGACTTCGTGGGCCAGCCAATGCCAGGCCGCCACGCGTCGTGCACCCGGTCCACCGTAGCTGCGCAGTTTTCCTTGGACCGCGCCGCGCGCACCCGCGACTCCGGACGCGCCACGTGGCCCGCACGGCGGTCCATACACCCGCCGCGCCCCCCCCCCCCCCCCCCCCCCCGTGGACCGAGCTGCGTGAGCCGGCCAATAATGGGCCGCCACGTGGCTCAAGCCGGTCCACGAGCCTCCCCCATGCACTGAAAAACCCCGAAAACTTCCGGAAGCCCGTTTTTGGTCATCCGGACTCCAAATTTAACAAGCAAATAGCCGTTTTCAAGCGTTTTTCCGCGCTGAATCCAAATCCGACCTCAGATTGGCCCAAAACCTTTTCTAAAATTCGGCAAATGCAGCCGAAGGCCAAATCAGCTATCAATGTCTCACCAGGTCCATCGGTGGCACCCCTTTTGATGCACCATGGGGCAGACACACCAACACTAGGTGTTCTACACAGTGGATTCATCGGAAAGTTGCATGGGAAAACCAGAACACTACACACGTGGCTGCATTGGAGTGGTCGGTGCAGTGGACTTGGTCCACGGAGCTGGTGCGGGTGGCCTCGGGAAGCGTGCGCGGGTCACGGTGGCAGGCGGCTGCGCGGGGAGCACGCGAGCGCATGTGGGCCATCTGTGGGTGCGGTCCACGTGGCCGCGTGTGGTTGGCGGGTGCCAACCACCAAGGTGCATGGTGCACGCCACGTGGTGCACGACGGGTGGTCGTTTCGGCTGTTCCCTGTTCTGTGGATGACGTGGCGCAACCAGCGCGTTTCGGGCGCACCGCGGGGGGGCATTTCGGGTACACTATAGGGGCCCAAATCTTTCGGGCGCCCGGAAAGTGTCCCCCGAAATGCTGTTTCTTCTTCGGATTTTAGCCTATAAATAGGTAGTGGGGGGCCATTTGTGCGGGTTTCGGCTATTCTGGGAGCTCCCCCTTCTACAGAGGCTTCTACACAGTACCCTCCACCCTTCGATGGATCTTGGGCATTTTTGGAGGCCGCGGCATCGACGTTTTCTGCGACGCGACGCACATCGACGCACCTTGGATTTTTGGCTTCTACTGTCGCTCTTTAGTCCGCGAGACACACCGGATCACCCGGATGGAATTTTGAGCCGGTTTTTGCGGCAGCGCGTTTACGAGAGGTAAGGCTTTGTTTTCCGTGTTGTTCACTTCTCCTTGTTTCAAGTTGTCAGCACTGTTCCTGAGGTGTTTCTGTGACCCCTTTTTCTGCTCCGAGATTTTGGATAGCGGAGGCTTGTCGATTTTCTATCTCAACCTACGAGCCTCGTAATAAGGCGTTTAAGGACTCGATTGACATATACTCTTCGAGAGGAACGCGCTCGTGTTTTTATTGGATTTTTCTGATGACTCTTCGAAGGTGAGATTTAAGCTTCTTTGGGGTTGTATCCCGCAGTTTTGCAGTATTGTGGATTACCGGCGCCCCGTAGTGTTTAATTTGTATCTTGGCCTACAGGTGTCGGAACGGGGCGTATAAATACTCATTTTGGGGCTACTCGTCGCGAGGATCGCAACCGTGAATTTTCTAGAATTTTTGGAGCACTGCTTGGAGGTGAGAAATGCCCTTCTTTGTGCTGTTTGGGAAAAATAGCAATGCTGTTTTCTGTACGTTTTGGGGTATGATTAGTGAGTTGTGTGTGATGTTGTTTGTTCTGGTGTTGCATTGTTGGGGTGTTGTTGTTTGGAGCTGAGGCTTGCGCGACATGTACCGAGGATGCGGGTTCAGTGAATTTTGTTAGCAGGTGGCCACGCTCTTCACCGACTTCAGCTTTGCCTGCGGAAAGCGTTTCAGGTGGGTTGCTTCATCTCCAGAACCGGTGGACGGTTCTCTAATTCTTATATTAGAATGCATGCATGTTTGGGGTACAATAATTGTATGTTATTATGAGGTAAGCTAGGAAGGATGATTGTATAAGGGAATTGCAAGATTAATATTCATGTTAAATATTATCGAGGACTTGCAGGATTTAGATATTCATGAGGATGAATAGTAAATGCTTACCTAAGGGATTTACCCTATGTGATTGTTAGCGTGCTTGTTTAATTGTACAACATTTAGCATCGAGATGGAAGCTTGTGGAATGGCCTAGATCATGCAGATTGATATATTATAGTAGTGATCTTTTAGCATGCCTTGTTGCACATAGTCTTTTATGTTATGATTACTCGATGGAGTAGGAGGCTAGATCTATGTGCGGGTATTATTCTGATCATTCTTTTGATGGACCCTGGATTTTGGACATGTGTCGTTCATTAGGGATTCTAGCATGTTGTTTATACCTTTGTGGGGCTATTATATGCTTTACTCCCCTTCATTTCCTTTAGGACATTTGCATGCTTGTATGGACATATAGTTAGGCCATCTTTTACTGCTACACTACTTATTGGAACTTGACTTAGGAGAAACCATGTTATTCCTTTCTCCTTCTTTGTTAGTCAGGCCGTCTGTGTTGCTGGGTGCGAGCAGGGGTTTGGGGTAGTGTAGCCGGGGCATTGGTGTTAGGGATGGGTTGTGCTGGATTGTGGCTGGTAGGGTTTTGCGGTGACCGCGGACTTTGGGCGGCCGACCGGAGGTCGGTTTTAGATTTTGGTTTGTGGGGCATTACGGCAACCGCGGATATTGGGCGGTTGACCGGATAGTTATTTATGTATCAGATTTCTCTAGTGGATGGAGTTTTCCACTTATTGAGTACTTTTGCATCTGATTACGGACCGGGGTTTTCTTTAGTGGTGGAGCTTTCCCAGTTTGATCAGAGTCATGATCCAGTCCTGCTGATTTATACTACTATTATACTTATTACTCAGGCACTTTACTCGTGTGGGTCGCTCCCCTCGAGTGCCACTCCGGAGTGTGCGATATACATACTTTGAGTCCTTGAGACTCCTATCCCCTATCGGTGTTATGCGTTGGCCAGCATACCCGATTTGTCAGGCACAGCAGGCGGTACCAGTTTTACTGGTGGCACTAGATTGGGTTTATTACAGGCAATTACTTTATTGTTGCACTCGTGTCAGGGGGCTGAGTGGATTCTAGTAGCTGTGTTTAGACTAGTGCTAGTGTTGTTGGGAGCCGTTTGGTTTGACGGTGGTCCCGTGTTGTTGTGAGTACTTTGACCATTGTGTGAGAGGTTGAGCATCTTGAGTCTGTCCGTTCTGAGAGAGAGCGTGGATTTCGACTATAGCCTGCATGAGCCACTACTCGATAGCGAGTTTGTCCATTTGGACACCCTACGTAATTCCTGCCCGACAGTGGGAGGTGGTTGTAGGTGGGCGCAGGTTTGACTGGACCAGATGTGGCAGTCAGCTCGATTGGGTCGATTGTGCACTTCATGTGCTAGTGGTTGCATACCATTCTTTGGTTCTCCCCTTTTGAGCATTTAGATAGAGGCATGGTAGCTGTTGAGGGTCTCCAGCTTTCTTGTTCAATTTTTACTGCATTGGTTATCTTATGCCTCTAGTGGACTTAGTGGGCAGATCGTCGGGCCTGGCGGTGGTACCCACTGAGAACTCCCTTTTTGGTGTAGTTCTCACACCCATTGGGGGTTTTCCCCCTCCCTTTCTTTTCTCTCCTTGTTTTGCAGAGTCTTAGCGGGTGTTGCTGATTCTGCGGTTGTTGATCGAGGCGAGGGAGTCGCGAGCTAGATCCCTACCCGTCGTTGGAGAGTAGCGGTACCCCTTCAGAGGAGATCTTCAGTAGATTAGTTATTTTATTTTCTCTTTTGAGAGACTGATGTAGTGAGGATATGATGTGTATTGAGAGCCTATACACTGATGTATTTATTGGAGATACCTCCCTGTTGAGTTCTGGGTTTTGTATCTGAGGATATTGTATGATTATCATTTGTGGGAGTTGGACATTATTGTATTATTTCCAGTTGTATAGTGGTTGATTTTAGCTTTACAGCAGATTTTTATTTATAGCTCTGATATCTGGTAGCTGTAGTACCTTTTCTTGTAGGTTTGACGCTTCGCCAGTGCGGGGTTTTGCATAGGCGGCGGATCTGTTGGCGAGCCCGGGTCGCAGTTTCGACCCCGGGGCGTGACAGATTAGAGTGGTATCAGAGCCTAGGTTGTAGGTCATGGTGGACTTAGAAACCCTAGGCTTATGGTTTGACCCTTGGTTGACTTCGTGAGAGTCGTGATTTATAGCGAGAGTCCTGATTGAGTTTTATACCTCTCCCAGGGGACGGGATGAGTGATTGGCATGTTTATTCTACTAAGTCATTATATTGGCTGCAGACAACATAATGCTGCGGAATGGGTAACATGCTCTAGACTTTCGCTGGATTGGGTCAAGCGTTGTTGTGTGCTGTTTTGTGGTTTTGTCGTGGTGAGCTGTGTCTCCCCGACGCTGGGTTTTGACCTGTGTGCATCCATCCTGTCATAGTAGTTGAGCTTGAGCGGTTGGTTTTGGGCCGGATACCCGGATTGAGGTTAGAGAGCTCCGGACCCAGATGACAGGATCGTTAGTGGCCTATCAGCAGCAGAGTGAGCAGCTGGTCTTGGTGACACAGTGTCGGAGCACTGAGTTGTGAGGACCCGAATCCCCGCTTAAGAGTTTACTGATGGATTAGTGGCCTTTGGGAGTGTTTGTGCGCGTGTCGGGCCCAAGAATTGGATTTATGGTGTAAATTGGGAATAAGTTTGCATCACCGGAGGCCTTTGGAAAATTTTAGAAGTGGAATTGGGCAAAACGTACTTCGGATTTGGATTCAGCGCGCGAAAACGATTAAAATGGACTATTTACTTGTTTTTTCGGAGCTCGCACGCGAAAACACGAATTTCGAGGTGTGATGGCACTGTTCCGGCGGCCGGGCGGAGCGCGGCGGCGGGCAGAGGCGCAGCCGCTCGGTCCACCGTGGAAGCGTGCACCCGGGCGCGTGACGCGTGGCGGCTCCCGGTTGGCAGGCGCAGCAAGCGCGGTCCACGGGAAAGGCGCGGGTGTACGGTGGACCGCAGGGTGGACACGTGGCATCTCCGGATTGGCTGGCTCTTGTGCGCGCGGTCCACGCAGCGATGGCGGGCAGGTGACCGTACGCGAGCAGGTGCGGGGCGGTTGGGGCGACGTGGGGGCGCCACGTGGCGACCCGCGGTTGGCCGGGCGCAGCCGCCCCACGCCCGCGTGTCGGGACACGCGGCGCTGCACGATTGGCGCGCGCGCGTGCGCCGGGCGCGGGGAGCGTGGCGCGGGACGCGTGGCGGGCTCTGGGGAATTCGGGCGCGCACAGTGTTGGGCCGGGCCCAACACTGTAGCCGCCCGATTGTCCCGGGGGCCCGAAATTGGGCCCAAAAAGCCCAATTTCAGGATTTTTTGGGTTGAGCCTATTTATACCCCTCCTTCACCCCGAGTTTGGGGTTTTTCCCAAACTCCTCTGCCCTTGGACCCTTCAGCAAAGTTGGAGCTCATCTTGTTGCGCATCTTTTGGAGTAGGCCCGGAATTTTTGGAAGCCGCGGCGTCGACGACTTCGGCATCGTAGCACAGAGCGACGTTCTTTCATCGGAGGCCCGTTATCATCGCATTTCGGTCTGAGAGGTCCACAGAGCTACTCCGACCACCTTTTTGAGCGATTCTTGCGCCATTGGATCCGCGACAGGTAGGGCTACAATCTTGGTATGTTCAGCATCTCCTAGTTTCGGGTTTTTCTTGGAGTTTTCCCGTGCTTACTGGGACCCTTTGTTTGCTGTGAGGATTTCGGGGACAGCAGCTTGTTGCATGGAGTTCTCCGCTCTTGAGCGTCGGATCGATGCGGGCCTATACACTTTTTGCATCTACTTGTCGCGAGGATTATCGCTGTACTTTTCTAGGATTTTTCTGAGGCTTGCCTGGAGGTATATTTTCTCCCTTTATCTGTGCATGGGATTACAGTTGTGTTGTTGTGAGGTTGTGTGCACCCCGTGTTGTGGAATTTGTAACTCAGCCTACGGGGCTCGGAATTGGACGTGCAGGTACCCATTTCGAAGGTTTCGACGCGACGATCGCAGCAGTATTTTTATTAGATTTTTTAGAGCCCTTTCTGCAAGTGAAAATGTCGCATCTTTAGGGCTGTTTCTGCAGATTGTGTATACTTGGATAATTTTTGGAATTAAAGTGTAACTGTGGACCTTTTGTTGTACCCAGGAGGGTTTGCGAGTTTTCCTGAACCCATTGGAACTGGAGAAAAGTGAAGATGATTGTTCTGGGTATTTTCAGCTGTTGGACTTTGGACAGTTAGCACCTTCAGGTGGGTGGCCTTGTCTCCAAGATTGATGGACTGGACATTAATTCTATTATAGTAGGACTATGCATGATAGTGAATTTCTTGTGTAGCATGCTAGAATGTACGAATTGATATTCCTAGTACTATCTGATGATCTTGTGATCTCCTTGCTTTCTACCATCTGTTAAATTATTGTTGTCCTGGAACTTGACCTAGCACCCCCGTCATATTGTTGCATGTGTAACCAGACTAGTAGAAAACCCTCACTTGGGCTAGGGTTATTTATGTTTAGACATCCACACATTGTACCTTATTCCTGGACATAGTGTTATCCTCGCCCGGGTAGTGGGCCGAGTGGTCTGTTTTTCTTTTAGTGTGGGATGCATGTTGCACTCGTGCTTGGGAGCAGAGTGGAGTCTGGTAGATGTAGTTGGTCGTTTATCTGTGGTGGGAGCCGTTTGGGTAAACGGTGGTCCCGGGAGGTCTTTTTCCTGTTTGTTTTGTCGCCACTGTGTTAGTGGCAGTAGTGTACCAGTGTTAGCAGGACCTAGAACCCAGAACCTTTTTGACATACACATGATTTTAGTTTACCAATGCTTTCTTCCAAGCATCGAAGGGCCGCTGGAGTCTGTTCTTGTTTGATTGGACAAAGGCATCAGCCCTTCAGGGTTTGGGTATAAATACTTGTTTTCTAACTGTTTTTCCCAAAAGAACTAAAAATCATTAAAAAAATGGGTTTCTCCTCAAATCAAGATAGTTTTTCAAAAAGGGAACTACTTTTAGTCCTCACCTTGCTTGGGTTGAGTGAAAATGGTTTTCAGTAAAAAATGTCACATTTTTCCTGTAAACTTTCCCACTTGAGAGGATTCGAGTGGTCTGGGTTCTAAGGGCCGTTCCTTTTTCGGGACGAAAGCCACGGGGGCCGAGCCTGGAACCTGTTCTTGTTTGATAGGGTTGTAGGTGTTGGTCTCCTGGGACTTTCGGGCCCTGGTTGGTGTCTTCCGTATGTTGTACAGAGGTTGTCGTGTTCCCGAACTGTAAGGGGGTCGGGAACTTCGATAGGCAGAGCCTGGAGTCTGTTCTTGTTTGATAGGGTTCTAGGCAGCGACCTATCGGGATTTCCGAACCCTTATGGTGTCGGTCCTTCCTGAGTTATCTGTGAGTTTGGTGTTCTGTTGTGGGAGCCGTCGGGTGGACGGTGGTCCCGGCTGTGTGGTTTTCCAGCCTGTGAGTGAGAGTTGGTGTTGTTAGTCGATCTTGTTGATCGTAGATTTGGACTATAGCCTGCAGAGCCACATTGAGCTCGACAGAGATACAAAGATACTTTCCTCGGTGGGGTCGCGCCCCTCGAGTGCCACTCCGGAGTTGGGCCTCACGGACACCCTACGGTAGACCCGTCCACTTGCGGATGTGCGGCAGTAGGTGCCCTCTGGCTGGGCCAGTTTTGGCAGTCACGGACACCCTACGGTAGACCCGTCCTCTTGTGGATGTGGGGCAGTAGGTGGGCGCAAGTTTGACTGGACCCGAGGAGGCAGTCAGTGTAGATTGGGTGACTGTATTCGAGAGTTAGTAGATGCATCATGTTTCCATCTGTTCCACTTTTTGAGCATCTAGATAGAGGCATAGTAGCTGTAGAGCTATTCTTTCCCAGCCATTATCCTTCAGTATTACATTGTTACTTTATGCCTCTAGTAGACTTAGTGGGCAGACCGTCGGGCTTGTTGGCGGCACCCACTGAGAACTACGGAGGGATGTAGTTCTCACACCCGTCGCGGTGTCTTTTTCCCCAGGGACCTCTACTCCAGTTCCTGCTGTTCCAGTTGCTGATCCAGCTGATCGAGGTGAGGGAGTCGCGAGATAGATCCCTACCAGTCGTCTTCCTGAGAGAGTAGATGTACCCCCTTTTTGTCACGCCCCGGGTGTAAACCAGAACCCGGGCTCGTCTACAGATCCGCCGTGCACACGCTATTTCCCGTGTACACGAAGCGCCAATCCTGCTCAGATATAAGAGATAATAATAAAAGAGCAATAAAAACAGAGCTGAACTAAAACTAATACATCTCAGACTGAAGCTGGAAATAAAATACAATACAACTGTATAAATGATACATCAGTCTCTCCCAGCTCACCAAAAATAAATACAACCTGCTGGCAAAAGCCAGTCCCAAAAGGAAAAGTACAACCGTCTGAGGAAACATGGGTACATCAACAATCCAGCTAACTCACTCATCCTGCCTCGGTATCTATCTACTCAGCTGTCCTCTCTCCTCGACCCGCCGCTGAAAGCCCAGCAGCACCCGCAGAAGACACTGCAAAACAAGGGAGAAGAAAAAGAGGAAAGAAGAATGGGGGGTGAGAACTACTAGTAAACCAGTAGCCTCCCCTAGTGGGTAAAACCTCAAACTTTGACACCCCCACTAGGTCTACCAGAGGCAAAAAGGGAAAGAAGTGTGGTAAGCAATAATGACTGCCGAAGAAAGGAATCTACCACTGATATGCCTCTAAATGCAGTCCTAGACTGGAATAACCATATGTAACAGTAGCCAACCATCCCAGATGAACCCAATATGTACCGCCCTCATCATCGGGCGAGTAAGCCGCGCCGATGTGATAGCAAAACTCCTGCTGCCGCCCTCATCATCGGGCACATCAGCCGCGCCGATGTGATAGCAAAACTGTCAATAACTGTCTGGCCCCGGCCTCCGGAGGGGAACTCGAGGGGAGCGACCCACACGAGGAAAGCATCACCGGGCAATAACCGCGCCGGTGTGATAAGTATCAAAAGCAGGACTGGATCACAACTATAAAGCCCCAGTGGAACACACCCCTCCACTAAAAGAATATTGATCCCCAATCTGATGCACAAATGAACATCCGGTCAATCGCCCAAAATCCGCGATCGCCGCAATACCTCACAATCCACAACCAGGTCTCACAACCGACCTCCGGTCAACCGCCCAATATCCACGGTAGCCGCAATACCCCACAACCCACAATCAAATACCACCTGTCCCCGACCTCAAGGTCCCGGCTACACTATCCCGTACCCCTGCTCAAACCCGAGCAGCAATAACCACCTGACTAACGAAAAGGACAAATGAAGCAAACATGGTTTCTCCTAAGTCAAGTTCCAGCATGAAAGTGTAGTGATAAAAGATGGCCTATCTAGATGTCCAAACAAGCATGCATATATCCTCATGAAAGATAAAGAGAGTGTGCCAAATAGTGGTTCCACATGTGTATCATTTAATAGCTCCGCATAGATATATCCATCATGCTAAAATCATTATCCATCCACACATGTCTAAAATCCACAATTTTCCCTCACCTAAATCATCCACCTATGCATGTCCCAAAAGATCCTCAAGTGGTATCCTCCCACAAGACGTTTCATTTTATCCCAACGTGAAAGTAAATTCCACATGCAAGGTTAAGTGCCAATACTATATCCATACAAACATGTATAAATCCCAACCACTATCAGATTTCCACAATTGTAATTTTCATATGATAGGCTCACAATTATTTTAATTTAAGCATGCATGTCCATAGTTGATCATTCAATGTAACCAATGAGAGGATCTCTCTAATATTCCTAGGGGTATGTCAGAAAATGAGGAGTATAGCAACCACCCACCTCGATCGCTAAATCCAAATCCGAATAGTGCTCTGGCCCAAAAGATCAACCGCCGCGATAACTGTACAACAATATCCCCAACATACACACAGATAAGCATACATGTATCCAAATACATGCTGTCCAAAATTTAGTCCCAAAGATACCCTGTTTTTACCTGCGAGATGGGGACCAAAAACTCCCGAAAAATCACTGCTGCGATCCTCGCGTCGAGACGATCGAAACGAGTACTCGCACGCCCAAATCCGATACCTGTAGGTCGAGATATAAAATCGACAAGGTGACCCTCTCGAAAGAATCCTGTACCAAAAATCTGTAGCACTTATCTCAGGGAACAGGGATTTTTCACCTTCGTGAAAAATCCAGAAAAATCCAAGGAAATTCGAGGATGCTCCTTGCGATACTTAGATGAAAAACGCCTCTTGGCACTCCTCAATCCGACGCCTATGCGCAAAGATATTGCCGAAATACCAATATGTTGTCCAAAACTCCACAGTGGAAAATGGGTTAAAGAGAAGCTCGAAAAACTCCAAGAAAAGCTCGGAACGAGGGGAAGCTCAAAACACAATAGTTGAAGCTCTACCTGTCGTCAAGCTAACGGCGCAAAAATCACTAAAAAATGTGGTCGGAGTAGGCTGGGGGAGCTCGTGAACTGAAATACGACGGAGAAAAACACCGAAGAAGAAACATCGTGCCGCGCCGGTAAAATAGAAATCTCGAAATGCGTGTCGCCGAAAAATTCGAAACTTAGCAGGTGTATCCCTCTCTTCATGAAGAAGAACTCTTCTTCTCATACCCCTTCGAGCAGAGGGCTCGAAGGGGTCGAAAACCCCCTTTGAAAAGCCCTCGGATGCAACTTAAGGCAAAACCAAAGAAAAACATTTCAGGAAATACCCATCGTGTCCCCATAACAGGAAACACCAAAACGGGCCGCTCACTGAGCGCCACGTGGCATCCGCACAGCAAACACCCAACCGGCCCAAGTGCGCGTGCTGCCGCGCCCATACCGCGCACGCACCCCGAGGTAACAACCTCAAGCTCTGTGGACCGGGTCCACAACACCAGCAAATCATAAGCTGCCACGTGTCCTCCCCCTGGTGCACGCCGACGCCGCGGACCGCGCGCCTGCCCGCGCCCCTGTGCGCCTGCACGCGGCCCCGCGCCGCCTGCCCGAGCCTGCGCCGCCGCCCTCCGCCGCTGCCTGCCGCGCCGGCCGTCGCCGGAAACACTGTTCCGGCCATGAACTGTGATTTTACTGTAGCAACCTCCGAAAAATGCAAGTAAATAGCCCATTTTGATCGTTTTCGCGCGCTGAGTCGAAATCCGGTGTCCGATTTGCCAAATTCCATTCCTAAAATTTGCCGAATGAATCCGGAAAGGCGTTCCTTTGTCCAAACTTCGCGCTGAGCCCAATTTTAAAATTCGTTTCGCGCAAAACCACCTCTATTGATCCGACGGAGTCAACCGATCCCCCACGTGGTCCATTTAAGCCCATAGTCCAACACTTGTGTCCAAATTGTGCACAAACACCACCGACACACCACGTAAGCCTCCAGAAGCCACCCAACGCACTGCAACAGCTCTGCGGAGATCCAGGTCATCACATCCTCCCCCACTAAAAGAAAGTTTCATCCTCGAAACTAAAGTCATTCCTCAACCCGGAACCTCAACCAAGTAGAGGGGGTAAATATCCAATCATCAACCACTCAAGCTCCCAAGGCTGACTAATACCTCCTCCAGAGACGCGATGCAATCCTCGGGTCTCTAACCAGAACAAAAATAGAGGCGGGCACTCCAGAAAACTGCACCACCTCAACCAAGTACAGCTGGGCTAACCGCTCGAGCTACCAAGTAGTCTGCATCGGTACAAGCATCCGCTCCTCCCCGGGCCCCGATAATCCAACCACAAGTCCATCGGCACGAAAGCTCGATCCAAGTACCTCTGTACTCCCAAGGTATCCGATATAAATCCCATAACTGATTACGTAGACTCTGATCTCAAATTTGTTAACCATCGGGATGCAGAAGCAACTCCCCAACTCTCCGGCATCAACACACAGCCATAAGCAGTCGAGAAAACCAGATTACAAGTCCACCCTCAGGAAGACCCGGGACCCTTACAGCTGGTAAATCAAATCCTCCTTACTCGGCAAGGGTGCTAGCTCCAGATGGTCACTTCATCTAATTCCCGGGGGTCCACACAATGCCGAAGTGAACCAACCATCCACAACTCGAATAGCACCGGCCCCCCCGTAGGTCCCTCAACCACACCAGCCAAAAAGGTTACCCGTCCACTGCGAAACATCCGCCTTGCTCACGAAGTCAAAGCCATAGAGGCGAAGATAACCCTCAAGCAACCCAGGTACACCAATACCTCCGGGCCTGGCTCCCCAAGAAAACTGTCCTCGCGGCATAATCAACCGCCGCGAAAGAAAACCGAACCAGCCAGCCCAACCAGTACCACAACAACACCCCGCAGCTGAGCCAAGACCATCAGGTCTACCGGCAAAATCCAGGACTCAAGCTGCACCGGGCAGGACCAACAACTCTCCTCCACGTGCCAAGCGCGATCGGGAAAATAAGTCTCCCGTGCACGTGGTGACCATCCTACCCCTAACCCAAGCAATGAAGCCAAAGCATTACCCACCAAGAAGGGAATACTCCCGTATCAAAAGATACGAACCCAAAAGCCCGAAGCAACTCAAACTTACTACCACACCGACCGCTGTAACCTATGTGCTCTGACAGTCTCAGAAATCCACTATACTGGAAAAGAAATCGGGAATGCCTCCTCCGACTGATCTGTCCTCCATCACCCGGCGCCAAGCGCCTCAATCAGAACTCGCCTCAGGCAGCAGATCCCACAGCTTACCCCCTGTCAACTATCCACCCTGCCTCGGTGCCCCAGTATTAAACGTCGGGACGGAGAGGGCTACTCGCTACTCCGAAAGCTGTGCCACTGCGCTGATCCGACCACTGTGTCACTGCACTGATCCGACAACTGTCACTGCTCCGACAACTGTGTCACTGCTCCGCTGATCTGCCCTCCCAACACTACTACCATTCGGGTCCGGAGCTCTCAGACCCCAGTCTGGGTATCCGGCCCGAAACAACCAGCTCAGACCCAACTGCCGCACCAAGGTGCACCCGGGTCAGGGCCCAACGTCGGGGAGACAACGCTCACCACGACAAAACCGCAAATCAGCATACCCCAAACACTCGACCCAATCTAGCGAAAGTCAAAGACATCCCTCTATTTTTGTAACTTTATGTTGTCTGCAGCCAACATAACTGACCTACAAAAATAGGATATATCGATCCCTCTTCACTCACAGGAAGAGTCAAATAAATAAATCACCGACTTTCGCAAAATGTCGCGTCTCTCACGCACTAACATCCTAGGGTCCGCACAAAAGCCTAGGGTTTCCTAAGTCCCAACCGACCTATAACCTGGCTCTGATACCAACTAATCTGTCACGACGCGGGTGTAAACCAGAACCCGGGCCCGTCTACAGATCCGCCGTGCACACGGTATTTCCCGCGTACATGAAGCGCCAAACCTGCTCAGATATAAGAGATAATAATAAAAGAGCAATAAAAACAGAGCTGAACTAAAACTAATACATCTCAGACTGAAGCTGGAAATAAAATACAATACATCTGTATAAATGATACATCAGTCTCTCCCAGCTCACCAAAAATAAATACAACCTGCTGGCAAAAGCCAGTCCCAAAAGTAAAAGTACAACCGTCTGAGGAAACATGGGTACATCAACAATCCAGCTAACTCGCTCATCCTGCCTCGGTATCTATCTACTCAGCCGTCCTCTCTCCTCGACCCGCCGCTGAAAGCCCAGCAGCACCCGCAGAAGACACTGCAAAACAAATGAGAAGAAAAAGAGGAAAGAAGAATGGGGGGTGAGAACTACTAGTAAACCAGTAGCCTCCCATAGTGGGTAAAACCTCAAACTCTGACACCCCCACTAGGTCTACCAGAGGCAAAAAGGGAAAGAAGTGTGGTAAGCAATAATGACTGCCGAAGAAAGGAATCTACCACTTCTATGCCTCTAAATGCAGTCCTAGATTGGAATAACCATATGTAACAGTAGCCAACCGTCCCAGATGAACCCAATCTGTACCGCCCTCATCATCGTGCAAGTAAGCCGCGCCGATGTGATAGCAAAACTCCTGCTGCCGCCCTCATCATCGGGCACATCAGCCGTGACGATGTGATAGCAAAACTGTCAATAACTGTCTGGCCCCGGCCTCCGGAGGGGAACTCGAGGGGAGCGACCCACACGAGGAAAGCATCACCGGGCAATGACCGTGCCGGTGTGATAAGTATCAAAAATAGGAGTGGATCACAACTATAAAGCCCCAGTGGAACACACCCCTCCACTAAAAGAATACTGATCCCCAATCTGATGCACAAATGAACATCCGGTCAATCGCCCAAAATCCGCGATCGCCGCAATACCTCACAATCCACAACCAGGTCTCACAACCGACCTCCGGTCAACCGCCCAATATCCGCGGTAGCCGCAATACCCTACAACCGACAATCAAATACCACCTGTCCCCGACCCCAAGGTCCCGGCTACACTATCCCGTACCCTTGCTCAAACCCGAGCAACAATAACCACCTGACTAACGAAAAGGAGAAATGAAGCAAACATGGTTTCTCCTATGTCAAGTTCCAGCATGAAAGTGTAGCGATAAAAGATGGCCTATCTAGATGTCCAAACAAGCATGCATATGTCCTCATGAAAGATAAAGAGAGTGTGCCAAATAGTGGTTCTACATGTGTATCATTTAATAGCTCCGCATAGATATAACCATCATGCTAAAATCATTATCCATCCACACATGTATAAAATCCACAATTTTTCCTCACCTAAATCATCCACCTATGCATGTCCCAAAGATCCTCAAGTGGTATCCTCCCACAAGACGTTTCATTTTATCCCAACGTGAAAGTAAA
Organism: Tillandsia leiboldiana; assembly: GCA_029204045.2. Lineage (NCBI taxonomy): Eukaryota > Viridiplantae > Streptophyta > Magnoliopsida > Poales > Bromeliaceae > Tillandsia > Tillandsia leiboldiana. Next base: position 36,441,285 of record CM055064.1, on the reverse strand, counting down.
TTCCACATGCAAGGTTAAGTGCCAATACTATATCCATACAAACATGTATAAATCCCAACCACTATCAGATTTCCACAATTGTAATTTTCATATGATAGGCTCACAATTATTTTAATTTAAGCATGCATGTCCATAGTTGATCATTCAATGTTACTAATGATAGGATCTCTCTAATATTGCTAAGGGTATGTCAGAAAATGAGGAGTATAGCAACCACCCACCTCGATCGCTAAATCCAAATCCGAATAGTGCTCTGGCCCAAAAGATCAACCGCCGCGATCACTATACAACAATATCCCCAACATACACACAGATAAGCATACATGTATCCAAATACATGCTGTCCAGAATTTAGTCCCAAAGATGCCCTATTTTTAGCTGCGAGATGGGGACCAAAAATTCCCGAAAAATCGCTGTTGCGATCCTCACGTCGAGACGATCGAAACGAGTACTCGCACGCCCAAATCCGATACCTGTAGGCCGAGATATAAAATCGGCAAAGTGACCCACTCGAAAGAATCCTGTACCAAAAATCTGTAGCACTTATCTCAGGGAACAGGGATTTTTCACCTTCGGGAAAAATCCAGAAAAATCCAAGGAAATTCGAGGATGCTTCTTGCGATACGTAGATGAAAAACGCCTAATGGCACGCCTCAATCCGACGCCTGTGCGCAAAGATATCGCCAAAATACCGATGTGCTGTCCAAAACTCCACAGTGGAAAATGGGTCAAAGAGAAGCTCGAAAAACTCCAAGAAAAGCTCGGAACGAGGGGAAGCTCAAAACAAAATAGTTGAAGCTCTACCTGTCGTGAAGCCAACGGCGCAAAAATCACTGAGAAAGGTGGTCGGAGTAGGCCGGGGGAGCTCGTGCACTGAAATGCGACGGAGAAAAACACCGAAGAAGAAACGTCGCGCCGTGCCAGTAAAATAGAAATCTCGAAATGCGTGCTGCCAAAAAATCTGAAACTTAGCAGGTGTATCCCTCTCTTCATGAAGAAGAACTCTTCTTCTCATCCCCCTTCGAGCAGAGGGCTCGAAAGGGTCGAAAACCACTTTTGAAAAGCCCTCGGATGCAACTTAAGGCAAAACCAAAGAAAAACATTTTAGGAAATACCCATCGTGTCCGCATAACAGGAAACACCAAAACGGGCCGCTCACTGAGCGCCACGTGGCATCTGCACAGCAAACACCCAACCGGCCACGTGCGCGTGCTGCCGCGCCCATACCGCGCACGCACCCCGAGGTAAAAACCTCAAGCTCCGTGGACCGGGTCCACAACACCAGCAAATCATAAGCTGCCACGTGTCCTCCCCCTGGTGCACGCCGACGCCATGGACCGCGCGCCTGCCCGCGCCCCTGTGCTCCTGCCCGCGGCCGCGCGCCGCCTGCCCGAGCCTGCGCCGCCGCCCTCCGCCGCTGCCCGCCGCGCCGGCCGTCGCCGGAAACACTGTTCCGGCCATGAACAGTGATTTTACTGTAGCAACCTCCGAAAAATGCAAGTAAATAGCTCATTTTGATCGTTTTCGCGCGCTGAGTCGAAATTCGGTGTCTGATTTGCCAAATTCCATTCCTAAAATTTGCCGAATGCATCCGAAAAGGCGTTCCTTTGTCCAAACTTCGCGCTGAGCCCAATTTTAATATTCATTTCGCGCGAAACCACCTCTAAAGATCCGATGGAGTCAACCGATCCCCCACGTGGCCCATTTAAGCCCATAGTCCAACACTTGTGTCCAAATTGTGCACAAACACCACCGACACACCACGTAAGCCTCCAGAAGCCACCCAACGCACTGCAACAGCTCTGCGGAGATCCAGGTCATCACACTTTTATTTTGAGAGACCTTTGTAGTGAGGTACAGATTTGTACTTTATTTTTTCAGTTGAGAGACTTTTGTATTTGTGAGGACTCGGAGTTGTATTTATTTTTTATTTATAGCAGTTTACTTTTCAGCTCTGATATCTGTTTAGTGTAGTATCTTTCTTTTGCAAGTTAGTCGCTTCGTCTATACGGGGCTTCCCGTATGGGTGGCGGATCTGTTAGCGAGCCCGGGTCGCAGTTTCGACGCCGGGGCGTGACATGAGTAACCCCCTCCGTGCCAACGTTTAGTGCCGAGGCACCGAAGGAGGGTGGATGGTTGACAGCTGGTGAGCTGACGGGACGTGATCGATCTATTGAACCAGTTTTGGCAGATGAACCACCCCGATTCATAGGATTGAGCTTGGAGCCTTTAGAGGCAGAATCGTGGTTGGTGGTATTGGAGAGACTATTTGAGTGCCTCCCTGCGCTAGAGAGTTTACGCAGTTGCTTAATTGCGCGCTCCAGGTTCGAGGGATGAGGCGCATAGGATATGTGTGGCTGGGAGTGGATTGCGCCAGGATACCTTTCAGTTTAGTTGGTCCCCCCGTTATAGATTATTGATGCATCGATGGTGTAGGCGTGTGTATGGAGCGTGGCGTTGCAGTTCCTTTGGATAGGGATCTGCCGCTAGAGGTGAGTTCTGGATATTGGTGATTGGCGCCGGGTGATGGAGGACAGATCGGCCGGCAGAGGCATTTCTGATTTCTTTTTCCAGGATAACGGGTTCAAGAGATGCCAGAGATCGGGTGGACCCCGATGGCAGCATCAGCATCTACATCAGAGTGGCGCGGCGGTAGTATGGATTGGTGATCTGCGGAGGGCGGCATTCGTCGCCCCAGTGTGTGCAGAGACAGAGGTTGTGCTCCCTATGTGGATAGTCTTGATTTTCAGGCAGACTGAGCGACGACCACTTGCATTGAGCGGATGAATCTGTGCCGCCCGGTTGGAGGGCGCCACAGCAGCGGATCGGGTTGTCGCAAGTGTGATTTCATCACAGCAGTCAGAGTTAGAGCAGGTTGCATTCCTGCATGGACTAGAGGTAGAGTCGTTACCACATGCACTTGAGATACAGGTTTTTGTTGTTGTTGTGCATGTGGAGGAGGCTTTTGGATCATGTCCAGTGCAGCTGAGACCGCGAGTTACCGGCAGACTTATTGGTAATTTGTGGCAGTTCAGTATTTTGACCGTGTGCTTGAGATTGGTTGGCACAGTGCCATAAGATGTTTGACTGCGGAGAGAGAGGACTTTGACCTTCTGCGAGGCAGATGAAAGGAGGCTTGGTTGTTGAGATTGTTAGAGCACACAGGTTATAGCGACAGTGTTAGAGGTGCTTACGGCGGCACCGGGACTCAAGGATATCCCTGTTGCCCATAGGATCCCGGGTGTGATTTCACCTAAGCTGTTGATGATACCGCCGGTTAGGGAGATAGAGATTGCGTTTGACGTGGTTCGGGGAACCGCACCACCCTCGACAGCACCTTATTGGATATCGCCAGTGGAGCAGTTAAAGAGCTGATGGCGGAGTTACAGGATCTGATGGATCGAGGGTTCTTTTGGTGAGTTGATCACTTGCCACGTCGTTGATACACGACGATGGGGGTTCGTTGTGACTTGAGCACAGGCGGGTCCGGATATTATTTAGGACCTTTTGGTGGAGTTCTACTCCGACAATTATTGTTTGATGCCCGTACCTATTTGGATTTATACAGCTACGAATTTTGCCAAGACGGCGTTCAGGACCCGGTAGGGGCATTATGAACTCATAGTGAGGCCAAATGGAATGATTAATGCCCTGTTGTCTTCAAGATTTGAGGAATGGTGTGTTCCTGTTGTACTTGGACAGATTGGGAGTGGTGTTCCCCAAGGATATTATGATTTACTCCCAGAGCGACTTGGAGCACGTGGAGCACTTGTGATGTGCTACCATGCCTGTGTGGATGAAGCTGTATGCCAAGTTATTGAGATACAAGTTTTAGCTTCAGAAGCTTATTTCTTGGGTCACATTATTTTAGCCGTAGGGGCGGCTGTATAAACCCGACCAAGATGGATGTTATTCGAGATTGGCTGAGATCAACATTTATTCTTGAGGTGAGGAGCTTCTTGGACTTGGCAGTGCCAGGAGAGCATGGCTAATGGATGGTGAGACTGATACCAACGCCAATGCTAGTATTTCCAGTGTTGGGAGAAGGATCTGCGAGTTTTAGTGATGCCTCCTTTAGTGACTGTGGAGTTACTGTTGGTTTATTATTGAGCATTCTGGATTACCCCGACAGGGCCACTGTGTTGGCAGATACCTGGAGCAGGAGAGTTGTCTGGGGTTGAGTTTGATGATTCCACAGCTGGGGCTGTGTGGACTGTTGAGGCAAACATGGCTTGTGGTTGTGTCCCTGAGGGTTCCTTTGGATGATAGACCGCGGCTGAGTAGTTCACTCGGATGGTCAAGATTCGGGAGTGACCGAGTGAGGACCCCTCCTTGTTAGGGCTCTTTTCCTTATTGGATGACAGAGTGGGTATGCTTCGGATTGACTTGGTTGAGTTGACACAGGATGTGGTTTGGTGCGTGTTGCACTGGTGGTTATTTTGTTTCCCCAAACTTTTTGATGGAGCCCTGTGGTGTTTCATGTCTCAGCTCAGGAGTGTTTTGCTTTTGGATCCCCCGCCCATGATTGACACGCTCCATTTGAGATCCGTGAGTGTTTGGAGTACGAGGGACGCCCGTTGCGAATTCTGGCCTGTGAGATTAGAGGTTTGCGCAACCGGGCCATGCCGTACTGGTTGATGATGTTGTTGAGTAATCACGGGGAGTGAGTAGCGACTTAGGAGCTAGAGACGGTGATTATGAGTACCTACCCTTGATTTAGAGACTCCTGTTTGAGTGGTGTTAGTTTCGAGGACGAAACTTTCTTTTAGTGGGGGAGGATGTAGAGTCCTGGTTTCCCTTGCCCTTGTATACTTTTTTTTTATGACGGGATTGTTAGGAAAACTTTTCACTGTGTTTTCTGCAATGGACTGGCCTGGACCGCGAGTATTTTTCTACGTTTGAGCTCGAAAAACGGAGGACGGCAAAACGAACGGATTCAGATTCCGATTTACGGATCTCCCGGAATGGGGGTCAAAGCGTTTGCCTTTGAGTGGTGCATCGGAATCCGTGCTAAGTGGCCGGCACGCTTTTCGAGGTGATCGGACGGGATCCTTCTATGATCGGACTTTTCATCTTTTTACGTCTTCGGGTTATCTTATTTATGGGGTAGTACCTCGACCTTCCGGTTTTCCGTTTTGGGTCCTAATTGAATATTTTCAGTTGTTAAGGGGGGGTTGAAATTCGAGATTTTTTTGGGCTGATCGTCGGGGTTTACGGGTATTTTTAGGTGGTAGAGCCCGCAAAATGACGAGCGGCGGTGCGATCGGATTTGAATTCCGACTCCGGGACCTCCCAGAATAATTTTTCGAAGTTTATTAGCGGTTCCGGGTGCATCAGAAGGCGTGCGGGCGATCGGCACGCTTTCCGAGGTAAATTGGACCCCTGGTCCGCACCCCGATCGATTATATTCTTGAGTTTCGGATTTTGGGTTCATTCCCACTTCTCATTTGTCGTGCGTTAGATCTTTCTGAGCGCGTGCGGAAAACCCCCGTTCCCAGTTTCCCCCTCTATCGGTTGGCGTTAAGAACCGAGGCGACGAGACGGGGAGAAGAAGGGATTGCTCCTTTCCTGCGGAAACGATCGAGCAAGGGCGGCCGATCCTCCTTCCTCCTCCTCTGCTGGCGGAATCAAGGTGAGCGGTTCGAGTTTATTTTTGGTTTTCCGTTTTGGGGGGTTTCTTGTCGATGTCGTGGGTGATACGAGTTGTTGAATGGGAGGCCGCCGCCGCCGTTGTTAAACGGGAGGCCGCCGCCGCCGTTATCGTGTCCACGGGGTCGTCGCCGCAGTCGCCGGGGTCGCGGGGTTTCAACCGGAGCCGGAAAAGGGGTCGAATTACTGTTCATCCGGCAGAATCAGGCCACGCGGTCCACCAGACCCGGCGTGCACCCGGCGCACGGCTCTCGGGCCCCGGGGGCGCGGACCCGGTACACGGATGCGTGCGCCAGGCCACGCGGTCCACCGGACCCGGCGTGCACCCGGTGCACTGTTACGGCATTTTGGTATTGGCATATTTCGTGAGTCAAGTCAGTGAGTTGAGTCGGAGTCTTAAAGGGATCAAATTGTCAATCAGCAATCAAAGACTTAGAGAAGATTCAACAAGAGCTCAAGTTGACACTCAGTGTCTTGAATCTTGAAGATTGAAGTTGAAGAATTGTGGATCAGTTACATCAATCTCAAGAAGAAAGTATTCAAGAGGATCAGGTATGTTTAATTAAATAATTGTGGTGATCCGAATACTTTCTTATAGTGTAGAAACACTTGGAAGAATTTTTAATTGCATAATAATCAAAAACTGGTGTTCGGACATGTTCAGGATCCGGATCAGAGCCAACAATCCGGATCCCGAAGGTTGTTGCTTCATACAAGACTTCGATCCGGATCCATGCAATTTCCGATCCGGATCCCGAATGTTAAGTTTTCTGTTTTGTATGAACGATCCGGATCGGGCCTTGCAATCCGGATCCCGAACCCTTGGTTTTCTGGAATCGTCAATCTCGTTACGACGATCCGGATCGCAGTAAATCCGATTCGGATCGCCGTCCTGAAAATTTCCAGATAAGGTATGTTTTTGATTCTTATCTCTTTCCAAAGGTTTCTAAACTATAAATAGACATTTAGGGTTTCTCAAAAACGTGGGAGCTACGGCCGATCTTTTTATAAAACTCTTGAGAGCAACCCTAGAGGCTAGGTTTTTATCGATCTTCTTTATAGCCTCTTTTAGGTCAATTCGATGGTTCCTTCAAGAACATATCTTTGGTCGAATTGATCTAATCTTTGCTTAGAGATTTCTTCTACGGTTCTTCATTGATAATCTAAGCAAAGGATCACCATCGAAGTCAATATTCTTATCGACTGAGTTTGCGTCGTGGATTCGACGTGGCATCGTGGATTCGGTGTGCTAAAGGCGTTTCGTGGATTCGAAGCGTGCGTTCGTGGATTCGAACGTGAGCAGTGGACGGGCAAAACGGTGGAGCACGAGGTCTAAGAAATTGAAGGGGGGGTTAAATCCGTGGAGACGGTAATCACCTTGTTATTCTTCTTTTCTTAGGGATTGTTATTGCGTGGATATCCAACCGGTCAGCGCAAGGTCCGAAGAAGCTGAAGGAGGGGTTTGAGTCCGTGGAGTCGGTAATCACCTTGTTATTCTTCTATTCTTATTGGATTGTTATTGCGTGTTGGTCCCGTGGTTTTTCTCCTGGATTGGAGTTTCCACGTATATCTCGGTGTGCTGTTTTTATTTTCCGCATTGGTTTTTATTTTGCACTGAGACTTGGTTTTATAAGTATTACACCTATTCACCCCCCCTCTAGTTGTTTGATAGTACCTATTTAGATCCTTATTACATATAACCCTACAATTGGTATCAGAGCGGGTTTTAGGTTTATCTATCATGTTGGGTGAAAGTGGTAATATTTATAGACCTCCTCTTCTTGATGGGACTAATTATGCTTATTGGAAAGTGCGGATGAGAGCTTTTCTCATCGCAATTGATGAGCGGGTATGGCAATCCGTGGAATACGGTTGGGTGCATCCTGTTGAGGAAGTAGGAAATTCTACTACCCCAAAACCTCGCTCTAGATGGTCCAAAGAGGAATTTGAAAGATCTTCTTACAATGGGAAAGGTTTGAACGCTTTATTTAATTCTCTTTCCTCGACTGAATTTACAAGAATTTCCGTGTGTGAAACCGCAAAGGAAATTTGGGATATTCTCAAAATTACACATGAGGGTACTAATCTTGTAAAAATTCAAAAGCTCCAGATGCTTACAAGTCAATTTGACTCTATTCATATGGAAGAGCATGAATTGTTTACAGATTATTACACTAGACTTCAAGATGTAATAAATTCATGTGCTAATTTAGGAGAAAAGATCCCGGAGTCAAAAATTGTAAGAAAGATACTTCGGACTCTTCCGGAACGGTTTAGGGCAAAGGTAACCGCCATTGAAACCGTTAGTCATCCGGATGAGATGAGTATAGAGGAATTAGTAGGTGCTTTGCAAACTTATGAAATGACTTTTCCTACTAATCAAGTTTCTTCCAAGTCTTCTTCTAAGCTTACAGGTATTGCATTCAAATCAACAAAGGAAGAAGATAGCGAATCAAGTTCCGACGATGAAATCTCTTTTGCCGATTTTGAAGAACAATTGGCGCGGATCGTAAAGAAATTTCGTCGGAAATTTTGGAAGAATCGAACCGATGGATCTTCATCCACGAAACCTTCTAAAGGATCATCGGGTTCGAAATCCTCTAACCTCAAAAGCTTTGCAAAACCTTCTAAAGAAAAAGAAAAAGATGATTTCGAAGGGGAAATCCAATGCTATCGATGCAAAGGCTACGACCATTTTTCAATGGATCGTCCTTCTAAGAAATCATATAAAAAGAAGGCTTTGCAAGCAAAAACTTGGGACGATTCTACTTCTAATGAATCGACCTCAAGTAAAGGGGAAAAAGTTGTTGCCTCTCATGCCTCTTATATTCCCTCTTCTAATGGTTGCTTATCATCTTTAATCACTGACTCTATTCCTTTGATTTTGCATGAAACATCAACATCCGGCGGAGAGTCACCAAGTGAGGGGGAGTCGGACGAGGAAGAACTCATTGAGGCATATCAACAACTTCTTGCGGAATCTAAGAAGATGGCCAAGCATATCAAGAAGTTGAGGAAGCAACGACTTGAAAATCAAGACGAGAATCATGCTTTAAAGATCAAACTTCATGATCTCGAGGAGGAACGAGAGCTTTTATTGGATAATAATAAAATCCTCCAAGAAAAGATAAATCAATCGGAAACGGTCGTTAATTCCCATATTAACAAGATTGATTTTCTTGAAAAGCAGTTTGAGGAAATTCATGTCACCAACCAAGCATTGACCAAGCAAGTTCATCAACTTAAATCCGACATACAAAGGATTTCAACCGGTTCCAAGAAACTTGAATGTATGTCCGGATTAGGTCAAACAAGCAAGGTTGGTTTGGGATTTAAAAAGAACCAAACTGTGAAGGCTTCAAGTTCCACAACTAAATTGAAAGGAAGAACTTGTCACCTATGTGGACTTGAAGGACATTTGGTGAAGGATTGCCCGAAAAAGAGAAAGAAGAATTCTTCGGCAACTTCATCTACGGAGCGAACTCAACGGAATCAAAAGACACATCAAGTCAAAGGAGTTCACTCAACCCACCAAAGGTCCGAGCCACAACATCAATCATACAAGTGGATCATTGCGAGGCAAAGACCTAAGGTGGACCAACAGTCAAAGCGGACAACCCCCGGCCACAACGAATCAAGACAACCCAAAATCCAGCGATTTTGGATTCGGAAAGGTGATATCTTTCCTTGTCTTAAGTTCTAAATAGCTTATGACTGTATGTAATGCTTTGATTAGTTTTCTTTCATATTTTTCTTAATCTTTGCATTACATGTTTTTCAATGCTCTTCGTTTTTATACTTTGTTTTTGAACAAAAGGGTTTTTAATGAACAAGTGCATTGAATGAAAAGGGCTTTCACTTTCAATCACTCCAATTTAATTTTATTTGGATTATCAACTTTACTCCATAATCATAATCTTGAAGATACTTCATTATAGGAGTTTTTGATATTATAAGCATCAAATTTTAGAAATCATGTGTGATCTTTAGATGCTTAATCTATCTCGGTTGTGTGAATTCATTGTGATAAACGTGAGACAACCGATTGATTGAAATTTGGGATTTAATTCTTTCACGTAAGAGATTGTATTCTTACAAGGGTAAATAAATGAATTTTTAAAAGATGTGGAAAGAGTTACATCCGAAAGGAGTGTGAAAACTACCACCACATGCTGGAAAGAGCTGCCACCCCGGTCGTCCGGTTTGTGTGTGAAGCTACCACATGTTATGGATGCTTGATAGTATTTTATGAGAAAATCTTTAGTTGAAGCATTTGGAGATTTATATGCAAAACTCTTATATTTTGAACAATCTCCTGGTTGGTATAAGGTGGAATAGTTGAAAGATGCTCAAAGAGCCACCCTTAGGTATTTTAGTGCTTATCTCAAATTTGAAAGGGTAAAAATTCAGAATTGATGTCATTTGGAAATCTCCGTAAGTCATCTTTGTAAATCCGTTACATCTTGATAGACTTTGGATCTCAAGATTATTTTTGATGACTTGTGTTTGATGAATATAACATGAAAAACGGTTTATAATGTTTTACCTTTATTTTTCACGATTTTGGAGTAAATCTTTTTAATTTTGTGAAATTAATTGGATTGAATGACATCTGTGTGAATTCACTGTTTAAAGCACTTAAAGTGATTTCTTGATGGAATACAAATCGGTATTTGAAAAGATTCCAAAATCTGGATTTGTTTCAAGAAATTATTTGATTTTTGCTTTCTGGTACAGGTACGCAATCTGCATTTTTGTTATATACCGGAACTGAGCTTTTATCTCCCTTTCTCTATGAACTAATGCTGTTAGTGATTTCCTTTTGTCTAGTATGTTCACTGTTTGACAATTTGTGACAAAAAGGGGGAGAAGAGAAATAGGGGGAGACAGAGATGAGATCATCGAGATAGGGGGAGAACGGAAAATGATGATCGTATCACAAAGGGGGAGAACATGGAGAACATGTTAGAGATGCTCAAGATAGGGGGAGACAAAGAAAAAACAAAAGAACCAAAAGGAAGACGGATCAAATGTAGGATTCTAATTTCTAACGACTAACGTTTGATTTTGTTTGGAGTTTTGGTTTTGCAGGAATTACATCACTTTAAGACTCCAAGTCCTAAGTCATAGAGTATGTTCTAGGACTGTTTGGTTCAAATGTAATTTTGTATTTATTGGATCTTTCACGCAAAGAAAATCAATGTTTTGGTGATGACATTGAGTTTCGATTTTTTGGTTTAAGATGAGTGACTTGAGCGTTTTTATGTATTTTTGGGTTTTGTCACGAAATTGCCAAAGGGGGAGATTGTTACGGCATTTTGGTATTGGCATATTTCGTGAGTCAAGTCAGTGAGTTGAGTCGGAGTCTTAAAGGGATCAAATTGTTAATCAGCAATCAAAGACTTAGAGAAGATTCAACAAGAGCTCAAGTTGACACTCAGTGTCTTGAATCTTGAAGATTGAAGTTGAAGAATTGTGGATCAGTTACATCAATCTCAAGAAGAAAGTATTCAAGAGGATCAGGTATGTTTAACTAAATAATTGTGGTGATCCGAATACTTTCTTATAGTGTAGAAACACTTGGAAGAATTTTTAATTGCATAATAATCAAAAACTGGTGTTCGGACATGTTCAGGATCCGGATCAGAGCCAACAATCCGGATCCCGAAGGTTGTTGCTTCATACAAGACTTCGATCCGGATCCATGCAATTTCCGATCCGGATCCCGAATGTTAAGTTTTCTGTTTTGTATGAACGATCCGGATCGGGCCTTGCAATCCGGATCCCGAACCCTTGGTTTTCTGGAATCGTCAATCTCGTTACGACGATCCGGATCGCAGTAAATCTGATCCGGATCGCCGTCCTGAAAATTTCCAGATAAGGTATGTTTTTGATTCTTATCTCTTTCCAAAGGTTTCTAAACTATAAATAGACATTTAGGGTTTCTCAAAAACGTGGGAGCTACGGTCGATCTTTTTATAAAACTCTTGAGAGCAACCCTAGAGGCTAGGTTTTTATCGATCTTCTTTATAGCCTCTTTTAGGTCAATTCGATGGTTCCTTCAAGAACATATCTTTGGTCGAATTGATCTAATCTTTGCTTAGAGATTTCTTCTACGGTTCTTCATTGATAATCTAAGCAAAGGATCACCATCGAAGTCAATATTCTTATCGACTGAGTTTGCGTCGTGGATTCGACGTGGCATCGTGGATTCGGTGTGCTAAAGGCGTTTCGTGGATTCGAAGCGTGCGTTCGTGGATTCGAACGTGAGCAGTGGACGGGCAAAACGGTGGAGCGCGAGGTCCAAGAAATTGAAGGAGGGGTTAAATCCGTGGAGACGGTAATCACCTTGTTATTCTTCTTTTCTTAGGGATTGTTATTGCGTGGATATCCAACCGGTCAGCGCAAGGTCCGAAGAAGCTGAAGGAGGGGTTTGAGTCCGTGGAGTCGGTAATCACCTTGTTATTCTTCTATTCTTATTGGATTGTTATTGCGTGTTGGTCCCGTGGTTTTTCTCCTGGATTGGAGTTTCCACGTATATCTCGGTGTGCTGTTTTTATTTTCCGCATTGGTTTTTATTTTGCACTGAGACTTGGTTTTATAAGTATTACACCTATTCACCCCCCCTCTAGTTGTTTGATAGTACCTATTTAGATCCTTATTACATATAACCCTACATGCACGGCTTCCGGACCCAGGGGCGCGGACTCGGCGCACGAATACGTGCGCCAGGCCGCGCGGTCCATCGGTCTGGCGTGCACCCGGTGCACGCCTCCACAGCCCGATCCTGTGGACCCGGCGTGCGCTTCTACCCGTGCGCGGCCCGGCCCATGCCGCAGCGGTCCACCGCTGCGGCGTGCTCCAGGTCTGTGCCGCGGCTGCCTTGCGTCGTGGACCCGGTCCACGCCTGGACCCGTGCACCAGCTTTCAGCCTGAGAGCCCAGAAGCTCCGTTTTTGGCCCGTTTTGCCCCGTTTTTGAGTGTTTTTGATCGCGACGATATTTTTAACGATATTTCTTACTGTAGTTCTTTTCGGGCACATGGTGGGAGTGTTTTAGCTGGAGTTTCCGCATCGTCTTCTTCTCCGTGTTCGAGGTGGGTACACTCTTAGAATCCCTTTATGCGCACTATCGTTATTTTCATATTTGTCATGTTGTGGGTTTTCGTTCGAGACTTAGTGTGGGACTTTTCGAAAGCTGTTGATGATCTCCAATTGTTCGTTTAACTGTACTAATGTTGATAGTGTTTATGGTTTTTATTATTGGTTTGGTTTCGTGTATTTGGTTATGATGCTCGAGGCTGCAGCACGCGCACCCGCGGTTTGGCCACCGCAAAGGGTGTGCTTTTCCGGAAAAGTGGTCGATGACCCGTGTATACCCACGAGGTGACGTAGTGGGGGCCCCCGTAGGTGGGGGGTTTGAGGCGCCAAGGTGTGAGCGGTGCGACCCGTCGAGGTAGGTGCTCGGCGTGGTTTACCGAGGTTGGTGCTCGGTTCGGTTTTCTTTCCGAGGTTGGTGCTCGGTTCGGTTTTCTTTTCCCGAGGTTGGTGCTCGGTTCGGTTTTCTTTCCGAGGTTGGTGCTCGGTTCGGTTTTCTTTCTTGAGGTTTGTGCTCGGTTCAGTTTTCTTTCTTGAGGTTAGTGCTCGGTTTGGTTTTCTTTCCCGAGGTTGTGCTCGGTTTGGTTTTCTTTCCCGAGGTTGGTGCTCGGTTTGGTTTTCTTTCTTGAGGTTGGTGCTCGGTTTGGGTTGCCGGGGCAGGTGCCCGGTTCAGGTTATGCAGGGGGAGGGGACACCGTCGATCGCACGATGCGGAGGGCGGTTACTCTGGTTTTCTTACGGTTTGCTTTAGTTATAGTCTTCCTGCATTTCATCTTTTATACCTTGTGTCGCTGACTTCCCACTCTGTGACAGGTTCCTTCGGGGGTGAGAGTTAGGGCGATGGTGAGGCCGTGGCAAGAGTACTTTTGGTCCTTCGAGGCCATAGACTGTATTTTATTTTTTATTTTGCTCAATTCATTACCTGTTAGTAGCTTACTATGTGGATTGCGATACCCTTGTGGGGTCGATGTGGATGTTGGAATGTCGTTTATTTATCCTTGTGGGTGGTTGTTTTGCTTTTCCCGATTGGCTGCTTTCAAACTACAAAAAGAAAAGAAAAAGAAAATATTTTGAAAACTGTTTTAAAAATGCGGGTGTCGTGTGGGCACCATTTCAAAACCCTGGGGATTTATGGATTGCGAACACCGTTTTGAAAATCTGGGTGTCGTGTGGGCACCATTTCAAAACCCTGTGGATTTATGGATTTCGAAAACCTTTTTGAAAACTCTGGATGCCGTGTGGGCACCGTTTTTAAAACTTGTGGATTTATCCTTTCAAAAATTTGTCGGCCTCTTTAATACTTATGGAAAAATGGTTGTATGTATCCGACTGATGAACTGGTGTGGTTAAAGTGATGATTGTATGGTTGTTGTAGTCGGGACGCCGTGCATATACAAAGGAGACTCTGCCCGTTCGCAGAGTGAATTTGTATATGCGGCGGGTCTGGGCACGTACCGGGGGAGTTTGGTTTCAAAAAAATATATATACGTAAATTCAAAACTTTTCAATGGTCGTCTTCCGCTTAATGAAACCCCCGGGGCGTGACAGATTAAGATGGTATCAGAGCCCAAAACAGCTTTAATCACAGTAGTCGCTGTCCAACATCCATAGGAGCACATTACCACTGGCTACTAACTAATGAAATGATCAGAGTATAATTGCGTAGAGATGCGAGAGTGCGGGACTGTTGAGTTTTGTTTTACGGTTTAGCTCGGGTGTTGTGCTAGTGTAGTCGGGTTGATTTGGAGGTTGGGGTCGAGGCCGGCTGCCACCGGGGCCATGATGGTTGCTATGAATCAATGGATTTGGCAACCAGCATAGGACACGGTGGGTCTGCTGACGGTGTTTATGCACTTGGTGCGGCTGTTGGCACGGCAGATCGTTGTGCCGGCTTTTGTATTTTTTCCGAACCCCTTCCTCTCCCGACGTTCGGGTCGTCGTCTAAAACAGTGACGGGTGGTAGTGTAACCCACCGGTGTTTGTTAGTGGGTCGGTCGTTTGTCGGTCGTGGGTATCTGGTCAGCCGTTTGTGTAAACTTGTACCTTCTAGGTCTTCTGGTGTTAGGTTATAGCAGGTAGTCGGCCGATTCTCGTTGCACCATGGGCAAGGTATGGGTGGGAATGAGGATTCTTCCCCTGTGGTTGTTACCCAAAGTTCGGCTTTGTACCGTAGACAATACGATGGTTGTAGAGATCGTCATGATGGGGTCTCAGGGGCTCCTTTGGGTTAGAAAGGGAGACCACCGGGGCTAGTAAATCTTCTTCGTTTGGGCTCGTTTTTGGTTAGAGAGGTCGTGCCTTGTTTAGCACAAGTGTGCGTAGGTGGCGACTTTTTATTGGGGGGTTTAGCTTTTGACGCTGGGTGGTGCCGGGTAGCTCTGGGTCGGGTTCTTGTGTTCTGCGCTAGAGGGCCGGTTAGGTTGTCCTATTGGTGGGTTGGCGCGTGATCCCTCGAGTCCGTTTAGTGAACCTAGGCAACTTTTGACAGGGTTCTTCTCGCTGTTTTCGTTGCTTGTCTTCTTCCGACCCTTTAGGTTTCTGATGGATTGTCTGCAGTACCTGGAGGTCATTGTTGAGCGGACCTAGAGCTTAGATTTTCTCCTAGCTAGGGGTGTCACTGTTGGTCTGGAGGTTTACCGCTCGTTTCGATGCCCGGTACTTGGAGGGGCAACGGTTTGGGACCGAGAGTTAGTGGTTATTTAGAGTGTCGCACCCCGTCGGTGCCAGGACGGAGGTAGGACCTTACTTTGTGGGTTTCGTCACCAGCTTCCCATGACTAAGGCATAGCCTTGAGGCTTAGTTTGGGAGCATTTTGGATTGTTGATCCTTTGAGGCAGGTGTGAGTCGGGGGGAATCTGGCGACTACTCGGAGTTTTGGCACTAGTCACTTTCGGCTAGGAGGCCCTGTACGCAGCTCTTTCTGTGGGGTAGACCTTGTGGTAGGTCTTAGAGCTGAAACCTAACGTTAGTCTTGACCGTCGCTTCGGTAGGACGGGCAGTCGGAACGGGTGGTCCGGGATGGTGGTTATGCTTCGAGCTTGTGGCCCGTATTGGTGACGGGTGGAAGTGTCCCGTGTTGGTGACGGAGGGGAGCGGTCCGTGTTGGTGACAGGTGAGTTCGTTGTTTGCAGGGGAGAATTTATGGTAGTTAGTAACCCAGCCTGTTTTGTTGGCACCTCTTGGAGCCTTGTGAGGGCGTTAGTGTGGTTTGTTTTCCTTGTCGTCGGGTTAGTTGTTTTGGACCTTTAAGGGTTCATCAGACCGAGTGTGTCGCCTTGGGGCGCACCCGTGCTCTTCGGGCGAAAGAAGAACGGAAGCCTACGTCTACGCAACGACTACCGGGAGATAAACAAGGTTACAGTGAAGAACAAGTCCGGGATTGATGACCACTTCGATCAACTATGAGGGGCACTTGCAGATTATTCTCCGGACTCTCAGGGACCAGAGGCTGTTTGCTAAGTTTAAGCAATGTGAGTTATGACTTCGCGAAGTGGGCTTTTTGGGGCACACAGTTTCAACAACGGGAATCGCAGAGAATATGAACGGAACTACCCGACACACGATCAGGAACGGGCAGCAGTCGCCCTCGTTTTAAAGCTTTGGGAGACATCACCTTTTCTTGGAGTTCATCATAATGTGTCTTCGGATCGCCAGAATCTTAAGTTTTGTTCACATAGAAGGTTTTGTTTTTGCGGCAGAGGCATTGGTTGGAGTTGCTGAAGGACTCTCCTTGTCCATTCAGTATCACCCCGGGAAAAGCAAGTGTAGTAGCGGATGTTTTGAGCAGGAAGGGTCAAATCGAGGGGGAAACTGATGAGCGCGAGTACTCAGCAGGATCGGCACTGTCGCGCGACCTTTTGTCCTTAATGATCAAGCCAACCCTATTAGAGAAATCCTGGAAGGTCAGAAGACAGGCGCACCGATACAGCTTGTTCGAGACATGATTTGCCCCGGACCATGCAAGCGACCTTTCGGTGAGTGCGAACGGCGCAATACGTTTCGAGGGCGGAATTGCGTGCCCGAGCTGCCAGAGTTGAAGAAAGAGATACTGTCAGAGGCGCACTACGCTCCCTATGCGGCGCATCCAGGTGACACGAGGAGGTACAAGGACCTCAAAGCAGAATTTTTGGTGGACTAAACCAAAGGGGGATGTAATACAGTTCACTGCTCGCTGTATAGATGGTTAACAAGTAAAGGCCGAACATTAGCGCCGGCGGGGAAAACCACAATATCTATATGTACCAGAGTGGATGTAGGAGCGAGTCAGCACGGGAATCGTCACGGGTCTTTCACATTACATCAAGGCACGAAGCAGTCTGAGTCACAGGGGATCGACTGACGAAGTCGACTCTTTTCCCATCCATCCGTACGACGTGGACTAAAGACACTCAGCTGGTGTCGAACCTTTGGCAAAGTCTACAACGAGCTCTAGAGACTAAACCACACTTCAGCACGGCGTTTCACCCCCAGACCAACGGTCAGTCCGAGCGAGCAATCCGGATTCTCGAAGATATGATTCGAGCCTGCGTACTTGATTGGGACGATGGATGATCACTGCTGTAGAGCTTAGAGAGGACCTGAGCTTCGATGAAACACCGGTGCGGATCTTAGCACGGGAGGACATAAAGGATTGCGCAACCGGACGAATTCCCCATGTGAAGGTGCTGTGGAGCAACCAGGAAGAACGTGAAGCGACTGGAGAACTGGAGTCAAAGATGAGGGAGTGCTACCTAGATTTATTCGTTGCGGACCAGGATTAAGTTTCGAGGACGAAACTTCTTTTAAGTGGTGAGTGATGTAGAGTCCTGGTTTCCCTTGCCCTTGTATACTTTTTTTTTATGACGGGATTGTTAGGAAAACTTTTCACTGTGTTTTCTGCAATGGACTAGCCTGGACCGCGAGTATTTTTCTACGTTTGAGCTCGAAAAACGGAGGACGGCAAAGCGAACGAATTCGGATTCCGATTTACGGATCTCCCGGAATGAGGGTCAAAGCGTTTGCCTTTGAGTGGTGCATCGGAATCCGTGCTAAGTGGCCGGCACGCTTTTCGAGGTGATCGGACGGGATCCTTCTATGATCGGACTTTTCATCTTTTTATGTCTTCAGGTTATCTTATTTATGGGGTAGTACCTCAACCTTCCGGTTTTCCGTTTTAGGTCCTAATTGAATATTTTCAATTGTTAAGGGGGGGTTGAAATTCGAGATTTTTTTGGGCTGATCGTTGGGGTTTGCGGGTATTTTTAGGTGGTAGAGCCTGCAAAATGACGAGCGGCGGTGTGATCGGTTTTGAATTCCGACTTCGGGACCTCCCAGAATAATTTTTCGAAGTTTATTAGCGGTTCCGGGTGCAACAGAAGGCGTGCGGGCAATCGGCACGCTTTCCGAGGTAAATTGGACCCCTGGTCCGCACCCCGATCGATTATATTCTTGAGTTGGGGATTTTGGGTTCATTCCCACTTCTCATTTGTCGTGCGTTAGATCTTTCTGAGCGCGTGCGGAAAACCCCCGTTCCCAGTTTCCCCCTCTATCGGTTGGCGTTAAGAACCGAGGCGACGAGACGGGGAGAAGAAGGGATTGCTCCTTTCCTGCAGAAACGATCGAGCAAGGGCGGCCGATCCTCCTTCCTCCTCCTCCGCCGGCGGAATCAAGGTGAGCGGTTCGAGTTTATTTTTGGTTTTCCGTTTTGGGGGGTTTCTTATCGATGTCGTGGGCGATACGAGTTGTTGAACGGGAGGCCGCTGCCGCCGTTGTTAAACGGGAGGCCGCCGCTGCCGTTATCGTGTCCACGGGGTCGTCGCCGCAGTCGCCGGGGTCGCGGGGTTGCAACCGGAGCAGGAAAAGGGGTCGAATTACTGTTCATCCGACAGAATCAGGCCACGCGGTCCACCAGACCCGGCGTGCATCCGGCGCACGGCTCGCGGGCCCGGGGGGCGCGGACCCGGTGCATGGATGCGTGCGCCAGGCCACGCGGTCCACCGGACCCGGCATGCACCCGGTGCACGGCTTCCAGACCCAGCGGCGCGGACCCGGCGCACGAATACGTGCGCCAGGCCGCGCGGTCCATCGTTCTGGCGTGCACCCGGTGCACGCCTCCACAGCCCGATCCTGTGGACCCGGCGCGCGCTTCTACCCGTGCGCGGCCCGGCCCACGCCGCAGCGGTCCACCGCTGCGGCGTGCTCCCGGTCTGCACCGCGGCTGCCTTGCGTCGTGGACCCGGTCCACGCCTAGACCCGTGCACCAGCTTTCTGCCTGAGAGCCCAGAAGCTTCGTTTTTGGCCCGTTTCGCCCCGTTTTTGAGTGTTTTTGATCGCGACGATATTTTTAACGATATTTCTTACTGTAGTTCTTTTCGGGCACATGGTGGGAGTGTTTTAGCTAGAGTTTCTGCATCGTCTTCTTCTCTGTGTTCGAGGTGGGTACACTCTTAGAATCCCTTTATGCGCACTATCGTTATTTTCATGTTTGTCATGTTGTGGGTTTTCGTTCGAGACTTAGTGTGGAACTTTTTGAAAGCTGTTGATGATCTCCAATTGTTCGTTTAACTGTACTAATGTTGATAGTGTTTATGGTTTTTATTATTGGTTTGGTTTCGTGTATTTGGTTATGATGCTCGAGGCTGCAGCACGCGCACCCGCGGTTTGGCCACCGCAAAGGGTGTGCTTTTCCGGAAAAGGGTCGATGACCCGTGTATACCCACGAGGTGACGTAGTGGGGGCCCCCGTAGGTGGGGGGTTTGAGGCGCCAAGGTGTGAGCGCTGCGACCCGTCGAGACAGGTTCTCGGCGTGGTTTACCGAGGTTGGTGCTCGGTTCGGTTTTCTTTCCGAGGTTGGTGCTCGGTTCGGTTTTCTTTTCCCGAGGTTGGTGCTCGGTTCGGTTTTCTTTCCGAGGTTGGTGCTCGGTTCGGTTTTCTTTCTTGAGGTTAGTGCTCGGTTCAGTTTTCTTTCCTGAGGTTAGTACTCGGTTTGGTTTTCTTTCCCGAGGTTAGTGCTCGGTTTGGTTTTCTTTCCCGAAGTTGGTGCTCGGTTTGGTTTTCTTTCTTGAGGTTGGTGCTCGGTTTGGGTTACCGGGGCAGGTGCCCGGTTCAGGTTATGCAGGGGGAGGGGACACCGTCGATCGCACGATGCGGAGGGCGGTTGCTCTGGTTTTCTTACGGTTTGCTTTAGTTACAGTCTTCCTGCATTTCATCTTTTATACCTTGTGTCGCTGACTTCCCACTCTGTGACAGGTTCCTTCGGGGGTGAGAGTTAGGGCGACGGTGAGGCCGTGGCAGGAGTACTTTTGGTCCTTTGAGGCCATAGATTGTATTTACTTTTTATTTTGCTCAGTTCATTACCTGTTAGTAGCTTACTATGTGGATTGCGATACCCTTGTGGGGTCGATGTGGATGTTGGAATGTCGTTTATTTATCCTTGTGGGTGGTTGTTTTGCTTTTCCCGATTGGCCGCTTTCGAACTACAAAAAGAAAAGAAAAAGAAAATATTTCGAAAACTGTTTTAAAAATGCGGGTGTCGTGTGGGCACCATTTCAAAACCCTGGGGATTTATGGATTGCAAAAACCGTTTTGAAAATCTGGGTGTCGTATGGGCACCATTTCAAAACCCTGTGGATTTATGGATTTCGAAAACTTTTTTGAAAAATCTGGTTGCTGTGTGGGCATCGTTTCTAAAACTTGTGGATTTATCCTTTCAAAAATTAGTCGGCCTCTTTAATACTTATGGAAAAATGGTTGTATGTATCCGACTGATGAACTGGTGTGGTTAAAGTGATGATTGTATGGTTGTTGTAGTCGGGACGCCGTGCATATACAAAGGAGACTCTGCCCGTTCGCAGAGTGAATTTGTATATGCGGCGGGTCTGGGCACGTACCGGGGGAGTTTGGTTTCAAAAAAAATATATATACGTAAATTCAAAACTTTTCAATGGTCGTCTTCCGCTTAATGAAACCCCCGGGCGTGACAGAGGATGTGGTGACCCTGATCTCTGCAGGGCTTCTACAGTGTGACCAGCAGCTTCTGGAGGCCTATGTGGCGTGTCAGCGGTGTTGGTGCACCAATTGGACATAAGTGATGGAGTCCGGGTGTTAAATGGATTACGTGGGTAATCGGAGGACCCCGTCGAATGTTTAGAAGTGGTTACGCGTGAAATGGATATCAAAATTGAACTCAGCGCGAAATTTGGGTTAACAACACTTATCTGGATGCCTTCGGAAAATTTGAGGATTGGAATTTGGCAAAACGGACACCGGATTTGGATTCAGCGCGTGAAAACGATGAAAATGGACTATTCACTTGTATTTTTCGGAGCCCGAACGCCGTGCACGGATTTCGAGGCATTCGACACTGTTCCGGCGGCCGGGGGTAGCGCCGGGCAGCGGCGGAGCACGGAGGCGCGGGCGCGGGCAGGCGCGCGAGCGCGCGGGGAGGCGCGCGGCGGGGGCGGCGTGCCACGTGTCGTCTTCCCGTTGGTTTGCCTAGGGACACGTGGCCGCATTGGAGTGGTCGGTGCAGTGGACTTGGTCCACGGAGCTGGTGCGGGTGGCCTCGGGAAGCGTGTGCGGGTCAGGGTGGCATGCGGCTGCGCGGGGAGCACGCGAGCGCACGTGGGCCGTCTGTGGGTGCGGTCCACGTGGCCGCGTGTGGTTGGCGGGTGCCAACCACCCAGGTGCATGGTGCACGCCACGTGGCGCACGATGGGTGGTCATTTCGGCTGTTCCCTGTTCTATGGATGACGTGGCGCAACCAGCGCATTTCGGGCACACCGCGGGGGGGCGTTTCGGGTACACTGTAGGGGCCCGAATCTTTCGAGCGCCCGAAAAGTGTCCCCCGAAGTGCTGTTTCTTCTCCGGATTTCAGCCTATAAATAGGCAGTGGGGGGCCATTTGTGCGGGTTTTGGCTGTTCTGGGAGCTCCCCCTTCTACAGAGGCTTCTACACAGTACCCTCCACCCTTCGATGGATCTTGGGCATTTTTGGCGGCCGCGGCATCGATGTTTTCTGCGACGCGGCGCACATCGACGCACCTTGGATTTTTGGCTTCTACCGTCGCTCTTCGGTCCGCGAGACACACCGGATCACCCAGATAGAATTTTGAGCAGATTTTCATGGCAGAGCGTTCATGAGAGGTAAGGCTTCGTTTTCCGTGTTGTTCACTTCTCCTCGTTTTGAGTTTTCGGCACTGTTCCCGAGGTGTTTCTGTGACCTCTTTTTCTGCTGCGAGATTTTGGACAGCGGAGGCTTGTCGATTTTCTATCTCGACCTACAAGAATCGGAATGAGACGTTTAAGGACTCGATTGACATCTACTCTTCGAGAGGAACACGCTCGTGTTTTTAATGGATTTTTCTGAGGAATCTTCGAAGGTGAGATTTAAGCTTCTTTGGGGTTGTATCCCGCAGTTTTGCAGTATTGTGGATTACCGGCGCCCCGCAGTGTTTAATTTGTATCTTGGCCTACAGGTGTCGGAACGGGGCGTATAAATACTCGTTTTGGGGCTACTCATTGCAAGGATCGCAACCGTGAATTTTCTGGAATTTTTGGAGCACTTCTTGGAGGTGAGAAATGCCCTTCTTTGTGCTGTTTGGGAAAAACAGCAATGCTGTTTTGTGTACGTTTTGGGGTATGATTGGAGAGTTGTGTGTGATGTTGTTTGTTGTGGTGTTGCATTGTTGCGGTGTTGCTGTTTGGAGCCGAGGCTTGCGCGACATGTACCGAGGATGCGGGTTCAGTGAATTTTGTTAGCAGGTGGCCACGCTCTTCACCGACTTCTGCTTTGCCCGTGGAAAGCGTTTCAGATGGGTTGCTTCATCTCCAGAACCGGTGGACGGTTCTCTAATTCTTATATTAGAATGCATGCATGTTTAGGGTACAATAATTGTATGTTATTGTGAGGTAAGCTAGGAAGGATGATTGTATAAGGGAATTGCAAGATTAATATTCATGTTAAATATTATCGAGGACTTGCAGGATTTAGATATTCATGAGGATGAATAGTAAATGCTTACCTAAGGGATTTACCCTATGTGATTGTTAGCATGCTTGTTTAATTGTACAACATTTAGCATCGAGATGGAAGCTTGTGGAATGGCCTAGATCATGCAGATTGATATATTATAGTAGTGATCTTTTAGCATGCCTTGTTGCACATAGTCTTTTATGTTATGATTACTCGATGGAGTAGGAGGCTAGATCTATGTGCGGGTATTATTCTGATCATTCTTTTGATCGACCCTGGATTTTGGACATGTGTCGTTCATTAGGGATTCTAGCATGTTGTTTATACCTTTGTGGGGCTATTATATGCTTTACTCCCCTTCATTTCCTTGAGGACATTTGCATTCTTGTATGGACATATAGTTAGGCCATCTTTTACTGCTACACTACTTATTGGAACTTGACTTAGGAGAAACCATGTTATTCCTTTCTCCTTCTTTGTTAGTCAGGCAGTCTGTGTTGCTCGGGTGCGAGCAGGGGTTTGGGGTAGTGTAGCCGGGGCATTGGTGTTAGGGATGGGTTGTGCTGGATTGTGGCTGGTAGGGTTTTGCGGTGACCGTGGACTTTGGGCGGTCGACCGGAGGTCGGTTTTAGATTTTGGTTTGTGGGGCATTACGGCAACCGCGGATATTGGGCGGTTGACCGGATAGTTATTTATGTATCAGATTTCTCTAGTGGACGGAGTTTCCCACTTATTGAGTACTTTTGCATCTGATTGAGGACCGGGGTTTTCTTTAGTGGTGGAGCTTTCCCACTTTGATCAAATTCATGATCCAGTACTTTTGCATCTGACCGAGGATATTGTATGATTATCATTTGTGGGAGTTGGACATTATTGTATTATTTTCAGTTGTACAATGGGTGATTTTAGCTTTACATCAGATTTTTATTTATAGCTCTGATATCTGGTAGCTGTAGTACCTTTTCTTGTAGGTTTGACGCTTTGCCTGTGCGGGGTTTTGCATAGGCGGCGGATCTGTTGGCGAGCCCGGGTCACAGTTTCGACCCCGGGGCGTGACACCAGCAGCACCAGCAGCACAAGCAGCAACAACAGCAGCAACAACAACAAAAACAGCAGCTTCTACTTCAGAGGATGACGCCTCTGTAACATCAATTTACCGCGAACAACAACGTCTTTCGTCGGAACAAGAGCGCATGTCAAACGAAATCACTAAGATCTCTACAGACAAGGATCATATTTCTGCCGCCCAAGGTGATTTGAAAAAGAATTACAAATCTCTTGCCAAATTGGTGAAAAATATTTTCAACAAACTGGGTTGTAGCAGCTCTGACGACAACGACTCCGATTGACTTTATTTTTTTTGTTGTTCTAATGTCTTCTCTTGCAGGTTTTTGGTTTCTTTTCTTCATCTTTAAGAACTTTGCTTTACCCTTTTTCTTAGCTTTGGCTAATTTTTGTGACAAAAAGAGGGAGAGATATAGTAGACATTGAACTTGAAAGTTTGGAGAAACTTGATGAACATTGAAACTTTGAAGGTAAGTTGAAAGTAAGTTGGATTAGATGCATGCCACTACTAACTATTTGACTAACTATTTGGGCATGTAATATTACTAACAAGTTGCTTGATAACCGACATATTTTTATTAACTTGTTAATTGTTACGACATGACATTTGGATTTTAATGATTAAGGATATGTGAATCTTTGTTTGCTAAATTTTCATACATATATGATAATTAATGTCATGGTGAGTATAAACTCTATCTCTCTGATTGTTTATTGAATATTTGAATTCTTGAGGTATCTAACGATTTTTTTTGTCAAGAATTATTTCTTTTGCTTAGAGTACAAACGTCTAAGTCTAGAGTCTGTTTTACGAGTTTATCTCATGTATTCTTTTTATTTGGATCTTATTTGTAAATTTTTGTTGTATGGTGATAGCAACAAAAATATCCTTTTTAAATTTTTTAAGTGGATTTTTGTTTTGTCACGAAACCGCCAAAGGGGGAGATTGTTAAGGATTTTGTATTGGCGTATTTCGTGAAGTGGTAAAAGTCTTGAAGATTGAAGATGAAGAATTGTGGATCAATTACACCAATCTCAAGAAGAATGGATTCGGAATGATCAGGTACGTTTAACTAAGTAATTTTGGTGATCCGAATACATTTGTGTAGTTTAGAAACACTTGGATAAGTTTTCAGTGCATAAAAATAAAAAACTGGACAAGTTGGATGTTCAGGATCCGGATCAGACCATTCCAGTTCGGACCCCGAACATAGTTTAGTTCATGCGGAATTCCAGTCCGGACCATCCCCTGTTCAGTCCGGACCCCGAACTATGTGTTTGCTGAAATCGCATGAATAGTCCGGATCAGAAAATTCCAGTCCGGACCCCGAACTATTTTTTCAGAAAAATTGCTGGAAAAAGACGACAGCCCGGATCAGCCAAATCCAGTCCGGACCGCCGTGCGGGAAAAATTCTGTTAAGTCAGTTTTTGATGCTTATCTCTTTCCAAAGGTTTCTAACCTATAAATAAACCCTAATTTCATCTTTTAGGGTAACGGATATAATCGAAAAATCAAGATAACCGGAAAATTATAGAAAAATCCATAAATATAGAGAAGAAAGGAAAACACGATGAAATTCATGTTTCTTCATCTATATTGTTCAATTTGATTCTAGGGTTTCCAAACTCCTATTTCTTGTAGAATCAAATTGAAGAATACTTAGATGGTATTTCTGTATCTATCTTTGATCTAAGTATTCGGCGGATTATCATCACCAAACAAAACAACGATTTTACCAAAAATCGGCACGAGGATTCGCGTGGCCTTGTGGATTCAAGGTGCTACCGCTCTCGTGGATTCGGAGCGAGGCACGTTCGTGTGATCGAGACGTGTCGCATTGGTGAAGACCATGGATTCGGTTGGACGTCTTGGATTCGACGTTGAACGTCGTGGATTTGGCGTTGGGACGCAAATCGTGGATTCGAGGAGCGTTCGGAGCGAGCGAAGAAGATCAACTAGGAGCGTATTGAAAAGGTTGAGTCGTAGGGTTACGGTAAATCACCTTGTACGTGTTTAATATTAGTGGATTTCGCGGTGTTATCGGTCCCGTGGTTTTTTACTCCTATGATGGAGTTTTTCACGTAAATCTTGCGTACTTTATTTATTTTCCGCATTGGGTTATTTTTTTATGCAACGATTTGGTGTGTTTATTGTTTTCACCTATTCACCCCCCCTCTAGGTGGTTTTTTCCCTATTCAGATCCATATTATTCATAACCCACACTTCGTTCTCCCGAAGGTTATTTGCAAGCAAATAGAATGTTCGCACGAGGTGAACACAATATCCCAAAGTCTATGGAAACTTACAGATTTGAGATAGTCCAATATGGTCAAAAAGATCTCCAAATGCCATTGAGCGATCACTCAAATTTCTGACATTGACATGTCGCTCGCCAATACATTCTCTATCTTTAAAAGCTTTCATCCGATCTGAATCGATGTGAACAACATCTTCTTCAGCTGGAGGTGGTTCACTCGCCAGTGGTTCTTCAATCTCAATTCCACGAGATCGTCCTCTCTTTCGAGCAACACTTTTTCGCTTCATGGATAAAGGTGTTTGTTGTATTGGAGCTTTTCCTTTTTCAGCAGCTGTAGGCGGAGTCTTCGCCTTCGAGGAAGCAGGGGCTTTCTCCTTTTCTGCTGCTGCAGCCAAAGCTGCTGTTTCTTCCATGATTTTGTCCCAGTCCCCCGATTCAGTTTCTGAGTAATCCACAGGGACATACTCTCCTTCCCCTTGAGTTTTCTTCGTTCTCTTGAGCTTATTCGTTATCCTAGTGCTTACTAGTGCTGAGATGAACACTACTATCCATTCAAATACCATCTTGTCAGAGTGTTTGAAACCGTTGTCCTGTGAGCTAGAACTCAAGAACAAAAAAAAAATTTGTTTAATTTCAAAAATTTGAAAAATCATACCCAAACAATCCTTATCATGTATAGAGACTAGGAATCAAGTTAGATTTGCAAAAAGAATTTTAAAAATAGATCAATCCCATGATTTTAGTAAATTCTCAAATTTTGCCTTAAAACTGAATTTTCAGAAATCGAGGTCCAAAAATCCGTTAATCAAATGAATACAAGGCATAGAAACAAATCTAAGATGTCCAGAGTTCTTATTTCAAAAGAAATTTAATCAAAAACCATGCAAAATTGAAATTGAACCATGAAATCCTTTACGTATTGATGAACAAAGGCAAAAATAGTGAATAAATCAAGTTTTGATCATAAGAACTTACTTGGATCGAGAGAAAACCAGTTGCAAAAGATCCAAACCCACTTGATTCTAGCGAGAGAAAGTCTAGGGAATTAGAATCAGAAGTTTAGAAGAGAGTAGAAATCAAAAGCCCTTCGTTTCTATTAAAACCTAGCCGCAGTCCGGATCGGGTTCGAGTTCAGTCGGGATCGGTTTCGCGCAGGAAATCCCATCGTTCGGGATCCGGACTGAGTCCATCCAGTCCGGACTGCCTACAACTTTTTCTCCAGAAAAATTTGTAAAAATTTTAGAAAATCCAGAAAAAGTATGTAAGCAATCTTGCATATCAACTTTAAACAAAAAATATCGTTTCACATCAAAAGAAATAGATTATGCTAAATCTATCATTAATAATCAAATAATGAAACGAAAATTTATAAAAGTTATATCCTCTAAAGTTGAGCAAGTTCAAAACATCAATCACGATCTAATGAGTAACGTGTTTATCAAATCATCAATTGAATAAAGAAATTGACGCACAAAGATCGATAGATGTTTGACATCCCAAATAAATTAGATAATGTATCTAGTCAATATATCTAGGGAAGTGGCTCTTTGAGCATCTTTCAGTTTGAAATCCCACCTTATACCAACCTTGGAATTCGACAAAGTCAAGTATTCCAAAAAGCATTTTATCTAATAAACAAGAAACCACCATGCTTGGTAAACATGTGGTAGCTGCACACAGTACTCGGACGACCGAGGTGGTAGCTCTTTCCTCCATGTCGTTGTAGTTTTCACACTCCACTAGGGATGTAACTCTTTTCACATCTTTTGAGCATGAAACTTTAAATAATACTCCCCTTCAATTGGCTATCAATTATGTAAAATATTAAGTACTCAACCAACCATTGATCTCATGTTCATACTTAACTCAATTATCAAATAAGATAAAAACTATACCAAGAGATCATTGAGAGAGGAATTGACTTTGATCAATTAAAGATGAAATAAATGATATAAATGATCATTGCATCAAATGAATTATAATGATATCCAAATCATAATAAATTTCTCAAAATATGAAAAGATGCAATTAAAGTCAATTTAACAAATGCTCAGTTAATATTCTATATACACAAAACACAAAACAAAACCTAACCTAAGCAATGGTTCAAAGATTGTTATTTTAAAGAAAAACATTCCTATTGCTTTTCGCAAATGAATAAAACATTTTTGATACAAAGGTTTTGTTAAAATATCGGCTAATTGATTTTTAGTTGAAACATAAGAGATTTGTAAAGTACTTGATTCAACTAGCTCTCTAAGAAAATGTTATCTAAGTTCTATGTGTTTTGTTCTTGAGTGCAACACAGGATTTTTTGAAATGTTAATGGCACTAGTGTTGTCACAAAGTATTGTTACCGAAGTCGCCGGGATGCGGAAGTCACTCAACACACTCTTCATCCAAATCAATTGAGTTGCACAACTTCCCGCTGAAATGTATTCCGCTTCGGCAGTCGAGAGAGCAATGCAGTTTTGCTTCTTACTATGCCATGCAACAAAACAATGGCCAAGGTAAAAGAATGCACTACTCGTGCTCTTCCGATCTTCCACTGATCCAGCCCAATCGGCATCCGAATATCCTATTATGTCAAGAGATATGCCCATAGGATACCAAATTCCGAAATTTAACGTACCTTTGATGTACCGGATGATCCGTTTCACCGTTTTCAGGTGAATTTCCTTCGGTGCTGATTGATATCTCGCACAAATCCCAACACTGAAGGCAATGTCCGGGCGACTAGCCGTAAGGTAAAGTTGTAATACCCGCTTCTTTTTGGTAATTTTATTTTATTTTTTTACCTTACTTTTAGTGATCCAGGCGGTTGAGACAGGGAGAGGGACGGAGGCCTTCTTGCTTGCGGGATCGATCAGGCAACGGTAGGACGATCCTCTCCTTCCTCTTCCTCCAGCGGATCGAAGGTGAGTGTTTCTATTTTTTAGGGGTTTCCTGTTCCGCGGGGGGGGGTTCGGGTTTCATCTCCTTGCGGGGGAAGCGCCGCCGCCGCCGCCGCAAAACTGCAGGCCGCCGCGCTGTACTGCCCGCAGGCAGCACGCCGCGCGGCAGGAGCGCCGCGCGGGGCTGCCGACATGCAGCGCGCCGCGCGGCAGGGGGGCCGCGCGGGGATGCCGGCAGGCAGGCGCCGCGCGGGGCTGCCCGCAGGCAGGCGGCGCGCCACGCAGCAGGGGCGGCTCGCGGGGCTGCCGCTAGCAGGCGCCGCGCGGGCGGGTGCCGCGCGGGCTGCCCACAGGCAGGCGCCGCGTGGGGCTGCCCGCAGGCAGGCGCCGCGCGGGCGTGTGCCGCGCGGGCTGCCTGCAGGCAGCGCGCCGCGCGGCAGGGGCGCCGCGTGGGGCTGCCCGCAGGCAGGCGCCGCGCGGGCGTGTGCTGCGCGGGCTGCCTGCAGGCAGCGCGCCGCGTGGCAGGGGCGCCGCCCGGGGCTGTCCGCAGGCAGGCGCCGCGCGGGCTGGTGCCGTGCGGGGCCGCCGCAGACGGGTCGGGGCCGCGCGGGGCTGTCCGCAGGATTGGTGCGCGCCGCACGGGTCGATGTCATGCGGGGAACATCGCGCGCTGGGTTTTGGGACCGGGTCGGGTTTCCGCCTCCAGTTTGAGTCGACGTTTGGTGTTTTGGATCATCAAGTCTTAGTTTTTTACTCCTTCAGGGGCGCGGGACGCTGTAGGCTCGGCAGGCACGCAGACGCGGACGAGCCGAACGCCGGTCTCCATCCAAGGTGGGTACTCTTCCATGGTTATTTGGGAAGGGGTATGAGTTATAAATTTTGCATGTCTGGGCAGAGGGAAGAATAAAGTAATTGCTTATTTCCGTGCTAACCCTGTTTAAGTTATTATATATATATATATATATATATATATATATATGTATGTATACTTAGTTCGAGGCTCGAGATAGCTACACGCACACCAGCGGTTTGGCCACCGCGAAGGTGTGCTTTTTCGGAAAAGTGGTACGTTGACCCGTGTACCCCACGTGTGGGTGACGTAATGGAGGCCCTCATGGGTGGGGGGTGTGAGCGGTGCCAAGGCAGGTGCTCGAGGTGGTACCGGGGCAGGTGCTCGGTGCGATTTGCCGAGATAGGTGCTCGGCGGGGTTCCCGGGGTAGGTGCCCGGGTTTGGATTGTACAGGGTGGGGGGTTTCCACGGTTGGTTGCACATTGAGGAGGGCAGTTGCTCTGGTTTTACTGCGGTTTGCTTTACTTTCAGCCCTTTTTGCTTTGGTATTTATTTCTGGTCACTGACTTCCCACTCCGTGACAGGTTCGTCCAGGGGCGAGTGCTAGGGCATCGGTGAGGCCGCATGAGCGATCCTTCAGCCCTTCGAGGCTGTAGACTCTGACTTCTCTTTCCTTGTTCATTTTATTTCCCGTTAGTAGCTTACTTTGTGAATTTCGATACCCTTGTGGGGTCGACGTGGATGTTGGAGTGTTTTCATACCTTGCGAATGACTGTTATTTTACTTCTATTTAGTTGGCCGTTTTAAACTTCAAAGAAAAAAAAAGGAAAAAGAAAATGTTGCGAAAACAGTTTTAAAAATATATGGGTGTCGTGTGGGCACTGTTTGCAAACCCTATGGATTTATGTGATTGCGAAAATAGCTTTGTAAAACCTGGGTGTCGTGTGGGCACCGTTTTCAAAACCCTGTGGATTTATGGATTTAGAAATGGTTTGTAAAACTTGGGTGTCGTGTGGGCACCGCTTTCAAAACCCTGCGGTTTTATCCTTTCAAAAATAGCCGGCCTCTTTACTACTTGTGGAAAATAGTTGTGTGTGCTTGACTGATAAACTAGTGTGGTTAAAGACATTTTGTATGGATATTGTAGTCAGGACGCCGTGCATATACAAAGGAGACTCTGCCCGTTTGCAGAGTGAATTTGTATATGCGGCGGATCTGGGCACGCACCGGGAAGTTTGGTTTCAAAAAAAAAAAAAATACGTCATTTTGGTAGCTTCGGTGGCTATCCTTCCGCGCGTTTAAAACCCCCGCGGCGTGACAGATTAAGATGGTATCAGAGCCAAACTTTAACCACAGTAGTCGGAGTCCAACATCCACGGAACACAACACTCTAGCTACTAACTAAAGAGATGAACATTGTATAGATGCGTAGAACGCGAGTGGTCGGCGGGGGGGGGGGGGGAATAGTAGAGTCCCTTTTCTGGTTAGTGATTGAGGTGCTACTTTTGCAGAGTCTAGAAGTGACTTGTGTTGTGCATGTGTTCAGATCATGGCCAGAACGAGATCCTCCACTGAGGATGCAGGGGCGGACGCAGCAGCGTCGGCAACTGCGGAGAATCAGCTTCTGCGGCAGCAACTACGGGAGATGGTGGGTCAATTGGCGACACTCACCGACCATGTGCACCAGTTGACACAGCAGCAGCAGCAGCAACCAGCTGCAACGGTGGTGGTCGCCCAGGGCCCTTCTCCGGGGCCAACTGCACTAGCGACGGGACCACCGGTGACGGAGGCCGAGACGAGGGCTGCCCCTACCCGGGCCGCGGCAGCCGAGGTACCGTTAGTACAGCCAATGGTGCCAGCGGTAGCCCCTTCGACGGCAGCTACGAGACCGACGCCGGGGACCACCGCCGGAGGGCTCAAGGAGGCATGACGATTGCTTCCGCTGCTGTCACGCCCCGGGGGTTCAAACGCGCGGAAGGAGAGCCACCGATGCTCCCAAATCAGCGTAACATTTTTTTTTTGAAAACCATTCCACCCCAGTGCGCGCACAGACCCGCCGCATATACAAATTCACTCTGCAAACGGGCAGAGTCTCCTTTGTATATGCACGACGTCCTAACTACATAAAGCATCTCATACAGGCTTTAACCACACTAGATCGACACACAGACACATTCAACATGCAAACCATACAATCTATCAACTATCATACTTAGAATAGGGCCGACGATTTTAAAAGGATAAATAATCACAGAGTTTTGAAAGCGACGCCCACCCGACGCCAATGTTTTAAAAGATCCATTTCAAAACCACATAAATCCACAGAATATTTAAGGCGGCACCCACCCGATGCCAAATTTTGTAAAAGCCATTTTCGAAATCACATAAATCCCACAAGGTTTTAAAAACGGTGCTTACACGACACCCACGTTTTAAAAACGGTTTTCGCAAATGGTTTCCTTGTTTTTTGTTGTTCGTAGTTTAAAACGGCCAAGTAAAGAAAAGGGACGACATTCACTCGGCAATTATGAAAGAAGAATCAACATCCACATCAACCCCACGGGGGCATCGCAATCCACAACTAACTAATATGAATAATAAAAGAACAAGGGAAGGAAAGTCACTGTATCTGATGTCTCTAAAAGTCAGAACAGTACTCTCGCGGTCTCACCAGCGCCCTAGCACTCGCCCCTGGACGAATCTGTCACGGAGTGGGAAGTCAGTGACTAGAAATAACATAGTATGCAAAAAGGGCTAAAAGTAACTCAAACCACGGTGACCGGAGCAACCGTCCTCCTCAAAGTACAAACAACAGTGACCAAACCCTGTACCAAACAAAACCGGGCACCTTTCCCGACAACCACACCGAGCACCTACCCCGGTGTCCCCCGCCGAGCACCTGCCTCGGCCGCCGAGCACCCGCCTCGGCATCTCTGTTGGGTTATATGTAATACGGATCTAAATAGGGGAAAAAACACCTAGAGGGGGGTGAATAGGTGTAAACGTATAAACAATCAAAAAACGTTGCGATAAAAACCCAATGCGGAAATAAAAATAATACACAAGATTTTTACGTGGAAAACTCCATCACCGGAGTAAAAAACCACGGGACCGATAACACGGCAGAAATCCACTAGAATTAAAACACGTACAAGGTGATTTACCGTACACACTTACGACTCAACCTTTTCCA
Organism: Tillandsia leiboldiana; assembly: GCA_029204045.2. NCBI lineage: Eukaryota > Viridiplantae > Streptophyta > Magnoliopsida > Poales > Bromeliaceae > Tillandsia > Tillandsia leiboldiana. The sequence goes on along the minus strand of CM055064.1, from coordinate 36,408,387 downwards.
TACGCTCCTAGAGGATCTTCTCCGCTCGCTCCACGACGCTTCTCGAATCCACGATCTGCGCCCAACGCCGAATCCACGGCGTCCAACGTCGAATCCACGACGTCCGACCGAATCCACGGTCTTCACCCAATAGCACCCTTCGAATCCACGAACGTGCCTCGCTCCGAATCCACGAGAGCGGTTGAACCTTGAATCCACAAGGACACGCGAATCCACGCGCCGATTTTTGGGGTAAATCGTTGTTTTTGGTGGTGATGATCCGCTGAATACTTAGATCAAAGATAGATCGGAAATACCATCTAAGTATTCATTAGTTTGATTCAACTCAAGATGTGAGTATGAAAACCTAGAATCAAACTAATCAATATAGATGAAGAAACATAGAGTATTCTCTAATGATTTCCTTTCTTCTCTATATGTGGATCTAGAGCCGTATAAGATGATATATGAAAATGACGGCTATTTGGATTTTCGGCCTCTTCTTGGATTAACCCTAGAAAAAGAGTCATAGGGTCTATTTATAGGTTAGAAACCCTAGGAAGGAGATAAGAATCAAAAACCTAACATTTCTGGAAATTTTACGGACGGCGATCCGGATCGGATTAGCTGTGATCCGGATCGTCGTAACGAGTCAGGCAATTCCAGAAAAACGAAGGTTCGGGATCCGGATCGAAGTGCTTGATCCGGATCGTTCATACAGTTCACCAAACATCAATGTTCGGGATCCGGATTGCGAAGCCTAATCCGGATCGTTCAAGGAAGATGGTAAACTCAGTGTTCGGGATCCGGATCAAGAGGGGCTACGATCCGGATTGAACTGGTGTATGAACGAACCACCTTCGGGATCCGGATCGAACAACCTGATCCGGATCCTGAACATGTCCCAAGTCCAGTTTTTGATTTTTATGCAATGAAAGATTCTTCCAAGTGTTTCTACACTACAAGAAGTATTCGGATCACACAAAATCTTTAGTTAAACATACCTGATCCTTTTGAATTCTTCTTTCTTGAGATTGAGTTAAATGATCCAACTTTCTTCACCTTCAATCTTCAAGACTTGAGACTTTCACGAAACTACGCCAACTCAAATTCCGTAACAATCTCCCCCTTTGGCGGTTTCGTGACAAAACACAGATCCACTAAAGAAAATTCAAAAAGATATTTTTGTTGCTATCACCATACAACAAAAATTTACAATGGAGATCCGAAAAATTAAAAACATGAGATAAACTCCTAAAACAGACTCTAGACTTAGACATCTGTACTCTCTGCACAAAGAAATCATTCTTGACAAAAAGAGATCGTTAGATACCTCAAGAATAATTAGCATACAAAACCTAGCGCAGAGATAGAGTTTATCTGATCATCATGACATTTGAGAATTCAGATATGTAAGAGAATCATAGTCAAAAACCAACATATCTTCTATGCAATCAAAAACCAAATGTCATAAAGTGTTAGTCCAACATCAACTTGTTAGTCATATTACATGCCCAAATAGTTAGTCGAATAGTTAGTAGAGACATGCAAACAATCACAAGATAAAAACCAAAGTTGAAGTTGAAGTGATACTTACCTTGATGTATACAAAATTTTCACATCAGCATTGTTCATCATTGTTCAAGTTCCCTTGATGTTCACTTACCTTGATGTTCACATCACATCATTGTTCAAGTTCATTGTTCAAGTTCCCTTGATGTTCACTTACCTTGATGTTCACATCACATCATTGTTCAAGTTCATTGTTCAAGTTCTCTCTAAACTCTCTCCCCCTTTTTGTCACAAACAAAGCCAAAATCACAAAAACTTTAAGGAGAGTTAAATAGAACAAAATAAAGAAACTCCTGAGAACTAAATAAGAACAAAAACTTAAAAACCTGCAAAAGAAAGATTAGAGAAAAGAAGAAAAACTTTATGCAGAGTCGTCGGAGCTGATACACCCAAGCTTCTGAAACATTTTCTTGATCCGTTTGTTTATAGAAGCTTGTTCCTTCTTAACTTCTTTGATATCCTCTTTCATTTCAGCGACATCAGTAGCCATGCGCTCTTGCTCGTTTGAGAGTCGCTGTTGTTCCTTAAAGATTGAACTCACTGACGCATCATCATCAGAGGTGGATGGAGGTGCCTGCTGTGCTGGTGGAACAGGAGGAGTTTCTGCCGGTGCAGAGGTTGTCGCTCGTTGTTGTTGTGCTCGTTGCCGGTGAGGAGGTATTATGGGTTCATCTGGCTTCGTCGAGAGAGACTTCACAATTGTCGTCTCATTAATGGTGCCCAAACTATACATGTATGAGCTCGCGCTTGTATCGACTTTAAACTTTCTAAGGATGCGCATGATAATCATTGGGTAGGGTAGTCTTTCTGTGGGATGAGAGTGTTCCACATACCGCGCCATCCTTGACCAAATGAGATAGGGAATATTCAAGTTTTCTCCCATCAATGCGGCCGGGTTTCCAAGAAGATAAAGGTATAACATTCTGTCCCATCGAAGAACCTTCGTATTCATGTTGGGAAGAATGTTGTAGCAGACAATGAAGTTTATATACCGATACTCTGGTCGAAGCTCTTTAGAGAAAACAGAATTTCCGGTCGACCGAGTATTTGGAAGACAAATTCCATTAACTACAACTCTCCAGGAGTTGTCATTGAAGCTTTGAGTTTTTAGGTAATGGAGTCCATCAGCTCTGGCTGTCATACCTAGCACAACTCCAATCAGCTGGGGTGTGACTTTGATTTTGATATTTTTAACCAAAGTGTGAAATTCTCGACGTCCATCCTCGTGATCAATCAGACTTGCAGTGTTCTGATAAAACATTCGAACTGAGTGTGGACAGTACCCAGTAGTCTCAGGGAAGTTGCAAATTTGAGCAAGACCAACTTGGTCAAACAAAGTCCCAAAAGCTACAGATCGTTCCTTCATTGGTTTGACATTGACATGTCTCTCGCCAATGCATTCCCTCTTCTCAAAATCCTTGATTCTGTCGGAGCTGATGAAGTCTTGTGGAGGAGGCTGCCTAGCAACTGGTTCCTCAATGGTAATTCCCTGAGCACTGCCTCTTTTTCTTGCACCGGTTTTTCTTTTTGTTCCAACTGGACTTGGTTCTATTGGTGCTTTCCCTTTTTCAGCTGCAGTAGGTTTTGAAGCTTCAGCAGTTGCTTTCCCTTTGGAGACAATGGGAGCAGCTTGCTCGATTTCGATGTTATCCCAGTCGATCGACTCTGTCTCTGATTCAGTGTCGGGATCAACCTTAGTCTTCTTTGCTTTCTTAGCCTTCTTAGGCTTGGCAGTATCCTTGACATGTACCATGGCAGCAAGTAGGAAAATAATCCAAGTGATCACCATTTTGATTGCTAGTGAAAAATGTATCCTGTGACGACCAACTCAAGAACACATGAAAAATTGTTAATTTTCAAAAATTTAAAAAATTGTACCCAAACAATCATAATCATGTGGAGAGACTAAGAATCAAATTAGTTTTGCAAAAGGACTTTTAAAAATAGATCAATTGCATGATTTTCGAAAATCCTCATTATATGCCCTAAAACCGAAATTTTAGAAATCGAAGCCTAAAAATCCGTTAATCAGGAGAACACCTAGCATATAATCAAAACTAATCTACCCAGAGTTCTTATTTCAAAAGAAATTTGATCAAAAACCATCCACAAACAAAGTTGATCCAAGAAATTCATCACGTTTGAGGAGGAAAAGAGAAAAACGGTGAAAAACCGAGATTTTGATCAATAAAACTTACTTGGAGTTGAAGAACTTGAGTTTGAAAGCTTCCAGGAAGGATGAAATCTAGAGAGAGAGGCTCTGGAAACTTTGGAACAAAAGATTGGAGTAAAAAAAATCAAAACCCTTTTGTTCTTTATAAAACCCTAGCCGCGATCCGGATCAGTTCATGATTGCGATCCGGATCGGCTACCCGCAGTGAGAAACTGCGTTCGGGATCCGGATCGACAGGTCCAATCCGGATCGTCAGCCCGCAGAAGAAAACCTGCGTTCGGGATCCGGATCATCTTGCCCGATCCGGATCGGCTCCAACTTTTTCTTTAGAAAATTTCAGAGAAATTCAAGAAAAACCAGAAAAAGATTGTAAGCACAAATGTGTATCAACTTTAAACAGAAATCATCGTTTCATACAACAAGAATTAGATTATGCCAAATCTATCAATAATATCCAAAAATGAAACGAGAATTTACAAGAATTAAATCCCTTAAAGTTGAACACCTTCAATTACATCTAACTTGATCTTATGAGTAATGCCTTTATCAAATCATCAATTCAGTAAAGAAAATGAAATACAAAGATCAATAGATGTTTGAAATCCCAAATATAGTAGATAATGTATCTAGACAATCTGTTGAAGAGAGTGGCTCTTTGAGCATCTTTCATTAAAAACCCACCTTATACCAACCTTGAAATTTGACGAAGTCAAGTATTTCAACATGCATTTTACTTAATCAAAATTTGAACAACCATGCTTGGAATACATGTGGTAGCTGCACACAATACTCGGACGACCGAGGTGGTAGCTCTTTCCTCCATGTGGTGGTAGTTTTCACACTCCTCATTGGGATGTAACTCTTTCCACATCTTTTGAGCATTTTACTTTTTCTATGACTCTCCCTCAATTGGCTATCAATTATTTAAGATATAAAGTATTCAACCAAATATTGATCTCGATTTCATACTCGACTAAGCAGTCAAATAAGATAATGACTATACCAAGAGATCATTGAGAGAGAGAAATTGACTTTGATCACTCAGAAGATGATTTAATTAACATAAATGATCATTGCAACAGTGAAATATTATGATGGCAAAAGCATAATAAATTTCTAAATGTGCGAAAAGATGCAATTAAAGTCAATTATGATCTATGCTCAATTAATGTCCTATGTACAAACATAGATAATGAACAAAACAAAAACAAATACAAAACCTATCCTTAAGCAAAGGTTTCAAAAAGAAGTTTATTTCAAGGAAAGCATTCCAATTGCTTTTCGTAAATGAATAAAACGTTTTTGATCCAAAGGTTTTGTTAGAATGTCAGCTAATTGATCCTCAGTTGAAATATATGAAAGTTGAAGAGTATTTGATTCAACTAGCTCTCTAAGAAAATGATATCTAAGTTCAATATGTTTTGTTCTAGAGTGCAACACAGGGTTTTTAGAAATGTTAATTGCACTTGTGTTGTCACAAAGAATTGTTACCGAAGATGCTGAAATGCGGAAGTCGCTCAATACGCTTTTCATCCAAATGAGTTGAGTTGAGCAACTTCCAGCTGAAATGTATTCAGCTTCGGCAGTTGAGAGTGCTATGCAATTCTGCTTTTTACTGTGCCATGCAACAAGGCAATGGCCAAGATAGAAGCATGCACCACTCGTGCTTTTCCGATCATCCACTGATCCTGCCCAATCGGCATCTGAGTATCCAACAATATCCAAACTTGTTCCCATAGGATACCAAATTCCGAAATTAATTGATCCTTTGATATACCGGATGATCCTTTTCACCGCTTTCAGGTGAACCTCCTTTGGTGCTGATTGATATCTCGCGCAAATCCCAACACCAAAAGATATATCCGGGCGACTAGCCGTGAGGTAAAGTAGACTTCCAATCATACTTCTATACAGTTTCTCGTCTACATTCTCACTATGTGATTCACTTCCAAGTCCCTTGTGGCTAGTTCCCATTGGAGTCGGAAAATTCTTCGAATTTTCTAGATCAAACTTTTTGACCAACTCCATTGCATACTTGGATTGACTCAAGTGAATACCTTCATCATTTTGCTTAATTTGCAATCCAAGAAAATAAGTCAATTCGCCCATCATGGACATCTCAAATTCGCTTTCCATGGTCTCCGCGAATTTAGAAGCATCATTATCTCTTGTTGCGCCAAATACAATGTCATCGACATAGATTTGTGCTACAATGAAATTGCTTTGATAATGCTTCACAAAGAGAGTCCTATCAGCTCCCCCTCGAGTATAGCCCTTCTCCAAAAGGTGCTTTGTCAACCTTTCGTACCATGCTCGCGGTGCTTGTTTCAGACCGTAAAGAGCCTTTTTCAAACGAAAAACATGGTTAGGTTGTTTATGATCTACAAAACCTTTCGGTTGAGCGACATAAACTTCCTCATTTAAAAAGCCATTTAGAAATGCGCTCTTAACGTCCATTTGAAATAATTTGATTTTGAAATGACAAGCAATAGCAAACAGTATACGAATGGACTCGAGTCTAGCTACAGGGGCGAATGTTTCGTCAAAGTCTATACCTTCTACTTGAGAGTAGCCTTGAGCAACTAATCGTGCCTTGTTCCTGATGATAGTACCATCCTCATTTTTCTTGTTCTTGAAGATCCATTTGGTACCTATCATATTGTGTTGCTGTGGAGGCTTCGTTAATTCCCAGACTTTGTTTCGCTCAAATTGATGGAGCTCTTCCTGCATTGCTTTAATCCAGTAGTCATCCTGAAGAGCTTCATCTATGTTCTTTGGTTCGATTAAAGATACATAGCAAGCGAATCCACAAACCAACTGCCTCCGAGTTCTGACTCCTTCTTGTGGATCTCCAATAATATTCGATTCCGGATGATCCTTGGAGATTCGTAACGTTTGTTGAAACGGAGTACTCGGAGATACATGAGATGATTCCTGCACATCAGATAAACTAGAAGAGCCATTAGATGCATCATTAATATTGGGAGTATTATCATGAGAAGATGCACTAGCAGGAGAATCATCATCTAGAGAGATATCGAGGGTAGATTTTCCAGATCCAAAGTGAAAAGCTTCATCTACTTTGACATTTATAGATTCTACGATCGTCTTAGATTCAATGTTAAATACTCGATATGCTCTGCTATTCGTAGAATAACCCAAAAAGATCCCTTCATCACTTTGAGAGTCGAACTTTCCAAGATTTTCACGGTCACGTAAAATGTAACATCGACTCCCGAAGATACGAAAGTATTTGATATCCGGTTTTCTACTAAACCACAGCTCATATGGTGTATTTAAAGTTCCTGGGCGCAAGTAAACTCTATTAATGACATAGACAGCGGTGTTCACGGCTTCAGCCCAAAAATGTAGCGGTAAATTCCGGCTATGAAGCATCACACGCGCCATCTCTTGTACAACCCTGTTTTTGCGCTCAACAACACCATTCTGCTGAGGTGTATAGGGTGCCGAGAATTCATGCTTAATACCGTTTGAAGTACAAAAGTCAATGAATTTTGAATTAATGAATTCTCCACCTCTATCACTTCTAACACGAATGATCTTTTCATTCTTTTCAATCATAATACGAAGGCAAATCTCGTGAAAAGAATCAAAAGTATCAGCTTTCTCTTTTAAAAATGCTACCCAAGAATACCGAGAGAAATCATCAACCAATAAAAAAATATACCATTTACCTCCCAAAGATGGTTGACGGGTCGGCCCCATTAAGTCCATGTGCAAAAGTTCCAAGGGCCGTTTTGTACCAACGTGGTTCAAGTTCTTGTGTGCAGTCCTAGACTGTTTTCCCTTTTGGCAACCACCACACACAACGTTTTGTTTAAATAAAAGTTTTGGAACCCCCTTGACCACGTCCTTGTTTGAAATTCTAGTAAGTTCCTTAAAATTTAAGTGACCTAGCCTTTCATGCCAAAGAGTTTCATTATTCAAAGTGGCTAAGTTACAATTTTCAGAAAATTTATTAGGAACAACATAACAATTGTTTTCAGATCTAACCCCTTTTAAAAAGAAGACATGGTCCTTATCAGTTACAACGCATTCAACAGAAGAAAAGTTAACTGAAAAACCATTGTCGCAAAGTTGACTTATGCTTATGAGGTTAGTCTTAAGGCCATCAACAAATAAGACGTTTTTCAAAATCGGGCCATCTGGAATAGCTACCGTCCCTTTTCCAACAATTTTGGAAGATCGACCGTCTCCGAAAACAATGTGTCCTCCGGAGATTTTCTCAAGATTTTGAAAACTATTTTTGTCACCGGTCATGTGACGGGAACAACCGCTATCCAGATACCAAGACGAACTATCATATGCATGCAAGGAAACATTGGTAACAAGACAAGGGTAAATTTCACCTTTGCGCACCCAAACCTTTTTGGAGTGCGTCGGTAATGGTCGTGAAGTTATATGCCTCGGTGAAAGCGTCTTGTTATAGCGATTGTTGCTCCTTGATGAAATCGTCTTGCGCGATGAACTACCAAGTCTCTTTTCATTTGAAAAGTGTTGCTTTGATTTTCGGGGAGGAGCCTTTTTGGTAGTTGTTGCAAGAGGTGCTTGAGATGAGCGTTCGACTCCCGTCTTGCAATATCTTCTTATGTGCCCTGAAACACCACAACGAAAACATACCTTAGATCTTGACGATCCCAAAGAGGATGAAGTAGGTTTGTTGTCGTTGTTTGTCTTGAATTCTGGTGTCGGAGGAGGAGATACCGACTGAGGCACAAAAACGGTCCCACTCGAACTTGGACTGTTTCCAGTTTGAGTGTATCCGAGGCCGAACCGATTTGATTGACCAAGACCAAGAAGTCTATCCAACTTACTCCTTCTTGAAGAGAATCGCTGTAAGTCATTCTTGAGTTGGAAAATGGTCTTTGTCATTTCCAGGTTATCCTGTCGAGCCTCGTTGTAGAGCTTTGAGAAGTGATTCGCGTTATCCACCAGATTTGTATGTTCCTTCTCAAGTTGCTCATTGGACTCTTGAAGGGAAACATTTGCCTTTATCAGGTTTTCCCTTTCCACTTCAAGAGCGTTTGAGAGAGAAGTCGCTCTTTTTGCTTCTTCTTCGAGATCATGCACTCTCCCTCTCAAACTCTTGTTTTGCTTAGCCACTTTCTTTGAGTCCCTCAAAAGTCTGTGGTAGGCTAGAGCAAATTCTTCACCTTCTGAATCATCCGATTCGTTGTCCGTTGCATTCTTTTCAACAGTGGAGTTGGACAACGACTCGGATGTACTTGCCATAAAGCACATGAAGGGTGAAGATACGGACGTGTGGAATGCGGTGGAGCTCTTTTCTTCATCACTCGAAGACGACTCATTTGACGTTGAGTTGTCATCCCAAGTGACGACTTGCATCGCCTTCTTCTTTGCCGGATACTTGTTAGGACACTCCGTTGCAATGTGGCCGTAGCCTCGACATTTGAAGCATTGTAGTTGTCCTTCTGAGCTTTTCTTATCCTTTGAGAAGTTCTCTTGCTTTCTTGACTTGTAACTTGAAGTACCCTTGCCTTTGTTCGACTTTCCGAAGGATGGAGATTTGCTTGAATTACCCCTTCGAAAGTTGCGGCGAAACTTCCTAGTCAAGAGAGCGAGCTGCTTCTCAAATTCCTCCATAGAAAGGTTCTCGTCATCGTCTGAGGAGGATGTATCCGCGTCTTCTTCCTTAGTTGTTTTCAACGCATAACCTGAAGACTTAGAAGTGGATGCCTTTCCAGAAGAATTGGTAGTAGTAAATGTCATTTCATAAGTTTGTAATGAACCAACTAATTCTTCTACACGTATTTCGTCCGGGTGTTTAATAGTTTCAATGGCAGTAACCTTTGGGCGAAATCGTTCAGGAAGAGTTCTTAAGATCTTTCTTACAATCTTAAATTCTGGAATCTTCTCTCCCAGATTAGCACATGAGTTTACGATGTCTTGCAATCGAGTATAGTAGTCCGTGAAAGATTCATTTTCTGCCATTAAGATAGAGTCAAACTTGCTCGTAAGCATTTGCAGTTTCTGAATCTTCACGAGGTTAGTTCCCTCATGTGTAACCTGAAGAACATCCCAGATTTCTTTCGCAGTCTCACATGCCGAGACGCGAGAGAATTCAGTTTGAGATAAGGCATTAAAGATAGCATTAATTCCCTTGCCATTGTAAGAAGATGAATCTAACTCTTCCTTGGTCCATTTCGACCTAGGTTTTAAGGTGCGAACATCACCAATAAATTCAGTTGGATTAGACCATCCTAATTCAATTGATTGCCACACCCGTTCGTCGATGGAAATTAAAAAGGCTTTCATCCGTACTTTCCAGTACGCATAATTTGTTCCATCGAAGAACGGGGGTCGGTTGATGTTTCCACCTTCAACCATTGTTTACAACCCTATTCCCGCTCTGATACCACTTGTTGGGTTATATGTAATAAGGATCTAAATAGGGGAAAAAACACCTAGAGGGGGGTGAATAGGTGTAAACGTATAAACACTCAAAAATCGTTGCGATAAAAACCCAATGCGGAAATAAAAATAATACGCAAGATTTTTACGTGGAAAACTCCATCACCGGAGTAAAAAACCACGGGACCGATAACACGGCAGAAATCCACTAGAATTAAAACACGTACAAGGTGATTTACCGTACACACTTACGACTCAATCTTTTTCATACGCTCCTAGAGGATCTTCTCCGCTCGTGTGACACCCCCGGAATTTGGATTAGTCCTCTATATAAATGATATAATAGGACTAAATCTCTAACCCGGCTATAGCATTTTGGATGGTAGCAAGATCCAAGAGGAACATGAGAGTTAAGCGTGCTAGAGCTAGAGTAGTTCTAGGATGGGTGACCCCCTGGGAAGTGGGGCGTCACAATTGGTATCAGAGACATTCACCAGCCGGAAATGTGAGATGAGTCTCGGCTTAGCCAGGGTTATATAGCGGGTAGAGCAAGGCTCCCCGGCTAATGACTGTTGTGAGTGGAGTGCAGCTCCTCACAAGGTCGGCTAAGGCTAGCGAGACTAGTCTCACATCGCCTGGTGCTTGTGAGTGTGCTTGAGCCTGACGTGGACGTCAGGGCTTAAAGGGGGGAAGAATGTGACACCCCCGGAATTTGGATTAGTCCTCTATATAAATGATATAATAGGACTAAATCTCTAACCCGGCTATAGCATTTTGGATGGTAGCAAGATCCAAGAGGAACATGAGAGTTAAGCGTGCTAGAGCTAGAGTAGTTCTAGGATGGGTGACCCCCTGGGAAGTGGGGCGTCACAGCTCGCTCCACGACGCTTCTCGAATCCACGATCTGCGCCCAACGCCGAATCCACGGCGTCCAACGTCGAATCCACGACGTTCGACCGAATCCACGGTCTTCACCCAATAGCACCCTTCGAATCCACGAACGTGCCTCGCTCCGAATCCACGAGAGCGGTTGAACCTTGAATCCACAAGGACACGCGAATCCACGCGCCGATTTTTGGGGTAAATCGTTGTTTTTGGTGGTGATGATCCGCCGAATACTTAGATCAAAGATAGATCGGAAATACCATCTAAGTATTCATTAGTTTGATTCAACTCAAGATGTGAGTATGAAAACCTAGAATCAATCTAATCAATATAGATGAAGAAACATAGAGTATTCTCTAATTATTTCCTTTCTTCTCTATATGTGGATCTAGAGCCGTATAAGATGATATATGAAAATGACGGCTATTTGGATTTTCGGCCTCTTCTTGGATTAACCCTAGAAAAAGAGTCATAGGGTCTATTTATAGGTTAGAAACCCTAGGAAGGAGATAAGAATCAAAAACCTAACATTTCTGAAAATTTTACGGACGGCGATCCAGATCGGATTAGCTGTGATCCGGATCGTCGTAACGAGTCAGGCAATTCCAGAAAAAACGAAGGTTCGGGATCCGGATCGAAGTGCTTGATCCGGATCGTTCATACAGTTCACCAAACATCAACGTTCGGGATCCGGATTGCGAAGCCTGATCCGGATCGTTCAAGGAAGATGGTAAACTCAGTGTTCGGGATCCGGATCAAGAGGGGCTACGATCCGGATTGAACTGGTGTATGAACGAACCACCTTCGGGATCCGGATCGAACAACCTGATCCGGATCCTGAACATGTCCCAAGTCCAGTTTTTGATTTCTATGCAATGAAAGATTCTTCCAAGTGTTTCTACACTACAAGAAGTATTCGGATCACACAAAATCTTTAGTTAAACATACCTGATCCTTTTGAATTCTTCTTTCTTGAGATTGAGTTAAATGATCCAACTTTCTTCACCTTCAATCTTCAAGACTTGAGACTTTCACGAAACTACGCCAACTCAAATTCCGTAACAATCACCGCTCACACCCCCCACCCACGAGGGCCCCCTTCCTACGTCACCGTCACGTGGGGTACACGGGTCAACGTACCACTTTTCCGGAAAAGCACACCCTTGCGGTGGCCAAACCGCCGGTGTGCGTGTAGCAAAACAAGAGCCTCATATTCAACAATAAGTAAAAACAGTGCAACAGGGTTAGTTAAATAATTATATGGTCCACATACTATTCACCTTTGCCCAAACATGTTATTTCTATCGATATATGCCTATCCCCAAAATCCCCGGAGAAGTACCCACCTCGTGCGTGTCGTCCGGCGCTCGACCCGTCCGTGACCGTGCGCATGTCGTCTACAATGTCCCGCACTCCTGAAGGAACAAGGGTATGTCAAGACTAAGAGATCCGAACACCGACACCGACTCCAGGCCGAAAACAGACGACCGACGCGATCCCCGGACTCCGCGCGGCGGAGTTCCCCGCACGACACCGACCCGTGCGGCGCGCACTCCGCCTGCGGACAGCCCCGCGCCGCCCCAACCCGTCGCGGTGGCGGCGGCCCCGCGCGACCCCAATGCGCGGGGGCGTGCTGCCCGCGGGTGTGGGTGAACCCGCGCGGCACCAGCCCGCGCGGGCGCTCCACCTGCCGGCGGCCCCGCGCGACACTGAGCCGCGCGGGCGCGCTGCCCGCGGGTGTGGGCCACCCCGCGCGGCACCGGCCCGCGCGGGCGCCCCGCCTGCGGGCGGCCCCGCGCGGCCACGAGCCGCGCGGGCGCGCTGCCCGCGGGTGCGGGCGGCCCCGCGCGGCCACGAGCCGCGCGGGCGCGCTGCCCGCGGGTGCGGGCGACCCCGTGCGGCACCAGCCCGCGCGGGCGCCCCACCTGCGGGCGGCCCCGCGCGGCCACGAGCCGCGCGGGCGCACTGCCCGCGGGTGCGGGCGACCCCGCGCGGCACCAGCCCGCGCGAGCGCCCCACCTGCGGGCGACCCCGCGCGGCGGCATCCGCCGTCCATGGCGGCGGTGGCGCGGTGATCCCCGATCACGAGACAACTCACAAACTGAAATTGTAAAAGAAAACCTACGCAAATCAAGAACGCCCCAAAAACTCACCTTGATTCGCGTGGGAAGAAGGAGGAAGAGGGATCGCCCACCTTCGCCCGATCGATCCACCCACGCCCAAGTCCTTGCCCTTCTCTTGGATATCCCCGATGGAGCACTACGCCGAAACCTTGGAACGCAGGCGGAAGTGGGTATGGGTTCCCCTTTCTCTCCTTACTCGACCGTCCAAATCACGTAGGGTTGGGGATATTTTTCTGATCGCTCTCCCCTTTTTGGTCGCCTCCTCTGACCTAACGCGATCAGGGAAACGAGCGGATCGGAAAGTTAAATCCCCAGGTCACATGCCAGCCCATCAGATATTAAAAATAAGGGGTCCGGATTACCTCGATAATCGTGCAGATCGCCAGCACGGATTTCAGAGTGTCCGAAAAGACTGCAAACTTCACAATTAAATTCTGGGAGTTCCCGGGGTCAGAATTCGAATCCGATCGCGCCACCGTTCTCCGTTTCGCGAGCTCTAGCACCTAAAAATACCCGCGAGCCCCAACGGTCTGTCCAGTAAACACGAAAAATTAAACCCTCTGCCGGACCGCCACAAGCGAAATAAAAAGGGAAAGCCAAAATAAAGGTCAGGTCTTACATCACTCACCACTAAAAACAAGTTTCGTCCCCGAAACTTAACTCTCGCCCGCGGCGAAGAGATCAGGATAGCACTCCCTCATCTTTGCTTCTGGTTCCCAGGTCGCTTCGCGCTCCTCCTGATTGCTCCAAAGCACCTTCACATAGGGGATTGTCCGACTTCCTAACTTTTTGTCTTCTCGTGCTTGGATCCGCACTGGTACTTCCTCGAAGCTCAGGTCCTCTTTGAGCTCGACTGCAGTGACGTCGAGCACCCGCGATGGATCGGGGAGATACTTCTGAAACATGGACACGTGGAACACGTCATGAACCCGGTCAAGGTTCGGCGGTAGGGCGAGGCGGTAGGCCACCGGGCCGATGCGCTCCAGAATCTCAAAAGGCCCCACATACCGTGGGCTCAACTTGCCTCTAAACCCGAACCGCTTCACCCCTTTTGACGGCGAAACCCGCAGTAACACGTGCTCCCCCACCTGGAACTCCAAGTCGTGGCGCCTCTGGTATGCGTAGCTCTTTTGTCGGCTCTGAGCGGTCGCCATCCGCCGTCTGATGAGGCGCACCTTTTCCTTAGTTTCCTCCACCAAGTCCGGTCCCAAAAACTTTCGCTCCCCCAGATCGTCCCAACAAATCGGGGACCTACAGCGTCTGCCATATAAAGCTTCGTACGGCGCCATGCGGATACTCGCCTGATAGCTGTTGTTGTAGGCGAACTCTACAAGGGGTAGGTAGCGCGACCATCCGTCTCCCAAATCTAGTACGCAAGCTCGGAGCATGTCCTCGAGGATTTGGATCACCCGCTCGGATTGTCCATCCGTCTGGGGGTGAAAGGCTGTGCTGAAATGTAGTTTGGTCCCCAAGGCTCGCTGTAGACTCTGCCAGAAGTTTGAGACGAACCGGGTGTCCCTGTCTGAAGTGATTGATGCCGGTATCCCGTGTAGCCTCACAATCTCGCTGATGTAGGTCTGAGCCAGCCGGTCTCGTGTCCACGTCGTGTGAATGAGTAGGAAGTGAGCTGACTTCGTTAGCCGATCTACGATGACCCAGACGACGTCATGTCCCTGCTGCGAACGTGGAAATCCGGTGACAAAATCCATAGTGATTCGCTCCCATTTCCATTCTGGCACTGGTAGAGGCTGCAATTTCCCCGCCGGCCACTGATGCTCGGCTTTCACCTGCTGGCAAATTAGGCAATGCGCTACGAATCGTGTCATGTCCCCTTTCAGCTTCGGCCACCAGAAGGTCTGCCTGAGATCCCTGTACATCTTGGTGCCCCCAGGGTGCGCCGCATAGGGAGCGCAATGTGCTTCGGTCAAGATTTCTCTCTTCAAATCTGGTGAATCCGGCACGCAGATTCGCCCTCGGAAACGAAGTGTGCCATCATCCTCCAACGCAAAGTCCCCTCCCTGGTCCGGGGAAATCCTGTCCCGGACCAGCTGTAGCTGCGGGTCAGTCCCTTGGCCCTCACGGATCTTCTCGAACAAGGTAGGCTTGACCATGAATGACATGAGTCGCTCGACCGTTCCTGCCGGTACTACTTCCAGCTTCAGTCGTGAAAATTTCGCAATCAGGTCGTCCTGCTGAGTAATCATATCTGGTGGTGTCCCCTCCATTTGCCCCTTCCTGCTAAAGGCGTCCGCCACCACATTTGCTTTCCCGGGGTGGTATTGAATTGACAGATCGTAGTCCTTCAGTAACTCCAACCACCGTCTCTGTCTCAGATTCAGCTCCTTCTGGGTGAAGAGGTACTTAAGGCTTTGGTGGTCAGAGAACACATTACAGTGCACACCATAGAGGTAGTGCCTCCAAAGTTTAAGAACAAAGACTACTGCGGCTAGCTCCAAGTCATGTGTCGGGTAGTTCTGCTCGTAATCCTTGAGTTGTCTTGAGGCATGGGCTATGACTTTTCCTTGTTGCATCAGTACTCCCCCCAATCCTATCCGCGATGCATCGCAGTAAACCTCGTAGTCTTCCCCGGGTGTCGGTAATGCAAGCACAGGCGCTCTTGTTAATCTCTTCTTAAGTTCTTCAAAACTTTCTTGCCATTGGGCCGTCCAAATAAACTTTTCCCCTTTCCGGGTCAGGCGGTTTAGAGGGGTCGCAATTTTCGAGAAGCCCTCAACAAAACGTCTATAATATCCCGCGAGGCCCAGGAAGCTGCGGATTTCCGTTACTGTGGTTGGTTGGGGCTAGTTCGTCACCGACTCCACTTTCTTGGGATCCACTGCGATTCCTGCTGCAGAAATGATGTGCCCCAGAAATCCCACCTCGCGAAGCCAAAACTCGCACTTCTTAAGTTTGGCGAACAGCCTCTGATCCCTGAGAGTCCGCAGAATGATCCGTAGATGCTCCTTGTGCTCCTCGTCGGTGAGTGAGTAGATCAGGATGTCGTCGATGAAGACCACTACGAACTGATCCAGGAAGGGTCTGAAAACTCGGTTCATCATGTCCATCAATACCGCTGGGGTGTTAGTAAGCCCGAACGGCATTACCGTAAACTCGTAGTAGCCATACCGAGTCCGGAAAGCCGTCTTCGGAATATCCTCGTCTTGAACTCTGAGCTGGTGGTAGCCTGACTGCAGGTCAATCTTTGAGAAGACTGTTGCTCCCCGCAGTTGATCAAAGAGGTCATCAATCCTAGGTAAGGGGTACTTGTTCTTCACTGTGGCTTTGTTTATTTCCCGGTAGTCGATGCACAGCCGCAAGCTCCCATCCTTCTTCCGTACGAAGAGTACCGGCGCGCCCCAAGGTGACACACTCGGTCTGATGAATCCTTTATCCAGAAGGTCTTCAAGCTGCGCCTTAAGTTCCTTCAGTTCTGCGAAGGCCATTCTGTAGGGGGCCTTCGTGATCGGTCGAGTGCCGGGTTGAAGCTCGATCGGGAAAACAACCTCCCGTTCGTGGGGCATCCCCGCCAGTTCGGTAGGGAACACATCTGGGAAGTCCCTCACGACCGGGATGTCGCAGAGAGTCGCAGAGGGTCTAGTGGCCAAGTCCACCGACGCCAAGTAGGCCACGCACCCTCCCTCAATCAGTTTTCTGGCTCGCGATGCTGGAATGATGGTGGAAAAGGAGATGCTCTTGCATGCTAGGTAGACGTTCTCTGGAAACCCTGGGTACAGCAGTTGTACCTGGCGCTTCTCGAAGTCAATCACCGCCCGATACATGGTGAGCCAATCCATTTCAAGCACCACATCGTACTCCTTTAATGGAATGACCACCAAATCCCATGGGCAAGAAAGCCTCCCCAACTTTATTGGGCAGGAAGGTACTAAGTTGCGGGGGCCCTGCGGTAAGGACTGAAAACAAGCGGGGTAGGGTCCTCTCCACAAAACCGTGTGATAATACAAAGTCGCAAGATATAAAGGAGTGGGTTGCTCCGGTATCAAAAAGGGTTCTAGCATGGTAAACAGAAATGAGAGTGATACCTGCCACGACGTCCTCGGGTGGGTCTGCCTGCTGGTAGGCCATCGAATAGACCCTGCCTCCAGATTGTGGTGGTCCTTCCCCTGCTGATCGAGGTGCCGGAAATCTGGGGGCCGATGACATCGGGGCTTTTCCTCGCCCCGCATGCTGTGGTGCTGGCGTGGAAGCTGCCGAAGATGCTGCTCCTTGGTTCGTGGGGAAGTTGAAGCGAACGTGCCCTTGCTTTCCACATCGGAAACAGTGGTCTTGCCTCTTGGAGCATTCTGTCACCCGGTGCGCCCCGTCGCAGATCACGCAAGGCCTGTCATCCGATCGTTGGCCTCCCCCCGGCGCGCCCCTGGTCCTAAAAAAGCTTCTCCATTGTGTCCACCCACTTCTCCACGACCCAGGGGTCCGTCGTTTCCCCCTCAAACACTTGCGGGTCGTATTTCTTGAAGTCGGCAAGGTTGGCGCGCACGCGGTCCCGCTCGGTCGGTAGAGCTGCCCCTTCCCCCGTGGCATTAGCGGCCGCGACGAGAGTGGGCAACACCACGGTCTCCCCTGAAGTACCTCTGGCTGTAGGTGCCGGCGTCGGTCCCACCGCTATTGCCGAAGGGGCCACCTCTGGCACCGTCTGTTGGGCTAACGGTACCTCGGGCGCCGCGGCCCGGGTAGGGGCAGCCCCCGCCTCGGCCTCCATCGTCGGCGGTCCCGTCGCCGGTGCAGTTGGCCCCGGAGGAGGGCCCTGGGCGACCACCACCGTCGCAGCGGCCTGCTGTTGCTGTGTCAGTTGGCGCACATGATCCGTAAGGGTCGCCAACTGCCCCGCCATCTCCCGTAACTGCTGCCTCAGGAGTTGGTTCTCCGCGGTCGCCGACGCCGCTGCGTCCGCCCCTGCATCCTCAGTGGTAGATCTAGTTCTAGCCATGATCTGAACACATGCACAAACCAGTTACTTCTAGATTAAACTAAAGTAACACCGCAAACGCTGGCCCTAAAAGGAATTATACTATTCCCCCCCCCCCCCCACGAGCACTCGCGTTCTACTTATCTACCCAATGTTCACTTTATTAATCAGTAGCTAGTGTATTGCGCCCCGTGGATGTTGGACCCCGACTATTGTGGTTAAAGTTCAGGCTCTAATACCATCTTAATCTGTCACGCCCCGGGGGTTCAAACGCGCGGAAGGAGAGCCACCGATGCTCCCAAATCAGTGTAACATTTTTTTTTTGAAAACCATTCCACCCCAGTGCGCGCACAGACCCGCCGCATATACAAATTCACTCTGCAAACGGGCAGAGTTTCCTTTGTATATGCACGGCGTCCTAACTACATAAAGCATCTCATACAGGCTTTAACCACACTAGATCGATGCACAGACAAATTCAACATGCAAACCATACAATCTATCAACTATCATACTTAGAAAAGGGCCGATGATTTTAAAAGGATAAATAATCACAGAGTTTTGAAAGCGACGCTCACCCGACGTCAATGTTTTAAAAGATCCATTTCAAAACCACATAAATCCACAAAATTTTTAAGGCGGCACCCACCCGATGCCAAATTTTGTAAAAGCCATTTTCGAAATCACATAAATCCCACAAGGTTTTAAAAACGGTGCCCACACGACACCCACGTTTTAAAAACGGTTTTCGCAAACGGTTTCCTTGTTTTTTGTTGTTCGTAGTTTAAAACGGCCAAGTAAAGAAAAGGGACGACATTCACTCGGCAATTATGAAAGAAGAATCAACATCCACATCGACCCCACGGGGGCATTGCAATCCACAACTAACTAATATGAATAATAAAAGAACAAGGGAAGGAAAGTCACTGTATCTGATGTCTCTAAAAGTCAAAACAGCACTCTCGCGGTCTCACCAGCGCCGTAGCACTCACCCCTGGACGAACCTGTCACGGAGTGGCAAGTCAGTGACTAGAAATAACATAGTATGCAAAAAGGGCTAAAAGTAACTCAAACCACGGTGACCGGAGCAACCGTCCTCCTCAAAGTACAAACAACAGTGACCAAACCCTGTACCAAACAAAACCGGGCACCTTTCCCGACAACCACACCGAGCACCTACCCCGGTGTCCCCCGCCGAGCACCTGCCTCGGCCGCCGAGCACCCGCCTCGGCATCACCGCTCACACCCCCCACCCACGAGGGCCCCCTTCTTACGTCAGCGTCACGTGGGGTACACGGGTCAACGTACCACTTTTCCAGAAAAGCACACCCTTGCGGTGGCCAAACCGCCGGTGTGCGTGTAGCAAAACAAGAGCCTCATATTCAATAATAAGTAAAAACAGTGCAACAGGGTTAGTTAAATAATTATATGGTCCACATACTATTCACCTTTGCCCAAACATGTCATTTCTATCGATATATGCCTATCCCCAAAATCCCCGGAGAAGTACCCACCTCGTGCGTGTCGTCCGGCGCTCGACCCGTCCGTGACCGTGCGCCTGTCGCCTACAATGTCCCGCACTCCTGAAGGAACAAGGGTATGTCAAGACTAAGAGATCCGAACACCGACACCGACTCCAGGCCGAAAACAGACGACCGACGCGAGCCCCGAACTCCGCGCGGCAGAGTTTCCCGCACGGCACCGACCCGTGCGGCGCGCACTCCGCCTGCGGACAGCCCCGCGCCGCCCCAACCCGTCGTGGCGGCGGTGGCCCCGCGCGACCCCAGCGCGCGGGGGCGCGCTGCCCGCGGGTGTGGGCGACCCCGCGCGGCCCCAGCCCGCGCGGGCGCCCCACCTCCGAGCGGCCCCGCGCGACACTGAGGTCCGGGCGACCCCGCGCGGCGGCATCCGCCTCGTCCATGGCGGCGGCGGCGCGGTGATCCCCGATCACGAGACAACTCACAAACCGAAATTGTAAAAGAAAACCTACGCAAATCAAGAACGCCCCAAAAACTCACCTTGATTCGCGAGGGAAGAAGGAGGAAGAGGGATCGCCCACCTTCGCCCGATCGATCCACCCACGGCCAAGTCCTCGCCCTTCTCTTGGATATCCCCGATGGAGCACTGCGCCGAAACCTTGGAACGCAGGCGGAAGTGGGTATGGGTTCCCCTTTCTCTCCTTACTCGACCGTCCAAATCACGTAGGGTTGGGGATATTTTTCTGATCGCCCTCCCCTTTTTGGTCGCCTCCTCTGACCTTACGCAATCAGGGAAACGAGCGGATCGAAAAGTTAAATCCCCAGGTCACATGCCAGCCCATCAGAGATTAAAAATAAGGGGTCCGGATTACCTCGATAACCGTGCAGATCGCCAGCACGGATTTCAGAGCATCCGAAAAGACCGCAAACTTCACAATTAAATTCTGGGAGTTCCCGGGGTCAGAATTCGAATCCGATCGCGCCACCGTTCTCCGTTTTGGGAGCTCTAGCACCTAAAAATACCCGCGAGCCCCGACGGTCTGTCCAGTAAACACGAAAAATTAAACCCTCTGTCGGACCGCCACAAGCGAAATGTCACGCCCCGGAGTTTCTAACAGAGCGGAAAACGTACCCATTTTTTTTTTCCTAAAACATTTAAATGAACCATGCCTCCGGCGCGTATCAGACCTGCACATATACAAATTCACTCCCCAAACAGGCGGAGCCTCCTTTGTATATGCACGGCGTTCCCAACAAGTCGAATACTTTAACCATTCCAATCATGACAATCAAAGAGGAGAGAAGATATCAATTCATACCATCACTGCTATCTCATAAACCTATAGCATAAACCCATGGGTTTTGAAAATCGGTGCCCACTCGACACCCAGTTTTCTAAAACGTTTTTGCAAACTCTTTGAGCGGCCTTTAACTTGAAAGGATAAATCAACGGGTTTTAAAATCGGTGCCCACACGGCACCCACTTTGAAAATCACTTTCGAAACCGGGTTTGCATCTAGAAATCAGCCGCAATTACACATCCTAACATTTACCAAATAGTTTATGGGAAATCACCAATCCAACATCCATCAGAATCCACAGTCAATGTATCACAGTTTAACTAACCGCAGTAATTAAATAACCGAAAGTAAATAAATGACGTATCGTTTACCAGCCCTCATGTCTAGGGTCCTCTAACCGAAGCCTCACCGTCGTCCCGAACTCGACCCCTACTCGAACCTGTCACCGTGTGGGTTGTCAGTGACTTATAAAGTAGAAAGATATATTTGTAAATGCGAGAACAGAAAGAACACACCGAACCACCGGAGCATTTACTTTTCCCCTCCCCCTCTCATGTGCAGCTAAATCCCTGTCGAAATCTCGCTGGGCACCTACCCCAGCTTCCAGAATGTATTGGGCCCCAACCCCAATACCGTACTCATCTTCTTGGTGCCTCCAACCCCTCGACTGCCCAAGTAGCAGCCGCCTCTCCTTGAGGGGTCCCCACTAACCTCCCCTTGTGGGGTACACGGGTAAACGACTTACCATCTTTCCAGAAAAATACACCCTCTGCAGTGGCCAAGCTGCCGGTGTGCATGCAAGCAATATGAGTATTTTATTTTGCCTTGCGACCTCAGCCGCTTTAGTCAGAACAGTATAACGCACCTGCGATCGCAGCCGCTTTTATTGACAAATAAAAAGGGATTCACATGCTATGGGGTTAGTCAAACTATCAACATATCTACTTTATCAAACGAGTATTCGAAAACGACACCACACCGGTAATAACCAACACCTACCCACCTCGATTATGCGAAATCTGCACTCCGGAGACCGAACCTTGCTCTCTGTCGACGCCCGGACCTAGAAGTAGTCCCCAAAGGAGCCGCGGTCAGATCAGAAATATAATAGTGGATAAACCGAGCCCAACAACTCAAAAACACTAAAGACAACTTGACCCGGCGGTGGCGCCCGCGCGCGTCGAGCGACGCGGCCGCCCCGCGGTGTTGCGGGTCGAACGGCCGCGTGGGCACCGGCCCCGCGCGGCGTTTGCCATGACCGCGCGGGCCGAGCGGGCAAGGCCCCGAGCGGCATGTACTGCCGCCGCGCGGGCGCCCGCCCGCGCGGCACTAGCCGCGGCCGCGCGGGCATGGCCCCGCGCGGCGCGCGTCCCAGCCGCGCGGGCGCCTGCCCGCGGGGCATTGGCCGCTGCCGCGCGGGCACCGGCCCTTCGCGGCGCTTGCCGCGACCGCGCGGGCGCCCGCCCACGCTGCGCTTGCCGCGGCCGCGCGGGCGCGGGCCCCGCGCGGCGCTTGCCGCAGCCGCGCGGGCACCCGCCGCGCGGGCACTCGCCCGCGCGGCACTTGCCGCGGCTGTGCGGGTACCGGCCCCGCGCGGCGATTACCCTAGCCGCGGCCACGCGGGAACCTTGGTCCCGCGCAGCTATAACCGCGGCCGCGCGGGCACCGTCCCCGCGCGGCGCGTATTACGGTCGCGGCGGCGATGCCCTAGGGCTTCGCGGCGCGACGCGTTGGGTAGCAACAGGCTACTCTTAAGACTCCGCGAAAGACCGAAACGAAAACCGAGCGAAACTTCTACGAAATTAAATCTTGTTTACCTCTAATCGTCGGAGACGGTGATCCGTTCACGCTCCCGTCTTCGACACGTTCGTCGGGAGGATTTGGGTCCTTTGGCTTTCACCTTCGTTCCCACCGTTTCCTTCCGATTAGGGTTTCGCCTTTCCCCTTTTCTTTCGCTCGTTTCTTCCCCTCGTTTCCTTCCGGTTAGGGTTTGCCTTTTTCCTTTTCTCTTTTCTTTCCTCTCCGGTTAAGGTTTCCTTTTTTCTTTTCTTTTCTCTCTTTTCTCTCCGGTTAGGGTTTCCTCTTTTCTATCCGAAAAGAGATAATCTGTACGTACATTAAACCCACATCCGGATATTAATAATTAATTAATAATTATTAAGTCATAAGAGATAATTCCTTATCGCTTCGAAAAGCGTGCCCGATCTTTTGCACGGATTCTGATGCACACTACGGTTACCGCGATCCTCAAAACCCTATTCCGGAGAATCCATACGTCGGATTTCAATCTCTAATTAATTAATTATTTAATTAATCCTTGAAGATAAATCCTTAGAGATAATTCCTCAATTAATTAATTCCTCAATTAATTTCTCAATTAATTAATTCCTCAATTAATTAATTCCTCAGATAAGATCCTTCGGGATAATTCTTTAAAGATCATTCGTTTAAGATAATTCCTTAAAGATAATTCCTTAAGGATAATTTCTTAAAGATAATTCCTCAATTAATTAATTCCTCAGATAAAATCCTTCGGGATAATTCTTTAAAGATAATTCTCTCTTTTTCCTTGGAAAGCGTGCCAAATCACTTACGCGGATTTCGATGCACCCCCTGGCCATTGCGATCACTTTCTACCCCTTTCCGGGAGTTCCGTAAGTCGGAATCCGGATCCGATCGCACTGCTCCGTTTTCCGAGCTCTATCGCAGAAAAATACCCGCACCTCCGAATTATCGACTTAAATAAACCAGTTACATTAGTTACATTAAACGGAAACTTTATTAGCAGGAGGTATTAAGTGTTACAAAATCTATGATATTACAAGAAATAAAAAGGGAAAGCCAAAATAAAGGTCAGGTCTTACAGCTGTGGCAAGTAGGGGCATTTCCGCTTCAACTGCCCCACGAACCAGGGATCGGCTTCTTCGGCGGCTTCTACGCCGGCACCGCAGCACACGGGACGGGGAAAAGCTCCGATGGGATTGGCCTCTAGACTTCCAGCACCACGACCAGCAGGGGAAAGGCCACCACAACCAGGAGGTAGGGTTTATTCAATGACCCACCAGGAGACGGACCCACCAGAGGACGTTGTAGCAGGTATCACTCTAATTTCAGTTTACCGTGCTAGAACTCTTTTTGATACCGGAGCAACCCACTCGTTCATATCTTACGACTTTGCACTTTCACATGGTTTTGAGGAGAGACCCCTACTAAGTTTGTTGTCAGTCCAAACCGCGGGGGGGCCTTTGGAGGCCCGCAACCTTGTACCTTCCTGCCCGATAAGGTTGGGGAGGCTTTCTTGTCCGTGGGATTTGGTGGTCATTCTATTAAAGGAGTACGATGTGGTACTTGGAATAGATTGGCTCACTAAGTATCAGGCGGTGATCGACTACGAGAAGCGGCTGGTGCGACTACAGTACCCAGGATTTCCAGAGAATGTGTACCTAGCATGCAAGAGACCGAGGATAAGGTGCGCATAATCAGACAGAGGTTGTTGACCGCCCAGAGTCGACAAAAGAGCTACGCAGACCGGAGGCGCCGCGACTTGGAGTTCCAGGTAGGGGAGCACGTGCTACTGCGAGTTTCGCCGTCCAAAGGGATTAAGCGGTTCGGGCTGAGAGGCAAGCTGAGCCCACGGTATGTGGAGCCTTTTGAGATTTTGGAGCGCATCGGCCCGGTGGCCTATCGCCTAGCCCTACCGCCAAATCTTGACCGGATTCACGACGTGTTCCATGTTTCAATGCTCCGAAGATACCTACCCGACCCATCGCGTGTACTCGATGTCGCTACTGTCGAGCTTAAAGAGGACCTGAGCTTTGAGGAAATACCCGTGCGGATCTTGGCACGGGAGGACAAAAAATTGCGCAACCGGACGATCCCCTACGTAAAGGTGCTTTGGAACAACCAGGAAGAACGTGAGGCGACGTGGGACCGTAGTCGAAGATGAGGGAGTGCTATCCAGATCTGTTTGTCGCGGACCGGAGTTAAGTTTTGAGGACGAAACTTGTTTTTAGTGGCGAGTGATGTAATACCCGCTTCTTTTTGGTAATTTTATTTTATTTTTTTACCTTACTTTTAGTGATCCGGGCGGTTGAGACAGGGAGAGGGACGGAGGCCTTCTTGCTTGCGAGATCGATCGGGCAACGGTAGGACGATCCTCTCCTTCCTCTTCCTCCAGCGGATCGAAGGTGAGTGTTTCCGTTTTTGAGGGTTTTCCTGTTCCGCGGGGGGGTTCGGGTTTCGTCTCCTTGCGGGGGAAGTGCTGCCGCCGCCGCCGCAAAACTGCAGGCCGCCGCGCGGGGCAGCCCGCAGGCAGCGCGCCACGCGGCAGGGGCGCCGAGCGGGGCTGCCTGCAGGCAGCGCGCCGCGCGGCAGGGGCGCCGCGCGGGGCTGCCGGCAGGCAGGCGTCGCGCGGACTGGTGCCGCGCGGGCTGCCTGCAGCCAGCGAACCGCGCGGCAGGGTCGCCGCGCGGGGCTGCCCGTAGGCAGGCGCCGCGCGGGCTGGTGCTGCGCGGGCTGCCTGCAGGCAGCGCACCGCGCGGCAGGGCTGCCGCGCGGGGCTGCCCGCAGGCAGCGCGCCGCGCGGCAGGGTTGCCGCACGGGGCTGCCCGCAGGCAGCGCGCCGCGCGGCAGGGTCGCCGCACGGGGCTGTGGCAGGCAGGTGCCGTGCGGGCTGCCTACAGGCAGGGCGCCGTGCTGCAGGGGCGCCACGCGGGGCTGCCCGCAGGCAGGCGCCGCGCGGTAGGGGCGCCGCGTGGGGCTGCCCGCAGGCAGGGGCCGCGCGGGCGCGTGCCGCACGGGCTGCCTGCAGGCGGCGCGCCGCGCGGTTGGGGCGCCGCGCGGGGCTGCATGCTGGCAGCGCGCTGCGCGGGGCTGCCCGCAGGCAGGCGCCGCGTGGGCTGGTGCCGCGCGGGCTGCCTGCACGCAGCGCGCTGCACGACAGGGGCGCCGCGCGGGGCTGCCCGCAGGCAGGCGCCGCGCGGGCTGGTGCCGCGCGGGGCCGCTGCAGACGGGTCGGGGCCGCGCGGGGCTGTCCGCAGGATGGGTGCGCGCCGCAAGGGTCGATGTCATGTGGGGAACTTCGCGCGCTGGGTTTTGGGACCGGGTCAGGTTTCCGCCTCCAGTTTGAGTCGACGTTCGGTGTTTTGGATCATCAAGTCTTAGTTTTTTACTCCTTCAGGGGCGCGGGACGCTGTAGGCTCGGCAGGCACGCAGATGCGGACGAGCCGAACGCCGGTCTCCATCCAAGGTGGGGACTCTTCCATGGTTATTTGGGAAGGGGTATGAGTTATAAATTTTGCATGTCTGGGCAGAGGGAAGAATAAAGTAATTGCTTATTTCCGTACTAACGCTGTTTAAGTTATTATATATATATATATATATATATATATATATATATATATATATATATATATATATATATATATATATATAAATGTATATATACTTAGTTCGAGGCTCGAGATAGCTACACGCACACCAACGGTTTGGCCACCGCGAGGGTGTGCTTTTCCGGAAAAGTGGTACGTTGACCCGTGTACCCCACGTGTGGGTGACGTAGTGGGGGCCCTCATGGGTGGGGGGTGTGAGCGGTGCCGAGGCCGGTGCTCGAGGTGGTACCGGGGCAGGTGCTCGGTGCGATTTGCCGAGATAGGTGCTCGGCGGGGTTCCCGGGGTAGGTGCCCGTGTTTGGATTGTACATGGTGGGGGGTTTCCACGGTTGGTTGCACATTGAGGAGGGCAGTTGCTCTGGTTTTACTGCGGTTTGCTTTACTTTCAGCCCTTTTCGCTTTGGTATTTATTTCTGGTCACTGACTTCCCACTCCGTGACAGGTTCGTCCAGGGGCGAGTGTGTAGGTTTTTATATATTAAGGATCCACAAGGATCTAAATAGGTACTATCAAACAAGTAGAGGGGGGGGTGAATAGGTGTAATACTTATAAAACCAATCTCAGTGCAAAATAAAAACCAATGCAGAAAATAAAAATAGCACACCGAGATATACGTGGAAACTCCAATCCAGGAGAAAAACCACGGGACCAACACGTAATAACAATCCACTAAGAATAGAAGAATAACAAGGTGATTACCGACTCCACGGACTCAAACCCCTCCTTCAACTTCTTTGGACCTTGCGCTCACCGATTGCACGTCCACTGCACACGTTCGAATCCACGAACGCCACTCGAATCCACAAGCACACGTTTCGAATCCACGAAACGCCTTCAACACATCGAATCCACGATGCTACGTCGAATCCACGACGCAAACTTGATAAAAGCTTCGATGGTGATCCTTTGCTTAGATTATCATTGAGGAACCGTAGAAGATCTTGGAAGAACCATCGAATTGACCTAAAAAAGGCTATAAAGAAGAACGATAAAAACCTAGCTTCTAGGATTGCTCTCAAGTGTTTATAAATTAATCGGTAGTTCTTGAGAAACCCTAAGTGTCTATTTATAGGTTAGAAACCTTTGGAAAGAGATAAGCATCAAAAACTGACTTAACAAAAGTTTTCCCGCACGACGGTCCGGACTGGTTCAGGACTGTCGTCTTTTTTCAGCAATTCCTGAAAAAACAAGGTTCGGGGTCCAGACTGGAATCCACGGTCCGGACTGGATTAACAAAACAGTCCTGAACAGAATTTCCAGTCCTGAACGGATTTCCTGAAAAAACAGTTTTTGACTTTTATGCAATGAAAACTTATCCAAGTGTTTCTAAACTACTCGAATGTATTCGGATCACCAAAATTATTTAGTTAAACGTACCTGATCATTCCGAATCCATTTTCCTTGAGATTGATGTAATTGATCCACAATTCTTCATCTTCAATCTTCAAGACTCAAAACACTGAGTGTCAACTTGAGCTCTTGTTGAATCTTCTCTAAGTCTTCGATTGCTGATTGACAATTTGATCACTTCAAGACTCCGACTCAACTCACGAAATATGCCAACAAAAAGCCGTAAGAATCTCCCCCTTTGGCAATTTCGTGACAAAACCCAAAAATACATAAAACACTCAGACACTCATCTTAAACCAAAAAATCGAAACTCAATGTCATCACCAAAACATTGACTTTCTTTGCGTGAAAGATCCAATAAACAAAAATTACATTTGAACCAATCTTAGAACAAACTCAATGACTTAGGACTTGGAGTCTTAAAGTGATGTAGATCCTGCAAAACAAAACTCCAAACAAAATCAAAAGTCAGTCGTTTGAAATTAATTGTAAATCCTACATTTGATTCGTCCTTTTGGTTCTTTTTATTTTTTGGCTCCTTTTTCATCATCTCTTTTCTTTTTCTCCCCCTATCTTGAGCATCTCTGTTCTCCCCCTATCTCTGTTCACCCCCTATTTCTGTTCTCCCCCTTTTTGTCACAAATTGTCAAACAGTGAATATAGGCAAAAAGAAATCACTAATACCATTAGTTCATAGAGAAAGAGAGATAAAAGCTCAGTTCCGGTATATAACAAAAACGCCGATTTCGTACCGGTCCTCGAAGGCAAAAATCACAAAAATTCTTGAAACAAATCCAAATTTTGAAATCTTTCAAATACCGATTTGCATTCCATCAAGAAAACAATTTAAGTGCTTGAAAATAATATGAGATCACATAGATGTCATTCAATCCAATTAATTTTACAAAAATTAAAAAGATTTACTCCGAAATCATGAAAAACAAAGATAAGACATTATAAACCGTTTTTCATATTATATACGTCAAACACAAGTCATCAAAAATAATCTTGAGATCCAAAGTCTATCAAGATGTAATGGATTTACAAAGATGATTTACAAAGATTTCCAAATGACATCAATTTTGAATTTTACCCTTTCAAATTTGAGATAACCACTAAAATACCTAAGGGTGGCTCTTTGAGCATCTTTCAACTATCCCACCTTATACCAACCAGGAGATTGTTCAAAATATAAGAACTTTGAATATGAATCTCCGAATGCTTCATCTAAAAAATTTCAAAAAAAATATTTTTCAAGCATCAAAACATGTGGTAGCTTCACACACAGACCGGACGACCGGGGTGGCAGCTCTTTCCAACATGTGGTGGTAGTTTTCACACTCCTTTCGGATGTAACTCTTTCCACATCTTTTGCAATTCATTTCATTACCCTTGTAAGAAAATGCAATCTCTTATGTGAAAGAATTAAATCCCAAATTTTAGTCTATCGGTTGTCTCATGTTTATCACAATGAATTCACACAACCGAGATAGGTTAAGCATCTAAAGGTTACACATGATTACCAAAATTTGATGTATATAACTATCAAAAACTCCTATAATGAAGTATCTTCAAGAATTATGATTATGGAGTAAAGTTGATAATTCATATAAAATTAAATTGGAGTGATTGAAAGTGAAAATCCTTTTTATTCAATGCACTTGTTCGTTAAAACCCTTTTGTTTAAAAACAAAATATAAAAACGAAGAGCATTGAAAACATGTAATGCAGAGATTCAGAAAAATATGAAAGGAAAACCAATCAAACCATTACATACAGTCATAAGCTATTTAGAACTTAAGACATGGAAAGATATCACCTTTCCGTATCCAAAATTGTCGAATTTTGGGTTGTCTTGATTCATTGTGGCCGGGAGTTGATAGCTTTGACTGTTGGTCCACCTTAGGTCTTTGCCTCGCAATGATCCACTTGTATGATTGATGTTGTGGCTCAGACATTTGGTGGATTGACTGAACTCCATTGACTTGATGTGTCTTTTGATTCCGTTGAGTTCGCTCCGTAGATGAAGTTGCCGAAGAATTCCTCTTTCTCTTTTTCGGGCACGACTTCATCAAGTGTCCTTCAAGTTCACATTGGTGACAAGTTCTTCCTTTCAATTTAGTTTGTAGGTTTTTATAGGATCCACAAGGATCTAAATAGGTACTATCAAACAACTAGAGGGGGGGGTGAATAGGTGTAATACTTATAAAACCAAATCTCAGTGCAAAATAAAAACCAATGCGAAAAATAAAAACAGCACACCGAGATTTACGTGGAAACTCCAATCCAGGAGAAAAACCACGGGACCAACACGCAATAACAATCCACTAAGAATAGAAGAATAACAAGGTGATTACCGACTCCACGGACTCAACCCCTCCTTCAGCTTCTTCGGACCTTGCGCTGACCGGTTGGATGTCCACGCAATAACAATCCACTAAGAAAAGAAGAATAACAAGGTGATTACCGTCTCCACGGATTTAACCCCTCCTTCAATTTCTTCGGACCTCGCGCTCCACCGATTGCACGTCCACTGCACACGTTCGAATCCACGAACGCCACTCGAATCCACGAGCACACGTTTCGAATCCACGAAACGCCTTTAGCACACCGAATCCACGATGCCACGTCGAATCCACGACGCAAACTCAGTCGATAAGAATATTGACTTCGATAGTGATCCTTTGCTTAGATTCTCATTGAGGAACCGTAGAAGAAATCTCTAAGCAAAGATTAGATCAATTCGACAAAAGATATGTTCTTGACAGAACCATCGAATTGACCTAAAAGAGGCTATAAAGAAGATCGATAAAAACCTAGCCTCTAGGGTTGCTCTCAAGAGTTTTATCAATTGATCGGCCGTAGCTCCCACGTTTTTGAGAAACCCTAAATGTCTATTTATAGTTTAGAAACTTTTGGAAAGAGATAAGAATCAAAAACTTACCTTATCTGGAAATTTTCAGGACGGCGATCCGGATCGGATTTACTGCGATCCGGATCGTCGTAGCGAGTTAAACAATTCCAGAAAAACAAGGGTTCGGGATCCGGATTGAAAAGCCCGATCCGGATCGTTCATGTATTCCAGCAAATACCCATGTTCGGGATCCGGATCGAAATGGCCATGATCCGGATTGGATTTGCCAATGAACAATCACCCTTCGGGATCCGGATTGGACTGTCTGATCCGGATCCTGAACATGACCCAAGTCCAGTTCTTGATTTTTATGCAATTAAAAATTCATCCAAGTGTTTCTACACTATAAGAAAGTATTCGGATCACCAAAATTATTTAGTTAACCATACCTGATCCTCTTGAATACTTTCTTCTTGAGATTGATGTAACTGATCCACAATTCTTCAACTTCAATCTTCAAGACTCAAGACACTGAGTGTCAACTTGAGCTCTTGTTGAATCTTCTCTAAGTCTTTGAATGCTGATTGACAATTTGATCCCTTTAAGACTCCGACTCAACTCACTGACTTGACTCACGAAATATGCCAACACCAAAATGCCGTAACAATCTCCCCCTTTGGCAATTTCGTGACAAAACCCAAAAATACATAAAAGCGCTCAAGTCACTCATCTTAAACCAAAAAGTCGAAATTCAATGTTATCACCGAAACATTGATTTTCTTTGCGTGAAAGATCCAATAAATACAAAATTACATTTGAACCAAACAGTCCTAGAACATACTCTATGACTTAGGACTTGGAGTCTTAAAGTGATGTAATTCCTGCAAAACAAAACTCCAAACAAAATCAAACGTTAGTCGTTAGAAATTAGAATCCTACATTTGATTCGTCCTTTTGGTTCTTTTGTTTTTCGGCTCTTTCAGTCCTTTCTTTATCTCCCCCTATCATGAGTATCTCTAACATGTTCTCCATGT
Organism: Tillandsia leiboldiana; assembly: GCA_029204045.2. NCBI lineage: Eukaryota > Viridiplantae > Streptophyta > Magnoliopsida > Poales > Bromeliaceae > Tillandsia > Tillandsia leiboldiana. Next base: position 36,376,931 of record CM055064.1, on the reverse strand, counting down.
TCTCCATGTTCTCCCTGTTATGAGCATCTCTAACATGTTCTCCATGTTCTCCATGTTCTCCCTGTTCTCCCCCTGTCTTGAGCATTTATGTTCTCCCCCTTTGTGATACGATCATTAATTTCTGTTCTCCACCTTTTTGTCACAAATTGTCAAACAGTGAACATACTAGACAAAAGGAAATCACTAACAACATTAGTTCATAGAGAAAGAGAGATAAAAGCTCAGTTCCGGTATATAACAAAAATGCAGATTGCGTACCTGTACCAGAAAGCAAAAATCAAATAATTTCTTAAAACAAATCCAGATTTTGGAATCTTTTCAAATACCGATTTGTATTCCATCAAGAAATCAATTTAAGTGCTTTAAACAATGAATTCACACAGACGCCATTCAATCCAATTAATTTCACAAAATTAAAAAGATTTACTCCAAAATCATGAAAAACAAAGATAAGGCATTATAAACAGTTTTTCATGATATCCATAAAAACCAGAAAAAGTATGTAAGCACTTTAGCGCATCAACTTTAAACAAAAGTCATCGTTTCATGCAACAAGAAATAGATTATACCAAATCTATCAAAAATACTCAAAAATGAAACGAAAATTTATGGAAATTAAAACCCTTAAAGTTGAACAACTTCAATCACATCTAATATGATCTTATGCGTAATGCCTTTATCAAATCATCAATTTGGTAAAGAATATGAAATACCAAGATCAATAGATGTCTAACATCCCAGATAAATTAGATAATGTATCTAGTCAATTTATTGAAGAGAGTGGCTCTTTGAGCATCTTTCATTAAAAATCCCACCTTATACCAACCTTGAAATTTTGACAGAGTCAAGTATTTCAACATGCATTTTATTTAATCAAACTTGAAAAACCTTGCTTGGTATACTTGTGGTAGCTGCACACAGTACTCGGACGACCGAGGTGGTAGCTCTTTCCTCCATGTGGTGGTAGTTTTCACACTCCTCATTGGGATGTAACTCTTTCCACATCTTTTGAGCATTTTACATTTCCTTTGACTCCCCCTCAATTGGCAATCAATTATTTAAGATATAAAGTATTCAGCTAAATATTGATCTCGATTTCATACTCGACTAAACAGTCAAATAAGATAAAAACTATACCAAAAGATTATTGAGAGAGAAATTGACTTTGATCACTTAAAAGATGACTTAATTAACATAAATGATCATTGCAACATCGAAATATTATGATGTCAAAAGCATAATAGATTTCTAAATGCGTGAAAAGATGCAATTAAAGTCAATATGACAAATGCTCCAAGATTATGATTATGGAGTAAAGTTGATAATCCATATAAAATTAATTTGGAGTGAGTGAACGTGAAGCCCTTTTTATTCAATGAACTTGTTCAGTAAAAACCCTTTTGTTCAAAAACAAAGTATAAAAACGAAGAGCATTGAAAAACATGTAATGCAAAGATTAAGAAAGATATGAAGGGAAAACCAATCAAAGCATTACATACAGTCATAAGCTATTTAGAACTTAAGACAAGGAAAGATATCACCTTTCCGAATCCAAAATCGCTGGATTTTGGGTTGTCTTGATTCGTTGTGGCCGGGGGTTGTCCGCTTTGACTGTTGGTCCACCTTAGGTCTTTGCCTCGTAGTGATCCACTTGTATGATTGATATTGTGGCTCGGACCTTTGGTGGGTTGAGTGAACTCCTTTGACTTGATGTGTCTTTTGACTCCGTTGAGTTCGCTCCGTATATGAAGTTGCCGAAGAATTTTTCTTACTCTTTTTCGGGCAATCCTTCACCAAGTGTCCTTCAAGTCCACAAAGGTGACACGTTCTTCCTTTCAATTTGAGTGTGGAACTTGAAGCCTTCACAGTTTGGTTCTTTTTAAATCCCAAACCAACCTTGCTTGATTGACCTAATCCGGACATACAATCAAGTTTCTTGGAACCAGTTGAAAGCCTTTGTATGTTGGATTTAAGTTCATGAACTTGCTTGGTCAAAGCTTGGTTGGTAACATGAATCTCCTCATACTACTTTTCAAGAAAATCAATCTTGTTAATATGGGAATTAACGATCGTTTCTGATTGATTTATCTTTTCCTGGAGGATTTTATTATTATCCAATAAGCCTTCTCGTTCCTCCTCGAGATCATGAAGTTTTATCTTTAAAGCTTGATTCTCGTCTTGAACTTCAAGTCGTTGCTTCCTCAACTTCTTAATATGTTTGGTCATCTTCTTTGATTCCGTAAGAAGTTGTTGATATGCCTCAACGAGTTCTTCTTCGTCCGACTCCCCCTCACTTGATGACTCTCCGTTGGATGTTGATGTTTCATGCAAAATCAAAGGAATAGAGTCAGTGATTAAAGATGATAAACAAACATTAGAGGAGGGAATTTGAGAGGCGTGTAAGGCAACGGCTTTTTCCTCTTTACTTGAGGTCGATTCATTAGAAGTAGAATCGTCCCAAGTTTTCGCTTGCAAAGCCTTCTTTTTATATGATTTCGGAGAAGGACAATCCGTTGAAAAATGGCCGTAGCCTTTGCATCGATAGCATTGGATTTCCCCTTCGAAATCATCTTTTTCTTTTTCTTTAGAAGGTTTTGCAACGCCTTTGAGATTAGAGGATTTAGAACCCGATGATCCTTTAGATGGTTTCGTGGATGAAGATCCATCGGTTCGATTCTTCCAAAATTTCCGACGAAATTTCTTTGTGATCCGCACCAATTGTTCTTCAAAATCGGCAAAAGAGATTTCATCGTCGGAACTTGATTCGCTATCTTCTTCCTTTGTTGATTTGAATGCAATACCTGTAAGCTTAGAAGAAGACTTGGAAGAAACTTGATTAGTAGGAAAAGTCATTTCATAAGTTTGCAAAGCACCTACTAATTCCTCTACACTCATCTCATCCGGATGACTAACGGTTTCAATGGCGGTAACCTTTGCCCTAAACCGTTCCGGAAGAGTCCGAAGTATCTTTCTTACAATTTTTGACTCCGGGATCTTTTCTCCTAAATTAGCACATGTATTTATTACATCTTGAAGTCTAGTGTAATAATCTGTAAACAATTCATGCTCTTCCATATGAATAGAGTCAAGTTGACTTGTAAGCATCTGGAGCTTTTGAATTTTTACAAGATTAGTACCCTCATGTGTAATTTTGAGAATATCCCAAATTTCCTTCGCGGTTTCACACGCGGAAATTCTTGTGAACTCAGTCGAGGAAAGAGAGTTAAAAAGAGCGTTCATACCTTTCCCATTGTAAGAAGATCTTTCGAGTTCCTCTTTGGACCATCTAGAGCGAGGTTTTGGGGTAGTAGAATTTCCTACTTCCTCAACAGGATGCACCCAACCGTATTCCACGGATTGCCATACCCGCTCATCAATTGCGATGAGAAAAGCTCTCATCCGCACTTTTCAATAAGCATAATTAGTCCCATCAAAAAGAGAAGGTCTATAAATATTACCACTTTCACCCAACATGATAGATAAACCTAAAACCCGCTCTGATACCAATTGTAGGTTTTTATAGGATCCACAAGGATCTAAATAGGTACTATCAAACAACTAGAGGGGGGGGTGAATAGGTGTAATACTTATAAAACCAAATCTCAGTGCAAAATAAAAACCAATGCGGAAAATAAAAACAGCACACCGAGATTTACGTGGAAACTCCAATCCATGAGAAAAACCACGGGACCAACACGCAATAACAATCCACTAAGAATAGAAGAATAACAAGGTGATTACCGACTCCACGGACTCAACCCCTCCTTCAGCTTCTTCGGACCTTGCGCTGACCGGTTGGATGTCCACGCAATAACAATCCACTAAGAAAAGAAGAATAACAAGGTGATTACCGTCTCCACGGATTTAACCCCTCCTTCAATTTCTTCGGACCTCGCGCTCCACCGATTGCACGTCCACTGCACACGTTCGAATCCACGAACGCCACTCGAATCCACGAGCACACGTTTCGAATCCACGAAACACCTTTAGCACACCGAATCCACGATGCCACGTCGAATCCACGACGCAAACTCAGTCGATAAGAATATTGACTTCGATGGTGATCCTTTGCTTAGATTCTCATTGAGGAACCGTAGAAGAAATCTCTAAGCAAAGATTAGATCAATTCGACAAAAGATATGTTCTTGACAGAACCATCGAATTGACCTAAAAGAGGCTATAAAGAAGATCGATAAAAACCTAGCCTCTAGGGTTGCTCTCAAGAGTTTTATCAATTGATCGGCCGTAGCTCCCACGTTTTTGAGAAACCCTAAATGTCTATTTATAGTTTAGAAACTTTTGGAAAGAGATAAGAATCAAAAACTTACCTTATCTGGAAATTTTCAGGACGGCGATCCGGATCGGATTTACTGCGATCCGGATCGTCGTAGCGAGTTAGACAATTCCAGAAAAACAAGGGTTCGGGATCCGGATTGAAAAGCCCGATCCGGATCATTCATGTATTCCAGCAAATACCCATGTTCGGGATCCGGATCGAAATGGCCATGATCCGAATTGGATTTGCCAATGAACAATCACCCTTCGGGATCCGAATTGGACTGTCTGATCCGGATCCTGAACATGACCCATGTCCAGTTCTTGATTTTTATGCAATTAAAAATTCATCCAAGTGTTTCTACACTATAAGAAAGTATTCGGATCACCAAAATTATTTAGTTAACCATACCTGATCCTCTTGAATACTTTCTTCTTGAGATTGATGTAACTGATCCACAATTCTTCAACTTCAATCCTCAAGACTCAAGACACTGAGTGTCAACTTGAGCTCTTGTTGAATCTTCTCTAAGTCTTTGAATGCTGATTGACAATTTGATCCCTTTAAGACTCCGACTCAACTCACTGACTTGACTCACGAAATATGCCAACACCAAAATGCCGTAACATAGTTGTGGAACTTGAAGCTTTCACAGTTTGGTTCTTTTTAAATCCCAAACCAGCTTTGCTTGTTTGACCTAATCCGGACATACTGTCAAGTTTTTGGGAACCGGTTGAAAGCTTTTGTATGTCGGATTTGAGTTGATGAACTTGCTTGGTCAAAGCTTGGTTGGTGACATGAATTTCCTCAAACTGCTTTTCTAGAAAACCAATCTTGTCCATATATGATTTAGCGTTTGTCTCCGATTGGTTTCGCTCTTCTTGGAGGATTTTATTGTTATCCAATAAACGTTCTCGTTCCTCCTCGAGATCATGAAGTTTTATCTTTAAAGCATGATTCTCGTCTTGAGCCTCAAGTCGTTGCTTCCTCAACTTCTTGATATGCTTGGCCATCTTCTTAGATTCCGCAAGAAGTTGTTGATATGCCTCAGCGAGTTCTTCTTCGTCCGACTCCCCCTCACTTGATGACTCTCTGCCGGATGTTGATGTTTCATACAAAATCAAAGAAATAGAGTCAGTGATTAAAGATGATAAGCAAACATTAGAAGAGGGAATTTGAGAAGCATGTAATGCAATGACTTTTTCCTCTTTACTTGAGGTCGATTCATTAGAAGTAGAATCGTCCCAAGTTTTCGCTTGCAAAGCCTTCTTCTTATATGATTTCCCCTTCGAATTCATCTTTTTCCTTAGAAGGTTTTGCAAAGTTTTTGAGGTTAGAGGATTTAGAACCCGATGATCCTTTAGATGGTTTCGTGGATGTAGATCCATCGGTTTGATTCTTCCAAAACTTCCGACGAAATTTCTTTACGATCCGCGCCAATTTCTGTTCAAAGTCGGCAAAAGAGATTTCATCGTCGGAACTTGATTCGCTATCTTCTTCCTTTGTTGATTTGAATGCAATACCTGTTGTTGGGTTATGTATAATTGGATCTAAATAGGGAAAAAACACCTAGAGGGGGGTGAATAGGTGTAAACAATAAACACTCAAAAATCTTTGCGATATAAAACCCAATGCGGAAAAATAAATAATACGCAGAGATTTTTACGTGGAAAACTCCAAACCGGAGTAAAAAACCACGGGACCGATAACACGGTGAAATCCACTAGAATTAAACACGTACAAGGTGATATACCGTACTCACAGATGACTCAACCTTTTCCATACGCTCCTAGTTGATCTTCTCCGCTCGCTCCACGACGCTTCTCGAATCCACGATCTGCGTCCAACGCTGAATCCACGACGTCCGACCGAATCCACGGTCTTCACCCAGTAGCACGCTTCGAATCCACGAACGTACCTCGCTCCGAATCCACGAGAGCGGTAGCACCTTGAATCCACAAGGCCACGCGAGTCCACGCGCCGATTTTGGGATAAATCGTTGTTTTTGGGTGGTGATGATCCGCCGAATACTTAGATTAGAAATAGATCGGAAATACCATCTAAGTATTCAGTGATTTGATTCTACTCAAAATGTGAGTATGTAAACCTAGAATCAAATCAATCAATATAGATGAAGAAACATAAGAATAAATCTATTGATTTCCTTTCTTCTCTATAAGTGGATCTATCTAATTCGGTCGTCTTTTTCCCTTTTTCGTGGTTACCCTAAAAGATGAATTAAAGGGTCTATATATAGGTTAGAAACCATTGGAAGAGGATAAGAATCAAAAACTAACCTTTTCTGGAATTTTTCAGGACGGCGATCCGGATCGGACTTCGGCGATCCGGATTGCAGTAGCGAGACAGACAGTTTCCAGAAAAACCAAGGTTCGGGATCCGGATCGAAGTGCCAGATCCGGATCGTTCATACAATTCACCAAACACCAACGTTCGGGATCCGGATTGAGATGCCTGATCCGGATCGTTCAAATAAAATGGTAAAACCAGTGTTCGGGATCCGGATCAAAGGAGGCTACGATCCGGATTGAACTTGCGTATGAACGAACACCCTTCGGGATCCGGATTGGAATGTCTGATCCGGATCCTGAACATGTCCTATGTCCAGTTTTTAATTTTTATGCAATTAAAAATTCATCCAAGTGTTTCTACACTATAAGAAGTATTCGGATCACCAAAAATAATTAGTTAAACATACCTGATCCTTTTGAATTCTTCTTTCTTGAGATTGAGTTAAATGATCCAACTTTCTTTATCTTCAATCTTCAAGACTTAACCGAATTCACGAAATACGCCAACTCAAATTCCGTAACAATCCGTAACAATCTCCCCCTTTGGCGGTTTCGTGACAAAACACAAATCCACTCAAGAAAATTCAAAAAGATATTTTTGTTGCTATCACCATACAACAAAAATTTACAATGAGATCCAAAATAAAATAGATACATGAGTTAAACTCCTAAAACAGACTCTAGACTTAGACATCTGTACTCTCTGCAAAAGAAATCATTCTTGACAAAAGAAATCGTTAGATACCTCAAGAATTTTATATCATTCAAAAACCACATACAGAGATGAAGTTTATACTCATTTATACTTACCATGGCATTTATACATTCAGATATATAACTGGATCATAGTTAAAAACCAACATATCTTCTATGCAATCAAAATCCAAATGTCACAAAATTGTTAGTGAACATCAACTTGTTAGTTATATTACATGCCCAAATAGTTAGCAAATAGTTAGTCGAGGCATGCATGCAATAACAAAAGAAAACCAAAAGTTGAAGTTCTACTTACCTTCATGGTTCACATGGTTCTCAACTGGACAATCGAGACAATCGATCATGGTTTCATTGTTCAAACTGTTCTAATATTCTCTCCCCCTTTTTGTCACAAAGTTAGCCAAAATTACCAAAATGGAGAGAAAAGTTAACAAGTTCAAGAACCAAAACTGTGAGAATTAAAACTAAAAACTAAAACTTAAAACCTGCACAAGAAAAGATTAAGAAAAAAAATCTGCACAAGAAAGAGAAAAGTTTGAGCACAAATCAATCATCTGAGTCAGAGTCTTCAGAGCTCGTGCAGCCCAATTTGTTCAAAATTCCTTTAAGCATTCCCGAAATCGTAGAACATTCTTGTTTCATCTTATGTATGTCCTTGGACATCTTTCTGAGTTCCAGAGCCATTTTATCTTGTTCTTGGTTTATGGAAGACACTAAGTTTGCCTTTTGGTCGATTCTTCTGGAAGTTGAAGAACGTTGTGTGACAGCTGACGGAGCAGTCTGACCTTCATTCCGAGGAGATCTTCTTGGCAGAGAATGTGAATTGTCAAGAGGTTCATTGCTTGGCGAATTCTTTTTCTTTGCGTACTGCTTAATCGTTGAGGAAGACTTCATCAGCTTCTTGTTCTTTAGGTAAACCTTATTTTCTTCATCAATACCTTGTTGTACTTCATTAAGAAATGTGTCCCAATCTTCTTCGTCTTCAGATTCAGTTTCAGTTTGAGGGAGATTCTTTGTTTCCTCTTGACATGTTTCATTTATTTCAATACCCCGAGCTCGTCCAAGCCGTCGAGCAAGTCTTTTTCTTTTTGTTTTCACAGAAGTTTCTTCCATTGGAGCTTTTCCTTTTTCAGCAGCAGTGGGCGGAGCCTTCGCCTTTGATGTCTCTGCAGGGGCTTTCCCTTTCGAAGCAGTGGGAGTAATTGCTTCAACTTGAAGCTCATCCCAATCGATCGATTCCGTCTCTGAGTCAGTATCGGAATCATCCTTTGTTTTCTTCGCCTTCTTAGCCTTCTTGGGCTTGATAGTATCTCTTGTATGAACCATAGCAGCCAGAAGAAAAATGATCCAGGTGATCACCATTGCTACTAGTTTCTTGTGAGAAAGGAAATCCTGTGAGCAACAACTCAAGAACACGAAAAAATTGTTAATTTTCAAAAATTTGAAAAATTGTACCCAAACAATCATTATCGTGTAGAGAGACTAAGAATCAAATTAGTTTTGCAAAAGGAATTTTAAAAGTAGATCAATCGTATGATTTTGGAAAATTCCCATTATATGCCCTAAAACCGAAATTTTTGAAATCGAAGGCCAAAAATCCGTTTATCATGAGAATACCTAGCATATAATCAAAACTAATCTACCCAGAGTTCTTATTTCAAAAGAAATTTGATCAAAAAACCATCCACAAACGAAAAAGATACGGAAATTCATCACGTTTTGAGGAAGAATATGAAAAACTGTGAAAAACCGAGATTTTGATCAATAAAACTTATTTGGAATCGAAGAACTTGAGTTTGAAAGCTTCCAAGATGGATGAATTCTAGAGAGAGAAGCTCTGGAGACTTTTGAACAAAAGATTGAAGTAAAAAGAAATCAAAACCCTTTTGTTCTATATAAAACCCTAGCCGCGATCCGGATCAGTTCGTGATTTCGATCCGGATCGGCTACCCGCAGATAATACCTGCGTTCGGGATCCGGATCGGCTTGTCCAATCTGGATCGGCTCCAACTTTTTCTTCAGAAAAATTTAGAAAAATTTTAGAAAATCCAGAAAAAGATTGTAAGGACTTTTGTGTATCAACTTTAAATGAAAATCATCGTTTCATACAACAAAAAATAGATTATGCCAAATCTATCAATAACATCCAACAAATGAAACGAAAATTTATAAAAATTAAATCCCTTAAAGTTGAACAACTTCAATTACATCTAACTTGATCTTATGAGTAATGCCTTTATCAAATCATCAATTGGGTAAAGAAAATGAAATACAAAGATCAATAGATGTCTGAAATCCCAGATAAGTTAGATAATTTATCTAGTCAATTTATTGAAGAGAGTGGCTCTTTGAGCATCTTTCATTAAAATTCCCACCTTATACCAACCTTGAAATTTTGACAGAGTCAAGTATTTCAACATGCATTTTATTTAATCAAACTTGAAAAACCTTGCTTGGTATACATGTGGTAGCTGCACACAGTACTCGGACGACCGAGGTGGTAGCTCTTTCCTCCATGTGGTGGTAGTTTTCACACTCCTCATTGGGATGTAACTCTTTTCACATCTTTTGAGCATAACACTTTTTCTTTGACTCCCCCTCAATTGGCTATCAATTATTTAAGATATAAAGTATTCAGCCAAATATTGATCTCGATTTCATACTCGACTAAACAGTCAAATAAGATAAAAACTATACCAAGAGATCATCGAGAGAGAAATTGACTTTGATCAAAACAAAGATGATTTAATTCACATAAATGATCATTGCATCAAATGAATTATTATGATATCCAAGGCATAATAAATTTGTAAGCATATAAAAGGATGCAGTTAAAGTCAATAAAACTAATGCTCAATTAATGTTCTATGTCTAAGCATAGATAATGAACAAAAACACAAAAACAAAACCTAACCTAAACAAGAGTTTCAAAAAGAGGTTATTTCAAGGAAAGCATTCCAATTGCTTTACGCAAATGAATAAAACGTTTTTGATCCAAAGGTTTTGTTAAAAAGTCAGCTAATTGATCTTCAGTTGAAATGTAGGAAATTTGAAAAATATTTGATTCAACTAGCTCTCTAAGAAAATGATATCTAAGTTCAATGTGTTTTGTTCTTGAGTGCAACACAGGGTTTTTTGAAATGTTTATAGCACTAGTGTTGTCACATAAAACAGTTACCGAAGTTGCTGAAATCCGGAAGTCGCTCAACACGCTTTTCATCCAAATGAGTTGAGTTGAACAACTACCCGCTGAGATATATTCCGCTTCGGCAGTCGAGAGTGCAATGCAGTTTTGCTTTTTACTATGCCATGCAACAAGGCAATGGACAAGATAAAAACATGCACCACTCGTACTTTTCCGATCATCCACAGATCCTGCCCAATCAGCATCTGAGTATCCAATAATATCTAGACTTGTTCCCATAGGATACCAAATTCCAAAATTAATGGTTCCTTTGATGTACCGGATGATCCGTTTCACCGCTTTCAGGTGAACCTCCTTTGGTGCTGACTGATATCTCGCGCAAATCCCAACACTAAAGGATATATCCGGGCGACTAGCTGTGAGGTAAAGTAGACTTCCAATCATGCTGCGATAAAGTTTCTCGTCTACATTCTCACTAAGAGATTCACTTCCTAATCCCTTATTGCTAGTTCCCATAGGAGTAGGAAAATCTTTAGAATCTTCTAATCCGAATTTCTTTACCAACTCCTTTGCATACTTGGATTGACACAGATGGATGCCTTCACCATTTTGTTTCACTTGCAATCCAAGAAAGTATGTCAGTTCGCCCATCATAGACATCTCAAATTCGCTTTCCATGGTTTCTGCGAATTTAGAAGCATCATTATCCTTTGTCGCTCCAAATACAATGTCATCGACATAGATTTGTGCAACAATGAAGTTATCCTGATAATGCTTCACAAAGAGAGTCCGATCTGCTCCCCCTCGAGTATAGCCCTTCTCCAAAAGGTGCTTTGTCAACCTTTCGTACCACGCTCGCGGTGCTTGTTTTAAACCGTAAAGAGCCTTTTTCAAACGAAAAACATGATTAGGTAGTTTACAGTCTACGAAACCTTTCGGTTGAGCCACATAAACTTCCTCATTTAAAAACCCATTTAAAAACGCGCTCTTAACGTCCATTTGAAAGAGTTTTATTTTAAAGTGACAAGCAATAGCGAATAAGATACGA
>CM055064.1:36277772-36365336 GCA_029204045.2 Tillandsia leiboldiana | reverse complement strand
CACACAGTACTCGGACGACCGAGGTGGTAGCTCTTTCCTCCATGTGGTGGTAGTTTTCACACTCCTCATTGGGATGTAACTCTTTTCACATCTTTTGAGCATAACACTTTTTCTTTGACTCCCCCTCAATTGGCTATCAATTATTTAAGATATAAAGTATTCAGCCAAATATTGATCTCGATTTCATACTCGACTAAACAGTCAAATAAGATAAAAACTATACCAAGAGATCATCGAGAGAGAAATTGACTTTGATCAAAACAAGATGATTTAATTCACATAAATGATCATTGCATCAAATGAATTATTATGATATCCAAGGCATAATAAATTTGTAAGCATATAAAAGGATGCAGTTAAAGTCAATAAAACTAATGCTCAATTAATGTTCTATGTCTAAGCATAGATAATGAACAAAAACACAAAAACAAAACCTAACCTAAACAAGAGTTTCAAAAAGAGGTTATTTCAAGGAAAGCATTCCAATTGCTTTACGCAAATGAATAAAACGTTTTGATCCAAAGGTTTTGTTAAAAGTCAGCTAATTGATCTTCAGTTGAAATGTAGGAAATTTGAAAAATATTTGATTCAACTAGCTCTCTAAGAAAATGATATCTAAGTTCAATGTGTTTTGTTCTTGAGTGCAACACAGGGTTTTTTGAAATGTTTATAGCACTAGTGTTGTCACATAAAACAGTTACCGAAGTTGCTGAAATCCGGAAGTCGCTCAACACGCTTTTCATCCAAATGAGTTGAGTTGAACAACTACCCGCTGAGATATATTCCGCTTCGGCAGTCGAGAGTGCAATGCAGTTTTGCTTTTTACTATGCCATGCAACAAGGCAATGGACAAGATAAAAACATGCACCACTCGTACTTTTCCGATCATCCACAGATCCTGCCCAATCAGCATCTGAGTATCCAATAATATCTAGACTTGTTCCCATAGGATACCAAATTCCAAAATTAATGGTTCCTTTGATGTACGGATGATCCGTTTCACCGCTTTCAGGTGAACCTCCTTTGGTGCTGACTGATATCTCGCGCAAATCCCAACACTAAAGGATATATCCGGGCGACTAGCTGTGAGGTAAAGTAGACTTCCAATCATGCTGCGATAAAGTTTCTCGTCTACATTCTCACTAAGAGATTCACTTCCTAATCCCTTATTGCTAGTTCCCATAGGAGTAGGAAAATCTTTAGAATCTTCTAATCCGAATTTCTTTACCAACTCCTTTGCATACTTGGATTGACACAGATGGATGCCTTCACCATTTTGTTTCACTTGCAATCCAAGAAAGTATGTCAGTTCGCCCATCATAGACATCTCAAATTCGCTTTCCATGGTTTCTGCGAATTTAGAAGCATCATTATCCTTTGTCGCTCCAAATACAATGTCATCGACATAGATTTGTGCAACAATGAAGTTATCCTGATAATGCTTCACAAAGAGAGTCCGATCTGCTCCCCCTCGAGTATAGCCCTTCTCCAAAAGGTGCTTTGTCAACCTTTCGTACCACGCTCGCGGTGCTTGTTTTAAACCGTAAAGAGCCTTTTTCAAACGAAAACATGATTAGGTAGTTTACAGTCTACGAAACCTTTCGGTTGAGCCACATAAACTTCCTCATTTAAAAACCCATTTAAAAACGCGCTCTTAACGTCCATTTGAAAGAGTTTTATTTTAAAGTGACAAGCAATAGCGAATAAGATACGAATGGACTCGAGTCTAGCTACAGGGGCGAACGTTTCATCAAAGTCTATACCTTCTATTTGAGAGTAGCCTTGAGCAACTAAACGTGCTTTGTTCCTGATGATGGTACCATCCTCATTTTTCTTGTTCTTGAAAATCCATTTAGTACCGATCACATTGTGTTGCTTCGGAGGCGTCGTTAATTCCCAGACTTTGTTTCGTTCAAACTGATGGAGCTCTTCCTGCATTGCTTCAATCCAGTAGTCATCCTGAAGAGCTTCATTGACGTTCTTTGGTTCAATCATGGAAACGTAACAAGCAAATCCACAAACCAACTGTCTCCGAGTTTTGACTCCTTCTTGTGGGTCTCCAATGATGTTTGATTCAGGATGATCCTTGGAGATGCGTAACGTTTGATGTAATGGAGTACTCGGAGGTACATGAGATGATTCCTGCACATCAGATAAACTTGAAGAACCATTAGATGCATCATTAATATTGGAAGTATTATCATGAGAAGATGCATTTACAGGAGTATCATCATCAAGAGAGATATCAGGGGTAGATTTATCAGATGCAGAGTGGAAAGCTTCGTCTACTTTAACATTTATGGATTCTACGATCATTTTAGATTCCAAGTTAAATACCCGATATGCTCTACTATTTGTAGAATAACCCATGAAAATCCCTTCGTCACTTCGAGAGTCAAATTTTCCAAGATTTTCGCGGTCACGTAAAATGTAACACCGACTCCCAAAGATGCGAAAATATTTGATGTTGGGTTTTCTACAACACCATAGTTCATATGGTGTATTTAACGTTCCCGGGCGCAAATAAACTCGATTAGTAACATAGATTGCAGTGTTCACAGCTTCAGCCCAAAAATATAACGGTAAATTCCGGCTATGAAGCATAACACGTGCCATCTCTTGTACAACCTTGTTTTTGCGCTCGACTACACCATTCTGTTGAGGTGTATAGGGTGCTGAGAATTCATGTTTAATGCCATTGGAAGTGCAAAAATCAATGAATTTAGAATTTATGAATTCTCCACCTCTATCACTTCTAACACGAATGATCTTTTCATTCTTTTCAATCATAATACGAAGGCAAATCTCGTGAAAAGAATCAAAAGTATTAGCTTTCTCTTTTAAAAATGCTACCCATGAGTATCTAGAGAAATCATCAACCAATAAGAAAATATACCATTTACCTCCCAAGGATGGTTGACGTGTCGGCCCCATAAGATCCATATGCAATAATTCCAAGGGCCGTTTGGTACTGACGCGGTTCAAGGATGAAAGAAGAATTCACCTTTGCGTACCCAAACCTTTCGAGTTTTGGTGTACGTCGGAAATGATTGTGATGTTGATACCTTTGGTGAAAGCGTCTTGTTTGATCCATCGCTTTTCCTTGACGTCGTCGTCTTGTTTGATGAACTACCGAGGCTCTTTTCCTTCGAAAAATTTGCATTTGATTTCCGAGGAATCACCATTTTGGTAGTCGATGCAAGAAGTGCTTGAGTTGAGCGTTTGGCTCCCATCTTGCAATTTCTCCTTATGTGCCCTGCAATACCACAACGAAAACATACCTTGATGCTTGACGATTCCGAAGAGGGAGAAGTAGGTTTGTTGTCGTTGTTTGTCGTCAATTCCGGTGTCGGAGGAGGAGATACCGACTGGGGCACAAAGACTGTCCCAACCGAACTAAAATTGTCTTTAGTTCGATTGTATCCGAGGCCGAACTTGTTTGATTAACCAAGACCAAGAAGCTTATCCAACTTACTCCTTCCTGATGAAAATCGCTGTAAGTCATCCTTGAGTTGGAGAATGGTCTCTGTCATTTCCAATTTTTCCTGTCGAGCCTCGCCGTTGAGCTTTAAGAAGTAATTCGCTTTGTTCACCATATCTACATAATTCTTCTCGAATTGCTCATTGGACTCTTGAAGTGAAGCATTTGCTTTTATCAGATTATCCCTTTCCACTTCAAGATCGGTCGAGAGAGAAGTTACCCTTTTTACTTCTTCTTCGAGATCCTGCAATCTCCCTCTCAACCCCTTGTTTTGCTTAGCCAGTTTCTTTGAATCCCTCAAAAGTCTGTGATAGGCTAGAGCAAAATCTTCACCTTCCGAATCATCCGATTCATCGTCCGTTGCATTCTTTTCAACAGTGGAGTTGGACAATGACTCGGATGTATTAGCCATTAAGCACATGAAGGGTGAAGATGTGGACGCGTGGAACGCCGTTGCGTTATCTTCTTCATCACTTGACGACGACTCATTTGACGATGAGGTGTCATCCCAAGTGACGGCTTGCATCGCTTTCTTCTTTGACGGATTCTTATTAGGACACTCCGTTGAGATATGGCCGTACCCTCGGCACTTGAAGCATTGGACTTGTCCTTCTGAGCTTTTCTTATCCTTAGAAAAACCCTCTTGCTTTCTTGGTTTGAAACTTGAAGAACCTTTGCCTTTCTTTGACTTTAGGAAGGATGGAGTTTTGCTTGAGTTACCCCTTCGAAAGTTTCGGCGAAATCTTCTTGTCAAGAGAGCAAGCTGCTTCTCAAAGTCCTCCATAGATAGGTTTACGTCATCGTCTGAGGAGGATGAATCCGCATCTTCTTCTTTTGTTGTTTTCAACGCATAACCTGAAGACTTAGAAGAGGATGCTTTTCCAGAAGAATAGTTAGTAGGAAATGTCATTTCATAAGTTTGTAATGAACCAACTAATTCTTCTACACGGATTTCGTCCGGGTGTTTAATAGTTTCAATGGCCGTAACCTTGGATCGAAATCTTTCGGGAAGAGTTCTTAATATTTTTCTTACAACTTTAAATTCTGGAATCTTCTCTCCCAAGTTAGCACATGAGTTTACGATGTCTTGCAATCGTGTGTAATAGTCTGTAAACGATTCATTTTCTGCCATGAAAATAGAGTCAAACTTGCTCGTAAGCATTTGCAGTTTCTGAATCTTCACAAGGTTAGTTCCCTCATGCGTAACTTGAAGAACATCCCAGATTTCTTTCGCAGTCTCACATGCCGAGACGCGAGAGAACTCTGTTTGCGACAAAGCATTAAATAAAGCGTTAATCCCTTTGCCGTTGTAAGAAGAAGAATCTATCTCTTCCTTGGTCCATTTCGACCTAGGTTTGATGGTGCGAACATCAGCAAGAATTTCAGTTGGATTAGACCATCCTAATTCAATTGATTGCCACACCCATTCGTCGATGGAAATTAAAAAGGCTTTCATCCGTACTTTCCAGTACGCATAATTTGTTCCATCGAAGAACGGAGGTCTGTTGATGTTTCCACCTTCAACCATTGTTTACAACCCTATTCCCGCTCTGATACCACTTGTTGGGTTATGTATAATTGGATCTAAATAGGGAAAAAAACACCTAGAGGGGGGTGAATAGGTGTAAACAATAAACACTCAAAAATCTTTGCGATATAAAACCCAATGCAGAAAAATAAATAACACGCAGAGATTTTTACGTGGAAAACTCCAAACCGGAGTAAAAAACCACGGGACTGATAACACGGTGAAATCCACTAGAATTAAACACGTACAAGGTGATATACCGTACTCACAGACGACTCAACCTTTTCCATACGCTCCTAGTTGATCTTCTCCGCTCGCTCCACGACGCTTCTCGAATTCACGATCTGCGTCCAACGCCGAATCCACGATGTCCGACCGAATCCACGGTCTTCACCCAGTAGCACGCTTCGAATCCACGAACGTACCTCGCTCCGAATCCACGAGAGCGGTAGCACCTTGAATCCACAAGGCCACGCGAGTCCACGCGCCGATTTTGGGATAAATCGTTGTTTTTGGGTGGTGATGATCCGCCGAATACTTAGATTAGAAATAGATCGGAAATACCATCTAAGTATTCATTGATTTGATTCTACTCAAAATGTGAGTATGAAAACCTAGAATCAAATCAATCAATATAGATGAATTAACATAAGAATAAATCTATTGATTTCCTTTCTTCTCTATAAGTGGATCTATCTAATTCGGTCGTCTTTTTCCCTTTTTCGTGGTTACCCTAAAAGATGAATTAAAGGGTCTATATACAGGTTAGAAACCATTGGAAGAGGATAAGAATCAAAAACTAACCTTTTCTGGAATTTTTCAGGACGGCGATCCGGATCGGACTTCGGCGATCCGGATTGCAGTAGCGAGACAGACAGTTTCCAGAAAAACCAAGGTTCGGGATCCGGATCGAAGTGCCTGATCCGGATCGTTCATACAAT
Organism: Tillandsia leiboldiana; assembly: GCA_029204045.2. Lineage (NCBI taxonomy): Eukaryota > Viridiplantae > Streptophyta > Magnoliopsida > Poales > Bromeliaceae > Tillandsia > Tillandsia leiboldiana. The sequence continues at coordinate 36,359,386 of CM055064.1, read as the reverse complement.
TCACCAAACACCAACGTTCGGGATCCGGATTGAGATGCCTGATCCGGATCGTTCAAATAAAATGGTAAAACCAGTGTTCGGGATCCGGATCAAAGGAGGCTACGATCCGGATTGAACTTGCGTATGAACGAACACCCTTTGGGATCCGGATTGGAATGTCTGATCCGGATCCTGAACATGTCCCATGTCCAGTTTTTGATTTTTATGCAATTAAAAATTCATCCAAGTGTTTCTACACTATAAGAAGTATTCGGATCACCAAAAATAATTAGTTAAACATACCTGATCCTTTTGAATTCTTCTTTCTTGAGATTGAGTTAAATGATCCAACTTTCTTTATCTTCAATCTTCAAGACTTAACCGAATTCACGAAATACGCCAACTCAAATTCCGTAACACCTGTAAGCTTAGAAGAAGACTTGGAAGAAACTTGATTAGTAGGAAAAGTCATCTCATAAATTTGTAAAACACCTACTAATTCCTCTACTCTCATCTCATCCGGATGACTAACGGTTTCAATGGCGGTAACCTTTGCCCTAAACAGTTCCGGAAGAGTCCGAAGTATCTTTCTTACAATTCTCGACTCCGGGATCTTTTCTCCTAAATTAGCACAAGTGTTGATTATATCTTGAAGTCTTGTGTAATAATCTGTAAACAATTCATGCTCTTCCATATGAATAGAGTCAAATTGACTTGTAAGCATCTGGAGCTTTTGAATTTTTACAAGATTAGTACCCTCATGTGTAATTTTGAGAATATCCCAAATTTCCTTTGCGGTTTCACACGCGGAAATTCGTGTGAACTCAGTCGAGGAAAGAGAATTAAATAAAGCGTTCATACCTTTCCCATTGTAAGAAGATCTTTCGAATTCCTCTTTGGACCATCTAGAGCGAGGTTTTGGGGTAGTAGAATTTCCTACTTCCTCAACAGGATGCACCCAACCGTATTCTACGGATTGCCATACCCGCTCATCAATTGCGATGTGAAAAGCTCTCATCCGCACTTTCCAATAAGCATAATTAGTCCCATCAAAAAGAGGAGGTCTAAAAATATTACCACTTTCACCCAACATGATAGATAAACCTAAAACCCGCTCCGATACCACTTGTAGATTTTTATATATTAAGGATCCAGAAGGATCTAAATAGGTACTATCAAACAACTAGAGGGGGGGGTGAATAGGTGTAATACTTATAAAACCAATCTCAGTGCAAAATAAAAACCAATGCGGAAAATAAAAATAGCACACCGAGATATACGTGGAAACTCCAATCCAGGAGAAAAACCACGGGACCAATACGCAATAACAATCCACTAAGAATAGAAGAATAACAAGGTGATTACCGACTCCACGGACTGAAACCCCTCCTTCAACTTCTTCGGACCTTGCGCTCACCGATTGCACGTCCACTGCACACGTTCGAATCCACGAACGCCACTCGAATCCACGAGCACACGTTTCGAATCCACGAAACGCCTTCAACACATCGAATCCACGATGCTACGTCAAATCCACGACGCAAACTTGATAAAAGCTTCGATGGTGATCCTTTGCTTAGATTATCAATGAGGAACCATAGAAGGAATCTCTAAGCAAAGACTAGATCAATTCGATAAAAGATAGATCTTGGAAGAACCGTCGAATTGACCTAAAAGAGGCTATAAAGAAGAACGACAAAAACCTAGCCTCTAGGGTTGCTCTCAAGTGTTTTATAAATTAATCGGTAGTTCTTGAGAAACCCTAAGTGTCTATTTATAGGTTAGAAACCTTTGGAAAGAGATAAGCATCAAAAACTGACTTAACAGAAGTTTTCCCGCACGACGGTCCGGACTGGTTCAGGACTGTCGTCTTTTTTCAGCAATTCCTGAAAAAACAAGGTTCGGGGTCCGGACTGGAATCCACGGTCCGGACTGGATTAACAAAACAGTCCTGAACAGAATTTCCAGTCCTGAACGGATTTCCTGAAAAAACAGTTTTTGACTTTTATGCAATGAAAACTTATCCAAGTGTTTCTAAACTACTCAAATGTATTCGGATCACTAAAATTATTTAGTTAAACGTACCTGATCATTCCGAATCCATTTTCCTTGAGATTGATGTAATTGATCCACAATTCTTCATCTTCAATCTTAAAGACTCAAAACACTGAGTGTCAACTTGAGCTCTTGTTGAATCTTCTCTAAGTCTTCGATTGCTGATTGACAATTTGATCACTTCAAGACTCCGACTCAACTCACGAATATGCCAACAAAAAGCCGTAACAGAGTGCTAGGGCATCGGTGAGGCCGCATGAGCCATCCTTCAGCCCATCGAGGCTGTTGACTCTGACTTCTCTTTCCTTATTCATTTTATTTCCCGTTAGTAGCTTACTTTATGGATTTCGATACCCTTGTGGGGTCGACGTGGATGTTGGAGTGTTTTCATACCTTGCGAATGACTGTTATTTTACTTCTATTTAGTTGGCCGTTTTAAACTACAAAGAAAAAAAAAGGAAAAAGAAAACGTTGCGAAAACAGTTTTAAAAATATATGGTTGTCGTGTGGGCACTGTTTGCAAACCCTGTGGATTTATGTGATTGCGAAAATAGCTTTGTAAAACCTGGGTGTCGTGTGGGCACCGTTTTCAAAACCCTGTGGATTTATGGATTTAGAAATGGTTTGTAAAACTTGGGTGTCGTGTGGGCACCGCTTTCAAAACCCTGCGGTTTTATCCCTTCAAAAATAGTCGGCCTCTTTACTACTTGTAGAAAATAGTTGTGTGTGCTTGACTGATAAACTAGTGTGGTTAAAGACATTTTGTATGGATATTGTAGTCAGGACGCCGTGCATATACAAAGGAGACTCTGCCCGTTTGCAGAGTGAATTTGTATATGCGGCGGATCTGGGCACGCACCGGGAAGTTTGGTTTCAAAAAAAAAAATAATACATCATTTTGGTAGCTTCGGTGGCTATCCTTCCGCGTGTTTAAAACCCCCGGGGCGTGACAAAAGTAGACTTCCAATCATGCTTCGGTAGAGCTTCTCGTCTACTTTTTCTCCGTGAGATTCACATCCAAGTCCCTTATTGCTATTTCCCATGGGAGTCGGAAAGTCTTTAGAGTTCTCTAATCCAAATTTCTTGACCAACTCCTTCGCATACTTGGATTGACACAAATGAATGCCCTCTTCAGTTTGCTTAACTTGCAATCCAAGAAAGTATGTCAACTCACCCATCATTTTCATCTCATATTCGCTTTCCATTGTTTCGGTGAATTTTGAAGCATCATTATTCCTTGTAGTACCAAACACAATGTCGTCCACATATATTTGTGCTATAATGAAGTTATCCTGAGAATGCTTCACAAATAATGTCCGATCGGCTCCCCCTCGAGTATAGCCCTTTTCCAAAAGGTGCTTTGTCAGTCTTTCGTACCATGCTTGCGGTGCTTGTTTTAGACCGTAAAGAGCCTTTTTCAATCGAAAAACATGGTTTGGAAGTTTATGATCAATGAAACCTTTCGGTTGAGCAACATAAACTTCTTCATTTAGAAAACCATTTAAAAACGCGCTCTTAACGTCCATTTGAAAAAGTTTTATTTAAAAATGGCAAGCGATAGCAAATAGGATACGAATTGACTCGAGACGGGCTACCGGGGCGAAAGTCTCATCAAAGTCTATACCTTCAACTTGTGAATATCCCTGAGCAACTAACCGTGCTTTGTTCCGAATAATGGTACCTTCTTCATTTTTCTTGTTCTTGAAAATCCATTTTGTACCGATTATATGTTGTTGCTTCAGGGGCTTCGTTAATTCCCAGACTTTGTTCCTTTCAAATTGATTAAGCTCTTCTTGCATAGCTTCTATCCAGTAGTCGTCCTGAAGAGCTTCATCAATATTCCTTGGTTCTACCATAGAGACGTAATATGCGACTCCACATTCCAATTGTCTCCGAGTTCTAACTCCTTCTTGAGGATCTCCAATGATGTTTGATTCCGGATGGTCCTTGGAGATTCGAAGCATTTGAGGTAACGGAGTACTCGGGGGTAATTGCGATGATTCCTGAACATTAGATGATCTAGAAGAGCCATGAGATACATCAAAATTTTCAGAAGAGTGATCATGTAGAGATGCAATATCATTAGTAGGAGATTCATCATCAAGAGACATATCAAGAAGAGATTTATCAGAAGACAAATGAGAAGCTTCATCTACTATAACATTAATTGATTCTATCATCGTCTTCGATTTAAGATTGTATACTCGATATGCTCTACTGTTTGTAGAATAACCCATAAAAATTCCTTCATCACTTCGAGAGTCGAATTTTCCAAGATTTTCTCGATCGCATAAAATGTAACAGCGCCTCCCGAAGATACGAAAATACTTGATATTAGGTTTTCTACTAAACCATAGCTCATATGGGGTATTCAAAGTACCCGGGCGCAAATAGATGCGATTGATCACATAGACCGCGGTGTTTATTGCTTCAGCCCAAAAATATAAAGGGAGTTTCCGGCTATGAAGCATAACACGCGCCATCTCTTGAACAACTCTATTTTTGCGCTCGACTACACCGTTTTGCTGCGGTGTATAAGGTGCAGATAATTCATGTTTTATGCCATTTGAAGTGCAAAAATCAATGAATTTTGAATTAATGAATTCTCCACCTCTATCACTGCGAACACGGATAATTTTTTTATTTTTCTCAATCATAATACAATGACAAATATCATGAAAAAGTCAAAAGTATCCGCTTTCTCTTTTAAAAAAGCTACCCAAGAATATCTAGAGAAATCATCAATCATAAGAAAAATATACCATTTTCCACCCAAACTAGGTTGACGAGTTGGCCCCACTAAATCCATATGCAATAATTCTAATGGGTGTTTAGTTCCTACATGGTTCAAATTCTTGTGAATGGATCTAGTTTGTTTTCCCTTTTGACAACCACCACATACAAGGTTTTCTTTGAAGTTCAATTTATGAACACCTATAACTATGTCTTTGTTAGATATTCTAGATAGTTCCTCAAAGTTAATGTGACCTAGTATTTCATGCCAAAGAGTCTCATTATCAAGTGACACTAGGTTACAATTTTGACTTGTTTTACCAGGAACTACATAGCAATTGTTCTGTGACCTAACCCCTTTCAAAATGAATGAATGGTTTTCATCAGTTACAAGACATTCTACTGAAGAAAAATTAACTGAAAAACCATCATCACACAGTTGGCTAATGCTTATGAGGTTAGTCTTAAGGCCTTCAACAAACAAAACATTGTTCAAAGCCGGGCCATCTGGAATAGTAATTGTTCCTTTGCCAACTATTTTTGAAGATCGTCCATCTCCAAAAACTACATGTCCTCCGGAGGTTTTCTCAAGGGTTTGAAAAACGTTTTTATCTCCGGTCATGTGGCGTGAGCAACCACTATCCAGATACCAAGACGAATTGTCATACACATATAGTGATGTGTGAATGACAAGACAAGGGAAGAGTTCACCTTTGCGCACCCAAACCTTACGAGTTTTGGAATACGTCGGCAATGATCGTGACATTGATCTCCTTGGTGAACGCGTCTTGTTCGGTTGATCACTTTTCTTTGGAATCCATGATGACGTCGTTTTGTGGGGTGTACTACCATTGTTCTTGACCTTTGGTTGATTTCTTCTTGAATTCCGGTCTTTGTTCTTGATGGTAGTTGTTGCAAGAAGCGCTTAATTTGATCGGTTGGCTCCATTCTTGCAATTTCGTCTAATATGCCCTGCAAAACCACAACGAAAAAATACCTTTGTGAAAGTTGAACCAGAAGTAGATGAGGTAGGCTTGTTAACGTTGGATGTGATGATTTTCGTCGGAGGAGGAGAAACCGACTGGGGCACAAAACCATCTTGCTCGAACTTGGTTCCTCACCAGTTCGAACGTATCCAAGACCCAAATGGTTCGTTTGACGAAGACCAAGCAACTTGTCCAACTTGCTCCTTCCTGAAGAGAATCGCTTCAAATCTTCCTTAAGTTGGAGTATGGTCTTCGTCATCTCCAATTTTTCTTGTTGAGCCTTGGAGTAGAGCTTCGAGAAATGATTTACATTATCCACCAATTTGATATTTTCCTTCTCGAAATGCTCGTTCTTCTCTCGAAGGGAAACATTTATTTTGACCAAGTTTTTCTTTTCCTCTTCAAGAGCGTTTGAGAGAGAAGTTGCCTTTTTAGATTGTTCTTCAAGATCCCACAATCTTTTTTTCAAACTTTTGTTTTGCTTTGCCAATTTCTTTGAATCCTTTAATAATTTATGGTAGGCAAAAGTAAAGTCTTCACCTTCGGAATCGCTCGGTTCATCATCCGTTGCATTCTTTTCATTCAAGGAGTTGGATAATGAACCAGAGGAAGTCGCTGAAAAGCACATGTAAGGTGAAATTGTGGACGCGTGGAATGTTGTGGCATTGTTATCCTCCTCACTGGAAGATGACTCATTGGAAGTGGAAGTGTCATCCCATGTGACGGCTTTCATAGCCTTCTTCTTTGACAGATTCTTGTTGGGACACTCTGTTGAGATATGACCATAACCTCGGCATTTAAAGCACTGGATTTGTCCCTCAGAGTTCTTCTTGTCTTTTGAAGAACCCTCTTGTTTTCTTGACTTAAAGCTTGAAGATCCTTTGCCTTTCTTGGACTTAACGAAGGATGAGGATTTACTTGAATTTCTCCTTCGAAAGCTTCGGCGAAATTTCCTCGTCAAGAGTGTAAGTTGTTTCTCGAAATCCTCCATGGATAGATTATCATTAGCGTCTGAGGAGGATGAATCCGCATCTTCTTCTTTTGTTGATTTCAATGAAAAACCTGAAGACTCAGAAGAAGAGGAAGGCTTTCCAGAAGAATAGTTAGTAGGAAAAGTCATTTCGTAAGTTTGAAGTGCACCAACTAATTCTTCTACCTTAATTTCGTCCGGGTGTTTTACTGTTTCAATGGCTGCGACCTTAGGGCGAAATCTTTCAGGAAGACTTTTCAAAATCTTTCTTACAACTTTAGATTCTGGAATTTTCTCTCCCAAGTTAGCACATGTATTAACGATATCTTGCAATCGTGTGTAATAATCTGTGAACGATTCATTTTCTGCCATAAAAATAGAGTCAAATTTGCTTGTAAGCATTTGCAGTTTTTTAATCTTCACTAAACTTGTTCCCTCATGTGTAACTTGTAGAGTATCCCAGATTTCTTTCGCAATCTCACATGCCGAGACGCGAGAAAACTCGGTTTGCGACAAAGCACTAAATAAGGCATTAATTCCTTTGCCGTTGTAAGAAGATGAATCAATTTCTTCCTTAGTCCACTTCGACCTAGGTTTGATGGTGACAACATCGACAATAATCTCAGTAGGATTTGTCCATCCAAACTCAATTGATTGCCAAACCCGTTCATCGATGGAAATTAAAAACGCTCTCATGCGTACTTTCCAATATGCATAATTTGTTCCATCGAAGAACAATGGTCTATTGATGTTTCCACCTTCAACCATTGTTTACAACCCTATTCCCTCTCTGATACCACTTGTGGGTTATGAATAATATGGATCTGAATAGGGGAAAAACCACCTAGAGGGGGGGTGAATAGGTGAAAACAATAAACACACCAAATCGTTGCGTAAAAAATAACCCAATGCGGAAAATAAATAAAGTACGCAAGATTTACGTGGAAAACTCCATCACAGGAGTAAAAAACCACGGGACCGATAACACGGCGAAATCCACTAAGATTAAACACATACAAGGTGATTTACCGTAACCCTACGACTCAACCTTTTCCATACGCTCCTAGTTGATCTTCTCCGTTCGCTCCGAACGCTCCTCGAATCCACGATTTCCGTCCCAACGCTGAATCCACGACGTTCAACGTTGAATCAACGGTCTTCACCAATGCGGCACGTCTCGATCACACGAACGCGCCTCGCTCTGAATCCACGAGAGCCGTAGCACCTTGAATCCACAAGGCCACGCGAATCCTCGCGCCGATTTTGGGAAATCGTTGTTTTTGTTTGGATCCTCCGAATACTTAGATCAAAGATAGATAAGGAAATACCATCTAAGTATTCATCAATTTGATTCTACAAGAAATAGGAGTTTGAAAACCCTAGAATCAAATTGATCAATATAGATGAAGAAACATGAATTTCATCGTGTTTTCCTTTCTTCTCTATATTTGTGGATTTTTCTATAATTTTTCGGTTATCTGCCTTAACCATAAAAGATGAATGTAGGGTCTATTTATAGGTTAGAAACCTTTGGAAAGAGATAAGCATCAAAAACTGACTTAACAGAATTTTTCCCGCACGGCGGTCCGGACTGGATTTGGCTGATCCGGACTGTCGTCTTTTTCCAGAAGATTTTCTGAAAAACGCAGTTCGGGGTCCGGACTGAAACAGGGGAGGTCCGGACTGTTCATGAAATTTTACAGAATTTAAGGTTCGGGGTCCGGACTGTAACAAGGGAGGTCCGGACTGGAAAAATTGCATTAACCAAACCATGTTCGGGGTCCGGACTGGGCGTGGCTGGTCCGGATCCTGAACATCCAACTTGTCCAATTTTTGATTTTTATGCGATTAAAAAACATCCAAGTGTTTCTAAACTATAAGAATGTATTCGGATCACCAACATTATTTAGTTAAACGTACCTGATCCTTCTGAATTCATTCTTCTTGAGATTGATGTAGTTGATCCACAATCCTTTATCTTCAATCTTCAAGACATTTACCACTTCACGAAATACGCCAAAACAAAATTCTTAATAGCGGTGGCCAAACTGCTGGTGTGCATGAAAGCGCCAAGAGCATGACGATCACATATCCATGTATGAAACTCTCCTGCGGCAGTCAGTCGCCCAAGTGATGTATATCAAAATCGAAACCTCGTCCTACGACGAACAGTCACCCACGTGATGTATAGAAGAAACCGACCCACCGGTCAAATATGATACTAACAAGAATCTACGCCAAAACATCCTTTGTTCTATCACCATATGACATATGTTGTTTAATTACCGAAAAGTGCACTTTCCCTGCTTATGCCGCCCAATGATCGGATAAGCTACACAAGGTCCGAGTTTAGTGCACACCCTTCGATAAAAAGATGTATCATAATATACTACATCGTCATAATAACCGTGACCGACGACTATCCTACTGACACACACTAGTCATGAGAAATAATAATAAAAAGAAGCAAGGTTAGATATTACCGATTTACCAGAGTTCCCGACTTTAGATCGGGGTACCCACCTCTTCCAGAGGATCATCCTGAGTACGTGACTCCTCTACGAATTCTTGTAAATCACCCGTACCTACACAAGGTCCACAAATAACACATATCTAATTTTTCATTCTTCGGCAATTTAGTGGTCCCGATCACTGTGCCAAAATTTCCTTTGTTCTAATTTACCGGAACCACCTCCCGATTTTGAATAGTCGCACTAATCATTATACTGATCATAAATATGCCCCGAACGACCATGTCGTCGTTCGGATAAGGACAAACCGTTCAAAAAGTCTTTTACCGCGATATTCATTCATCCGGAGATCAAAATACACATCATAACACTCGTAATATTTCTCGATATAATAAACCATGAAAATATATCAATTTATACGATAAAGGGGTTCTAAGGGAGTACCCACCTGAATCAGCGAAACATCTACTCTGATGATGCTCCCGATCAAAACCGAATCTACAAAAGGTCTACCGAGTCAAAACCAGACTCAACAATCCAAGATCACTCATCCCCGGATCCCAACATTATTATAAAGATTGGTTCCCCAAACCGACTCTTGGACACCACCGGAATTACCCGGAAAAACCCTAAACAAAAATAATAAAACACCCGCTATCCCAAAACACACCAAACAGGTGCCCGAACAACAAACACTACCCAATAAGAGAAACCGTGTAAAAATACAAAACTATGCGGAAAGGGGGTTTTATAGGTATACCGTAGTCAACAGACGATGCCCCGGCGATGACGAAAAAGATCGAAACGAAAAACGGTGTACCGCTGTCCCAGAACACCGAACCGACGAACCCCTGCGTCAAAACCCCTCCGGTCGCGAAAAACTGTCCTCCAATGCGATCCGCCATTCCTGACGGTGACCCGATGAAAAACGGATCATTGGACGACAACCCAAGCCTCTACCGTCACTATGACGACGACCGCGACGAAAAATGGCTAATCGGACCCACGAACGTCCACCCCCGAAACCAATTCCGTCAAGCAAGACTGCACTGTGAAGCAAGACCAACTCCGTCAGGCGAAACTGCACCGCCAAGCATGACTGCACCGTCAAGCAAGACCAACTCCGTCAAGCACCACCGGACTTCTCATCGACGAAAATCGAACCTCGCAGGGAGACCCGTTGCATGGGAGGCGCGACGACACTCGACGGGCACGGGCGACACACGGACAGCAGGCTGCACGAGTGGCGCGGCGCAGGTTGCACCGCGCTGGTAGCAGGGGTGCGCGGCGCTGGCAGCAGGGGCGCAAGGTGCAGGCGGCTGCTGAGGCGGGCGGCAGCAAGGGCACACGCGAGCAGCTGAAGAGGCGGGCGGCACCTCGGGCACGCACGGGCGGCTGTAGAGGCGGGCGACACCTAGGGCACGCGCGAGCGGCCGCTGCAGGGGCACGCGCAGCGCTGCGCAGGCTGTCAGCGTGCGGGCCGCGGGGCGGGCTGGCAGCGTGCGCTGCGGCAGTGCGGCCTGTGAGGCACCGAGCTACGGGGGCACGGCGGCGACGGCCTAGCGACAAGGGCAATGGCGGCAGCGGCCTTGCTTACCGTCGAACAACTTCGCTCACCAAGATGCGACGACAAGGAAGACAACGACGCCGATCTCCGGTGCGCAAAACGAGGAAGAAGACAGTGGGGCTCCGATATTCGACAACGGTGACAATTTTGGATTAGGTTTCCGGCACGCATAACGAGGAAGACGATGATGATCAAAACCTTGGAAAAAAAAAGAATTAGGGTTTTCTTACACACGTATGTAAATCCTAAATCCTAAATAATTTATACTGAATACTCCCCTATTTTTCTCAAAATGCGTGCCAACTATCCACAATGTCCCAAAGTCGTTTGCACTGATTCCGATGCACTGTTAAGCCTTAACGGGTAAAGAAAGTCCCCATACTCACACTCCCGGACCCGATAACTTAAAAGTTTCATTCCGGAAGTTCCGAAAGTCGGATTCGTGATTTGACTTCACCACCGTTCTCCATTTAACGAGCCCGACAACGTGACGACCTTCCCTTTCGAAGATCTCACCCAAAAACCAGTCCGGACAAATACGGAGAAAACTCGCAAACCTGTCAAATCCCGTTTTTCCTCGATTCCGGGGCAACCCGCACCCCGGATTCAAGGACGGGTTTGACCAATCCCTTAAGCTACCTTTCACCAACAACCCGGTGAAAGCCACTCCGAGAAATAAATCCTCAAAATGCTAACAATAACACCCTCTTTAAATTTCAGAAGAAACCAATTGTGAGGACCCGAATCCCCGTGATAGGATTACAGTTGGATCAGCAGTTTCTTGGGGCTTATGTTGTGTGTTGGAGGTGTTTATACACAAATTGGACACAAGTGGTGGACTCAGTGCGAAAAATGGATTAGGAGTGTATTAGGATGCCCCGCCGAATTTTAGAAGAGGTTTCGCGCGAAACGGACATTAGATTTGGATTCAGCGCGGAAAAGCGATAGGAATCGACTACTTGGTTGTATTTTTCTGAGTCCGAACGCCCGAAAACGGACACCCGGAAGATTTCAGTGTTTTCGGGTGCACGGTGGACCGGCGGACCGTCGGTGTACCACATGGCGGCTTCCGATTGGCGTCGTACGACACGTGGCGGAGCAGGAGGCGCGGCGCTATGGGCCCAGCCCACGGGAGCGGGCGTGGGCAGCGCGCGGGCCGGGCAGGCGCGCGGGCGAGCGCGGTGCACGGGGGTGGCGTGCCACGTGTCGTCTCCCCGTTGGCTCGCAGTTGACAGGTGGCGGCAGACGGTTGGGTGGTGCAGCGGACGCGGTCTACGGGCTGGCGCGGCAAGCTGTAAGGCCCCAAAACCCCATGTAGCTTTTTCTCGTGAATCCATGATGTGAAACACCTGGTATTGGTGTGTTGGGCCAGTAACGCATCAAATGGATGTGTTGGATGGACTCAGTGAGGTTCCTGGATCAAGCCTGTCCTTCGGCTGCTTTTTCTGAATTTTAGAAGAGGTTTTAGGCTGATCGGAGGTCGGATTTGGATTCAGCGTGGAAAAACGCTTGAAAACGGCTATTTGCTTGTACTTTTCTGACTTTGGATGCCCAAAAAGGGGTTCCCGAAAGTTTTCAGTGGATTCGGGTGCATGGGGGAGGCCGTAGACCGGCCGGGTGCCACGTGGCAGCCTATTATTAGCCGGTTGAGGTTGCGTGGTCCACGGGGTGGCACCGGGTGGCGCATGGACTCGGCGCGGGGACACGTGGCGCCCCAGGAGTGGCCGGCGCGCATTACGCAGTCCACGGAACCGCGCGCGGGTGCATAGACCGGGCACGGGGACACGTGGCAGCTTGTGATAGGCGGGCTCATACAGCGCGGTCCACGGAGGTGCACGCCAGTGCCTCGAGATGCATGCACGTGTGGGGGGAAGGCAGCGCGGCCAGCGAGACGCACGTGGGCGTGGTCGGCGGGTCGCGCGGGCGGGCCACGTGACGCCCTGCGATTCACGGGCGCCACCCACCCGCGTTGACGGGGGCGCGACACGTGGCGGAGTCCGAAAGGCCTTGCACTTGCTGTTCCCTGTTTGGGACACATGTCAAGTGCAGGGCATTTCGAGCGCTGGTCGGACGGGGTGCGTGATCCCGTTTTGGTGCGACTGTTGGATTCGGGCGCCCGAAAGAGTGCGCCCGAATCCGAAACAGTGGGCTTTTTGGGTTGGGCCTATAAATAGGTCCCATTTTCTTGCTTTTTGCTCATTTTGCTAGGCCATTTCACAGTGGGCCTTCTTCAGAGAAATTGTTCACCCTTTTTGTGACACCCCCGGAATTTGAAATAGTCCTATATATAAATGATATAATAGGACTAAAAACTCTTAACCCGGCTATAGCATTTTGGATGGTAGCAATATCCAAGAGGTTATGAGAGTTAAGCGTGCTAGAGCTAGAATAGTTCTAGGATGGGTGACCCCCTGGGAAGTTGGGGCGTCACAATTGGTATCAGAGACAATCACCAGCCGGAAATGTGAGATGAGTCTCGGCTGAGCCAGGGTTATATAGCGGGTAGAGTGTGGCTCCCCGGCTAATGACCGTTGTAGGTGGAGTGCAGCTCCCTACAAGGTCGGCTAAGGCTAGCGAGACGAGTCTCACATCGCCTGGTACTAGTGAGTGTGCTTGAGTCTGACGTGGGCGTCAGGGCTTAAAGCGGGGAGGAATGTGACACCCCCGGAATTTGAAATAGTCCTATATATAAATGATATAATAGGACTAAAAACTCTTAACCCGGCTATAGCATTTTGGATGGTAGCAATATCCAAGAGGTTATGAGAGTTAAGCGTGCTAGAGCTAGAATAGTTCTAGGATGGGTGACCCCCTGGGAAGTTGGGGCGTCACACTTTTGTTTTACATCTTGTGGAGAAGTTCCAAAATTTTTGGAGGACGCTACTTCGACGTCTACTGCGATTCGGCGCACTGCGACACATCTTCCTTGTTAGCCTTTTTCATCGCGTTTCGGTCTGCGGACTCTCCTGGGCTACCCCGAAGGATTTTTTGGGTGATTCTTGCGCCCACGTTTTCACGACAGATAGGGCTACGAATTTTGTATTTTCAGCTTCTCCGTATTCCGAGGTTTTCTTGGGCTTTTCGGACCATTTTTGTGACCCCTTTTCTGTGATGGAATTTTGGACAGCAAAACAGTAATTACTGTTGTGGAGTTGTCCATTTATGCCGTGTGCGATCTATTTTTGCTGTAGTTCTCGCATTTTGGAGGTTTGCGGGGATTGAGGATCTTGGAGTGAGGAATCTCGTACTGTTGTAGTTTACGCTTTTCGAGGTGGGTAGTTGTTGTGGACCTCATCTTTGATTTACTCACTAGGAATATTAGAGTGATCCCCGTTGTTGAATGCCGATTAGTATATCGTGGGTAACATGCATGCTTGTATGGACATCTAGTTATGCCACCTTTTTCTGCTACACTATCATGCTGGGAATTTGACTTAGGAGAAACCATAATTTCTATATTATTCTCCTTTATTATAGACCCAGGATATTTGTTGCTCGGGTTAGAGCAGGGGTTTGGGATAATGTAGCCAGGGCCTAGATTTTGGATAGTGGGGTATTGCGGCAACCGCGGATATTGGGCGGTTGACCGGTGGTCAGTTATTGGATTAGGGAGTTTGGGGCACTGCGGCGATCGCGGATATTGGGCGGTTGACCGGATGTTTACTTATGCATCAGATTTGGGGATCGGGGTTCATTAGTGGATGGATTTTTCCCACTTGATCATAGTCGTGATCCAGTCCTGCTAGAGTGAGATATTAAGACATGGTTACTGTACTTGTGAGACATGATTACTTTACTCGTGTGGGTCGCTCCCCTCGAGTGCCACTTCGGAGTGTGCGACCGTGCCGGACAGAAGCCGGTTTGTTACTCATTTTGGGATGCGACCGTACCGGTCAGAAGTCGGTCGGTATCCCGCGGATGGGTTCTTGAGTTCGACCGCAGAGCAGGCAGTGACAGTTTTTACTGGTGGTTAGATTGGGTTTATTCAGTCAGGCACATTCACTAATGCATTCTTATTCAGTTAGGCACATTCACTATTTGTCACCTATTGTCCGCGAGTTTTCGGATGTGTTTCCACCTGAGCTGACGATGATGCCGCTGGATAAGGAGATTGAATTTGTGATTGACGTGGTTCCGAAAACCGCACCAGTCTCGAAGGCACCTTACAGGATGGCGCCAGCAGAGCTGAGGGAGCTAAAGGCGCAGCTGCAAAACCTAATGGATAGAGGATTTGTGAGACCCAGTGTATCACCTTGGGGAGCTCTAGTGTTGTTTGTGAAGAAGAATGATGGGTCATTGAGGCTTTGCGTTGACTATAGGGAATTGAACAAAGTGACCATCAAGAACAAGTGTTTTTTGCCGCGCATCGACGATCTCTTTGATCAGCTGCAAGGAGCTTGTGTAGTGTACCGGCTCTGCGAAATAGCGAATTGCGGTGAAATTATTCATAACGCGTTTAAAATGTAATTATGAATGAGTTTGAAGTGTTTTGGTTCGAGGCAAGAGCCTTCGGATCGAAAAGTGAGTTAGCGGAGCGAGGATTTGGAGATCCAAATTTGGAAATCTCAGAATTTGGATAGGGTACCGGAATCCCTTGGTTGGTACTGGAACCAAGTGGAAAACCAAAGAGAATCCAGCTCTTGGGTTGGAAAACCATCAAAAATATTATAAGTCCCTGGGTACCGGTACCAAAGGTTGGGTACTGGTACCCCATGTAAAATAGGGAATTCCAGCTCTCGGGTTGGAGATTTCGTAGGTTGCGTACCGGAACCTGAAGCTCAGTATCGGAACTAAAGGCCGTGTACCGGTACTCAAAACCCGAGTACCGGTACTCAAAACCCGAGTACCGGTACCCAGTGCCTAGAGTGCAGGGACAGTATAGATAATTCCTTTGTAAGTGGGGGTAGTTTGGTAAATTCACTTCCACCTATGACACCCAACTACTCCCTGACATAAACCCGTCTCTCTCCCTCTCTCTCTTCCATCCCACTCTCTTTCTCCCTCTCCCTGCGTGAGGAACCAGAGAAAGAAAAGAAGAAAGAAAAGAAGAAGAAGGAAAAGAAGAAGAGGAAGAAGAAGAAGGTGGCTGTGGGGCTAGAGGTTTGGGGTTTTGATCTCCAAGGAGCTCGGGGATCATGGTGAAGGCTTCAAGGAAGCCTTTCAAGTGAAGATCCAACCTCTTCCTCCTTCTCTTTTGGTCAAAGAGACAATAAGAGGTATATATGAAAAATTTAGGGTGTCTCATTTTAGAGTTTTTATGAGTTTTAAGGATGTAGAAGTAACCTCTTATGGTTCTATTTCCCTTTTTAGGGATTTTCGTGAAGAAGAAATAGATCAAACCCATCTCCTTTTGCAAGAACACTAAGAGGTGGGGGATTCTTCCGAAAATGGGTGACCTCTTCCCTTTTTTCTTTACTTTTTGATTTAGAAGCATGCTAGAGTAGTGAGTATTGAAATGTGGGTAAATTAGGGTTTAGCCCCAAAAGAGGATCATGTTAAACCTAATATAGGTTATGTTGGCATGTGTAAATAGTAAAGGATTAATATGAATGTGATCATGATAGGGTACAATCCTAGAAATTATGTAAATGCATCAAGAGGAAAGTGCGTAATTGGTATAAAGACCTAGGAGAAAATAAGGTCAATTCACATGGATGTAAAATTAGGATAAAACCTAGATTAAAGGTGTAAACGAGTGGCATGAAATTTAGGAGTTTACTCTATGTAAACGAGTGGCATCGTCTTAGAGAATAACCTAAGGTTGCTGGATAGAGTATTCAACATAAAGTCAAAAGAACTCTAGGTTATGTGGAATGTGGAAAATCTAGAGTTAATAAACTCTAGGTTAATGTGAAAGGTGAAACTTAGAGTTAAGGAACTCTAGGGAAAGGATGATATGGAAATGTAAATAGAGTTAAGGAACTCTAGGATAATGTTTGAAATGCAAATAGAGTTAATGAACTCTAGGTTAATGTTGAAATGCAAAATAGAGTTAATGAACTCTAGGATAATGTTGGAATGCAAATAGAGTTAATAAACTCTAGGCCAAATGTAAAGCGAATGTAGAGTTAATAAACTCTAGGCCAAGGGTAATTGGGAATGGTTAATGTCCTCGAGACATAGTGGAACCCTAAGGATGTGAACCTAGGGTGAAGGAATAAGAATAAGTAAGTAAAGAAGAGAAAGCCTAATTGGCTAAAGAACTAAAGAACTTGCCAAGTGACATGGTTATGTGTAAATGTGAGTGAACAAGGAGCTCTAATCTAAATTGGTGTTAGTGACACCCAAGCTATCCTAGAGTAAATAACCTAGGATAAAAGATAAAAAATAAAAAGGATAGAAAATGGCACCATCGGAAGCTGGGACTCGTGCGGGGGAGATGCTAAGGACTATCCCTCGTGGCTACGGCCGAATCTATTGTGGGGGAGATGCTAAGGACTATCCCTCATGGCTACGGCCGAATCTATTGCGGAGGAGATGCTAAGGACTATCCCTCGTAGCTATGGCCGAATCTATTGCGGGGGAGATGATAAGGACTATCCCTCGTGGCTACGGCCGAATTTATTGCGGGAGAGATGCTAAGGACTATCTCTCGTGGCTACGGCCAAAATTATTGAGGTACTTCCGTTGATTGACCTAGCACACGAGTGCTATTAAAGAAGCTAAAAGCTTAAGTGAATGAAAGGCAAAAGTGGAAAAGAAAAAGGCAAAGCAAAGTGAAAGTGAAAGGAAAAGAATAAGCAACTTGAATTAAAGCAAAGAAATATGAATGAATAAAGAATATGTAGAGTGGCCGAGGTGGCCGGGTTAGCATAACCCTTTCTGTAGCGGCATAGTGGCCGAGCTTATGGATAGTAGCCTAGTATGGCAGGTTATGATAGCAAGGAGGCTTTGAGCATACACAGTTAGTGTAGAGATATTTTTACATGTATTTGAGCATGTTAGTTAACATATGCTATTTTATTATCGGTTATTATCTTGCTACCGTGCTTTCATTGGACCAAGCAGTGTAGAACATTCTTTCTCGGTGGTTGAACCCACTGGGAACTTTAAGTAGTTCTCACACCCTTGGGTGACCATTTTTCCATATCCAGGTACAGCCGTTGAGACAGACGACAGGGACAAGGGCTCAACAGCATAGAGACCTAGAGGGTCTAGCAGTTATTACCTTTTTGGTAATTGAGTGAACTATGTATTGTGAGGAAAATGATGTAAAATTTGTAATATTGTTTAAATGTAAGTTGAGAGAAGAAAAATGTAATTAATTCTATATTATTGTCACGCCCCGGGTGTAAATCAGAACCCGGGCCCGTCTACAGATCCGTCGTGCACATGGAAATTTTCGCGTACACGAAGCGCCAGTAACCTGCTCAGATATAAGAGATAAAATAAAAGAGCACAAATACAGAGCTGAACTAAAAACTACTACATCTCAGACTGAAACTGGAAGTAAAATAAAATACAATAGTGAAAATAATACATAAGTCTCTCCCAACTCACCAAAAATATACAACTAGCTGGCAAAAGTCAGACCCGAAAGATAAAAGTGCAACAGCCTGAGATAAAGGGGATACATCAAGTCCAGCTAAACTCACTGTCGGGGCAGACGATCTATCTACTCAGCTATCCTCTCACCTCGATCCGCCGCTGAAAGCCCTGCAGTTCCCGCAGAAGACTCTGCAAAACAAAGGGGAAGAAAAAGAGGAAAAGAAGAATGGGGGTGGGAACTACTAGTAAAACCAGTAGCCTCCCCTAATGGGTAAAGCCTCAAACTCCGACGTACCCACTAGGTCTACCAGAGGCAAAAGGGAAAGAAGAGTGGTAAGCTATAAAGACTGCTGATAAAAGGAAACTACCACTACTATGCCTCTAAATGTAGTGCTAGAAAGAATAACTATATGAGTGCATCAGTGAAAGTGTCTGCCTGAATAAACCCAATCAATGGACCAGTAAAACTGGTACTGCCTGCTCTGCCGGCCGCATCGGGTATGCTAATGACGCATAACACCGACGCAAAGAAATAGTATTAAGAACTCAAAGACTGACCGGCACCTGTCCGGTACAGTCGCACACTCCGGAGCGGCACTTGTAGGTTTTTATGAGGATCCACAAGGACCTAAATAGGTACTATCAAACAACTAGAGGGGGGGTGAATAGGTGTAATACTCAAAAACCAATCTCAGTGCAAAATAAAAACCAATGCGGAAAATAAAAACAGCACACCGAGATTTACGTGGAAACTCCAATCCAGGAGAAAAACTACGGGACCAACACGCAATAACAATCCACTAAGAAAAGAAGAATAGCAAGGTGATTACCGATTCCACGGACTCAAACCCCTCCTTCAACTTCTTCGGATCTTACGCTCCACCGATTGCACGTCCACTGCACACGTTCGAATCCACGAACGCCACTCGAATCCACGAGCACACGTTTCGAATCCATGAAACGCCTTCAACACATCGAATCCACGATGCTACGTCGAATCCACGACGCAAACTCAGTCGATACAGAATATAGGCTTCGTTGGTGATCCTTTGCTTAGATTAACATTGAAGAACCATAGATGGAATCTCTAAGCAAAGACTAGATCAATTCGACAAAAGATATATCTTGGAGGAACTGTCGAATTGACCTAAAAGAGGCTAAAGAGAAGAACGATAAAAACCAGCCTCTAGGGTTGCTCTCGAGTGTTTCTAAATTGATCGGTAGTTCTCGAGAAATCCTAAGTGTCTATTTATAGGTTAGAAACCTTTGGAAAGAGATAAACATAAAAAACTGACTTAACAGAATTTTTCCCGCACGACGGTCCGGACTGGATTTGGCTGATCCGGACTGTCGTATTTTTTCAGCAATTTTCCTGAAAAAACAGTTCGGGGTCCGGACTGGAATTTCCTGATCCGGACTGTTCATGCGATTTCAGCAAACACATAGTTCGGGGTCCGGACTGAAACAGGGGAGGTCCGGACTGGATTTCCGCATGAACTAAACTATGTTCGGGGTCCGGACTGGAATGCCCTGATCCGGATCCTGAACATATTACATGTCCAGTTTTTGATTTTTATGCAATTAAAAATTCATCCAAGTGTTTCTACACTATAAGAAAGTATTCGGATCACCAAAATTATTTAGTTAAACATACCTAATCCTTTTGAATTCTTTCTTCTTGAGATTGATGTAATTGATCCACAATTCTTCATCTTCAATCTTCAGGACTCAAAACACTGAGTGTCAACTTGAGCTCTTGTTGAATCTTCTCTGAGTCTTCGATTGCTGATTGACAATTTGATCACTTCAAAACTCCGACTCAACTCACGAAATATGCCAACGCAAAAAGCCGTAACAATCTCCCCCTTTGGCAATTTCGTGACAAAACCCAAAAATACATAAAACGCTCAAGACACTCATCTTAAACCAAAAAATCGAAACTCAATGTCATCACCAAAACATTGACTTTCTTTGCGTGAAAGATCCAATAAACAAGAACAAACTCTATGACTTAGGACTTGGAGTCTTAAAGTGATGTAAATCCTGCAAAACAAAACTCCAAACAAAATCAAAAGTCAGTCGTTAGAAATTAAATGTAAATCCTACATTTGATTCGTCCTTTTGGTTCTTTTTGTTTTTCGACTCCTTTTTCATCATCTTCCCCTATCTCGATGATCTCATCTCCGTCTCCCCCTATCTCGATGATGATCCCATCTACATTATTTCTCTTCTCCCCCTTTTTGTCACAAATTGTCAAACAGTGAACATACTAGACAAAAGGAAATCACTAACAGCATTAGTTCATAGAGAAAGAGAGATAAAAGCTCAGTTCCGGTATATAGTAAAAACGCAGATTGCGTACCGGTACTCGAGGGCAAAAATCACAAAAATTCTTGAAACAAATCCAAATTTTGAAATCTTTCAAATATCGATTTGTGTTCCATCAAGAAAATAATTTAAGTGCTTTGAAATATAATGAGATCACATAGATGTCATTCAATCTAATTAATTTTGCAAAAATTAAAAAGATTTACTCCGAAATCATGAAAAACAAAGACAAAACATTATAAACCGTTTTTCATATTATATACGTCAAACACAAGTCATCAAAAGTAATCTAGAGATCCAAACTCTATCAAGATGTAACGGATTTACAAAGATGACTTACAGAGTGTAGTAGCCGCTGGTTTAAAATGTTTTTGGGTCTACTTTTGGTTTCTTAATTTCACAATTCGTTTCGGGGGGGGGGGGGGGGGGGGGGCGGAAGGTGATCGAAGAATTCCTTGTTTCCGGACAGACCGTCGGGGCTCGCGGGTATTTTTAGTTCATAAAGCTCGCGAAACGGAGAACGGCGGCGCAATCGGTTTTGAATTCCGACGCCGGAATCTCCCGGAATAAATTCCGGAAGGTGGCTAGCGGTTCAGGTGGTCAGCGCGATTTTTTTAGGCAGACCGGACCCTGGTTCACACCCGGATTATTATTACCCGCTTTTGATTTGAAATGGGTTCATTCCCAATCCCCATTCTAACCGCTCCCGCCACCCTAACCCGTCCCGCTTTTTTTTCCCTGTCATGCAACTTCCCACAACTCCCCTCAACTCCCCGCAACTTCCCACAACTCCCCACAACCCCCACAACTCCCCTCAACTCCCCACAACTCCCCACAACTTCCCCCACAACTTCCCTGCGTACGAAACCCCAAGTGCAACGAGAACCCACTTCCCCAACCTTTCAGTTTCCCAACCGAACCTTACTGTTTTCCCAACCGGTCGAGTGGAGAAGCAAGGCGGAGCGGGTGAGGAGAGGGAAGATCGCCGGCATACCCTTCGTTACCGGGCATGCAAGAACAGGACGATCATCCCCTAGATCAACCCTAGCCGACGAAACCAAGGTGAGCATAGGTTAGGGTTCTTGATTTGGGCTTTTCTTGGTTCTCTTAGGTAAAAGGGAGGAGGGGAGTCGGCACCGTCACCGGAGACACGCATGCGGGCGGCGCCGCAAGCGGGCGGCGCCGCATGCGGGCGGCGCCGCATGAGGGCGGCGCCGCATGCGGGCGGCGCAGCATGCGCCCGCATGCGGGCGGCGCCGCATGCGGGCGGCGCCGCATGCGGGCGGCGCCGCATGCCCCCGCATGCGGGCGGCGCCGCATGCCCCGCATGCGGGCAGAGCCGCATGCGGGCGGCGCTGCACGCGCCCGCATGCGGGCGGCGCAGCGTGCGGGCGGCGCCGCATGCCCCCGCATGCGGGCGGCGCCGCATGCGGGCGGCGCCGCATGCGGGCGGCGCCGCATGCGGGCGGCGCCGCATGCGGGCGGCGCCGCATGCGGGCGGCGCCGCATGCGGGCGGCGCTACACGCGCCCGCATGCGGGCAACACCGCGTGCGGGCGGCGCCGCGTGCGGGCGGCGCCGCATGCCCCCACATGCGGGCAGCGCCGCATGCGGGCGGCGCTACACGCGCCCGCATGCGGGCAACACCGCATGCGGGCAGCGCCGCGCGCACCCACAAGTGGGCAGCGCCGCATGCGGGTGACGCCACATGCGGACGGCGCCGCACGCAGGTAGTACGCCGCCCAGCCGCACGGGGCCGGGCGCTTACGTGTACGAATTGTGCGCCAGGTGGGGGGGGGGGGGGGGGGGCGCCGGGTGTTCTAGTCTTTGATCTTGCGGAGTCTTGAATTTCTGACTCCTGTATGACAGGTTCTTGTAGGTCCGGGCGGGCACCCGAGACGCGGGAGAACCTAGCATCGGTCAGGAGCGCGACAACGAAAAGGTGGGTTTTCGGTCGAGGCTTAGTATAGTGTTAGTATTCCGAAAGGGATTTTTATTAAATGTTAATTGGTACTAACGCTGACGGTTTTTATGATGTACTATATTACCACGTGTCTTGGTTTCTTATGCTCGAGTTGCGACACGCGCACCCGCGGTCTGGCCACCGCAAAGGGTGCTCTTTTCCGGAAAGGCGGTCTCCGACCCGTGTTACCCAGGAGGGGATGTAGTGGGGCCCCCGTAGGTGTGGGGTTCGAGGCACCAAGGTGTGAGCGGTGCGACCTGTCGGGATTGGTGCCCGACGAGGTCAGGTGTGCGACCTGCCGGGATTGGTGCCCGACGAGGTCAGGTGTTACAGGTGTTACCGGGGTTATAGGTGTTACAGGTGGTACAGGTGGCGGCGAGTTACCGTTATGAGTAGAGTGGTTGCTTCGGCTAGTCTTACTTTTGTGGCTTGGTATTACTTTACTGCTTTAGTATTGTTATTATGATAGTGTCGCTGACTACCCACTCTGTGACAGGTACCTCCAGGAGGTAGAGGTAGGCGACGGTGAGGCCGAGGTGGGAGCAGTCGGGCTGTGGGAGCCCTAGTATGCTGTTTTCTTTACTTTCTCTGCATTTCATTTGGTATTGTAGGTTACTGTGTGGTTCTCGATACCCTTGTGGGGTCGTGTGGATGTTGATTACTTTCGTTCTGGTTATGCACTACTGTTTCCTTTATCGTTCCCGTGTGGCCATTTTCTAAACAAACCAACTAGAAAACAAAAGAAAAAGGACTTCGAAAACCGTTTTCAAAAGTCTAGGGTCGGGTGGGCCCGTTTTTTAAACCTTGTGGATTTATGCCATTTTCCAATCTGTTTTCAAAACCTAAGGCCGTGTGGGCCTGTTTTCAAAACGGCGAGTTTATACTTTCAACGTGATTGGCCACGGGTATTGTTTTGTCTTCATGCACCGTACTACTTCGAACTGTTGTGATTAAATGGAAAATGATTGCTTGTGTTTGACGGTTGTAATAGCCGCGACGCCGTGCATATACAGAGGAGACTCTGCCCGATTTTCGAGTGAATCTGTATATGCGGCGGGTCTGGGCACGCGCCGGGGAAGGAGGTTTTAAAGAAAAATTTTGTACGCACCTTACGCTTACTTTCGTGTACCGTTTCCGCTAAAACAAAACCCCCGGGGCGTGATAGATTAAGATGGTATCAGAGACTTTGCTTTAATCACAACAGTGACGGCCCAACATCCACCGAGATATCACACTTAACTACGAATAAATGAAATGTGTAGGACGTAAGGGTGTAGGACGCGAGTGAACGTGGGGAGGGGAAATTAGTGTGGTTTATTTACGCTCGGTTTTCCTGGGTATGATGGGACTGATGCGTTTCCTTGGTGTGCACAGATAGAAGCCCGATTTTTGGGTGGGTAACTGCTGCCGGACATGGACCTTGCGGCAGAGGCGAACCGCTTACTACGCAACCAGCTGCGCGACGTGGCTGGGCAACTGCTAAGTCTCGTGGAGCACGTGGGTATACTGACCCAGGAGCTGGAGGGTGTCGACCACGCCCAGCACGGCACCGGTGGTGTTAACCCCCGTGGGATACCACCAACTGGCGTTTCCACCTTTCAGGGAGCGGTCAACTTGGCCGTGCGCGCAGAGCTAGAGCATACACGACGGGCACACCCCTACCCCGGCCCGACAGGGGACCCCTACCAGAGCGGCAGAACAACCAAGCGCCAGAGGAAAGGGCCGAAACCCGGGCAGGCGACGAGGGAGGGACCTGAACCACCAACACCTTGCGTCATTTGTGATGGTGCGCATTCAATGATGAATTGCCCTTGGCGGGACGAACATTGCTTCCGGTGTGGCAGGCCGGGCCACACACGTTACGAGTGCCCCCGGAAGCCGGGCGTCACCAGACCCCCGGCACCGAGACCTGATGACCTACGCCTGACGGACTCTTCTGATACCGAGTCCCCACCCCGCCACGCCGAACGTGGCTGGCCCAGAGGTTGTGGACGGACCTCCCCAGCCGCCCCGGGGAGCAGTGATGCAGAATCCTAGAACCGGGAATCACAGGTATATTTTTTTTTTCTCTTTACCTCTTTTTGGTTAGGCCTCGACTTTCATCTTCCGATTTTTTTTTTGTCTCTTTCTTCCTCCGTGTACTGTGCGGTTGTGCCCGGGGGTGAGGGGGGGGGGGTTTATGGGTTCGGAGTGGGGTCACCCCACTAGTCCGTCTTAGGAGTTGTGAACGCCATGTCAGGGGGGAGGGAAGGCGGGTCGGGCGCCAGGTAGGAACCCCTTACAAATGGTTCTGAAAAGAGAACCCTACCTAGTTTGTTGGTCGGTTCAAACCCCCGGTGGGGGAAACTTCGCGGGAGTACTCCCTACAGCGACTGTAGCGGACGAGGTGTTACCACCCCCCGACGACGGCATTAGAGGCAGTGGTCTTCATCCTGAAGTTATGGAGACACTATCTCTTTGGTGTCCATTGTAACATCTTCTCAGATTACCAGAGTCTTAAATACCTATTCACCCAAAAGGAACTAAACCTGCGGCAGAGGCGGTGGCTTGAGTTACTGAAGGATTACGACCTAACAATCCAATACCACCCCGGGAAAGCAAACGTGGTAGCGGACGCTCTGAGCAGGAAGGGGCGATTGGAGGGAGGACCGGTAGGTGCGATAACTGAGCAGAGCAGCTTGATCGCGGAATTCTCACGACTAGGGTTGGAAGTAGTGCCAGCAGGCACGGTTGCGCAACTTCTAACTTTGGTGGTCAAGCCAACACTGCACGAGAAGATTCGAGAGGGACAGCAGGCGGACTCGCACTTACAACTCGTAAGAGACAAGATCTCACCGGATCAGGAAGGTGACTTTTCAGTGGAAGGCGACGGCACTCTACGGTTCCGCGGGCGGATTTGCGTGCCGGATACCCCGAAATTGAAGAAGGAAATCCTGTTTGAGGCACACAGCGCCCCTTATGCAGCGCATCCAGGAGGCACAAAGATGTACAGGGACCTCAAGCAGACTTGCTGGTGGCCCAAGATGAAGAGGGATGTGACAAGATATGTAGCTCATTGCCTGGTGTGTCAACAAATAAAGGCGGAACATCAACGGCCGGCGGGAAAGTCACAACCCTTACCGGTACCGGAGTGGAAGTGGGATCATATCACCATGGACTTTGTCACCGGGTTCCCACGTTCACAGCAAGGACATGACTCAATATGGGTTGTGGTGGACCGGCTAACCAAGTCAGCGCACTTTCTGCCGATTCACACAACCTGGACCAGAGAGCGGTTGACTCAAGTCTACCTCAGCGAGATTGTGAGACTGCATGGAGTACCGGCATCGATCACATCAGACAGAGACACGCGTTTCGTCTCCAAGTTTTGGCAAAGTCTGCAACGAGCCTTGGGGACTAAATTGCAGTTCAGCACAGCCTTCCACCCTCAGACAGACGGGCAGTCGGAGCGAGTGATACAGACGCTAGAGGACCTGCTTCGGGCCTGTGTACTCGATTGGGGAGTCGGTTGGGAGCGTTACCTACCACTTGTAGAATTCACTTACAACAATAGCCACCAGGCCAGCATCCTGATGGCACCCTACGAAGCTTTATACGGGAGCGCTGCCGATCCCCGATCTGTTGGGACGACTTGGGAGAACGGAAGTTCTTGGGACCTGACTTGGTGGAAGAAACAGAAGAGAAGGTACGCCTTATCAGACAGCGCTTACTAACCGCCCAGAGTCGACAAAAGAGCTATGCGGATCGGAGACGCCGCGACTTAGAGTTCTAGGTGGGAGAACACGTGTTTTTGCGGGTCTCGCCGTCCAGGGGAATCAAGCGATTCGGGTTAAAAGGCAAGCTGAGCCTGCGGTTTGTGGGGCCATTCGAGATCCTGGAGCGGATTGGCCCAGTGGCTTACCGCCTTGCCCTACCACCGAACCTCAACCGGATTCATGACGTGTTCTGTCACGCCCCGGGGGATTATTTTTAGCTGAAACGAGTTACAAAAAGGTAGTAAATTTTTTTTTTGAAAACCTTCTTCCCCAGCACGTGCCCAGATCCGCCGCATATACAGGATCACTCTACAAACGGACAGAGTCTCCCCTGTATATGCACGGCGTAACGGTTTGTACAATGTTCAACAAGGTAGTAAACGATCAATCACAACAATCCAGAACATACAACCATTCACAACGCGTTGGATAAGGCTCACGGCCGTTCAGTTTGAAAGGATAAATCCACCAGGTTGAAACGGTGCCCACCCGGCACCCATATTTTGAAAACCCATTTCGAAAGCAACATAAACTCAGGGTTTTGGAAAGTAGTGCCCACACGACACTTAGATTTTGAAGTAGATGTTTTCGCAATCTTTTCTTTGGTTTACTCTTTTATTTTCCAAACGGCCAACAGAGAAATAAGGAAAGCCAAGGAAATTAAATAGTCACCATACCGACATCCACACCGACCCCACGAGGGTATCGAGAACCATCCACAATCTACAAATAGCAAATGGAATGCGAAAGAAAGAGATAAAAATACTGTTCAGGTCTCCAGGGACCCAGAATCTCTCGCCGCGGCCTCACCGTCGCCTAACTCTCCCCCCGGTAGGACCCTGTCGCAAAGTGGGAAGTCAGCGACTAGATAACAATGATAATAGTAAAGCAGGTAAAGAAAACAACGTCCAACCGTAGCCTATCCGGAGCAACCACCCTCTCAAGGGAAAAGTAAAATCAACCACCTGTGAACCTGCAATACCCGATCCCGCCGGACAACTAAACCGACGGATCGCACCACGCCCAAGTCGGACAACTAAACCGAATGGGTCGCACCGCTCCCCCGCCGGACAACTAAACCGACGGGTCGCGCCGCTCACACCTTGGCGCATCCAAGCCCCACAACTAAAGGGGTCCCACTCCATCCTGTGGGTATACACGGGTCAACGACCACTTTTCCGGAAAAGCGCACCCTTTGCGGTGGCCAAACCGCGGGTGCGCGTGCTGCAGCCTCGAGCCAAGTAACCGAACGACAATAATATACAAGATAATAGTGACCATAAGGATTTCCATGTTAGTATCAACAAATACCGTGAAATTTTACTCAATTTGACATACATCGAAATAACCGAAAACGCTCAAAGATTGAAGTACAGCTGTCGGGAACCCGACGTTTGATCCCAAAATAAAACCCACCTGTCACTTGTGACGATCGATGCTCGACCTTCCTCGCGTCCCGGCACGCTCCCCGAAGCTACAAACAGGATCCCCGGGCGGGAAGTCAAAACCGATAGATAAAATCAACGAAGCCCCGAACGCTAATCTGCTCCTGACGGCGGCGGCAAGCCATGCGCCGCCCTGCTGCCCGCGCGGCGCCTCGTATGCGCGGGCTGCCCCGCGCGGTGCCCCCGCATGCGCGGGTTGCCCCGCGCGGCGCCCCGCATGCGGGCGGCCCCGCGCGGCGGCCCCTGCATGCGGGCGGCCCCGCGCGGCGCCCCCGCAGGCGGGCGGCCCCCCGCGCGGTGGCCCCTGCATGCGGGCGGCCCCGTGCAGTGCCCCGCGCGGCCGCCCCTGCATGCGGGCGGCCCAGCGCGGCGCCCCCCGCATGCGGGCGGCCCCGCGCGGGGCCCCCGCAGGCGGGCGGCCCCCGCGCGGTGGCCCCTGCTTGGGGGCGACCCCGTGCGGTGGCCCCCGCATGCGGGCGGCCCCGCGCGGCGCCCCCGCAGGCGGGCGGCCCCCGCGCGGTGGCCCCTGCATGCGGGCGGCCCCGTGCGGTGGCCCCCGCATGCGGGCGGCCCCGCGCGGCGCCCCCGCATGCGGGCGGCCCCGCGCGGTGCCCAGCTGCTCGGGGGAGCTGCCCGCAGGCACGGGCGGCCCCGCGCGGCCTCAAGCTCGCGCGGGTGCCCTGCCGGCGGGTGGCTCGTCCCTCCCTCGCCTCCGAGGGCGGCGGATGCCCGTCTCCGAAACCCTCCAGGAATCCCCCTTCCCCTTCCTCGATCAAGAACCGAAAAGGAAAACGACCATGCTCACCTCGTTTTTCGTCGGCTAGGGTTCCACGAGGGTGATCGTGCCGTTCTTGCGCGCCCGTCTCCAAGGGTGTGCGGGCGTTCGTCCCTTTTCCTCGATCGCCTCCTTGGTTCTACACGCCGACTGGTGGGAAAGGGGAAGAATAGGAGAGGGAGGAAGGCGGCTCGTCTTCTGCGCTCAGGAAACCGTCTGTCGAGGGTGCGAGAAGTGGGAATCCCGAACCCTAACCCCAAACCAAAGGATAAATCATCCAGTCCCTAAACGAACGAGTGGGACTTAACCCCAAACCTCAAAGGGGGAAAAAGTAGTAGGTCACAAACCTGGGTCCGGTCCGCCTTGAAAACCGCGTTAGTCGCCTGGACTGTCGGCAGTCTTCCGGAATTTATTCTGGGAGATCCCGGCGTCGGAATCCAAAACCGATCGCGCCGCCGTTCTCCGTTTCGCGAGCTTTATTATCTAAAAATACCCGTGAGCCCCGACAGCCTGCCCAGAAATAAGGAATTAAAAACCACCTTCCAGACCCGTTAAGCGGACCGCGGTGCACTAAAGATTAAAATAAAGGGGATCCGGGTTCCCCGAAACCCGCAGGTATTACACCACTTACCTCTTAAAACGAGTTTCGTCCTCGAAACTCAACCCTGAGTTGTGGTGAAAAGATTGGGGTAGCTCTCTTTCATTTTTGACTCTAGCTCCCACGTTGCTTCTCGTTCCTCCTGGTTACTCCAGAGCACCTTCACGTAGGGGATGACTCGGTTCCGCAGCGTTTTGTTTTCTCTTGCTAGGATACGCACGGGGGTTTCCTCGAAGCTTAGGTCCTCCCTGAGTTCGAGCGAGGAGGCGTCCAACACTTGTGACGGGTCGGAAAGATATTTCCGGAGCATGGACACGTGGAAAACATTATGGACCCGGTCGAGGTTAGGCGGTAGGGCAAGGCGGTACGCCACTGGGCCAATGCGCTCCAAGATCTCAAAAGGCCCTACGTACCGTGGACTCAACTTGCCTCTCAACCCGAAATGCCTGATCCCTCTGGATGGTGAGACCCGTAAGAACACGTGCTCTCCCACTTGAAATTCCAAATCGCGGCGCCGTCGGTCTGCGTAGCTCTTCTGTCGGCTTTGGGCGGTCAGCAAACGCTGTCTGATGAGGCGTACCTTCTCTTCAGTCTCTTCCACCAAGTCGGGTCCCAGGAATTTCCGTTCGCCCAAGTCGTCCCAACAGATCGGGGATCGGCAGCGTCTCCCGTATAAGGCTTCGTAGGGCGCCATCTGGATGCTGGCCTGGTAGCTATTGTTGTAGGCGAATTCCACGAGGGGTAGGTAGCGTGCCCAACCGACTCCCCAGTCAAGCACACAGGCGCGTAGCAGGTCCTCGAGGGTCTGAATCACTCGCTCCGATTGTCCGTCCGTCTGAGGGTGAAAGGCTGTGCTGAAATGGAGCTTGGTCCCCAGGGCTTGCTGTAGGCTCTGCCAAAACTTCGAGACGAAGCGGGTGTCCCTGTCTGAGGTGATGGATGCCGGTACTCCGTGCAGTCTCACGATCTCGCTGAGGTAGGCCTATGCCAATCGCTCTCTGGTCCAGGTTGTGTGGATGGGCAGGAAATGTGCTGACTTGGTTAGCCGGTCCACAATGACCCAAATTGCGTCGTGCCCCTGCGGCGAACGTGGGAACCCAGAGACAAAGTCCATGGTAATCTGATCCCACTTCCACTTCGGCACTGGTAAGGGCTGTAATTTTCCCGCCGGCCGCTGATGCTCTGCCTTAATCTGCTGACATACCAGGCAATGAGCTACATGTCGTGTCACGTCCCCCTTCACCTTAGGCCACCAAAAGGTCTGCTTGAGGTCCCTGTACATCTTCGTGCCCCCCGGGTGCGCCGCATAAGGAGCGCGGTGAGCCTCTACCAGGATTTCCCCCTTCAATTCCAGTGAATCTGGTACGCAGAAATGCCCGCGGAACCGCATGACGCCGTCGCTTCCCACTGCAAAGTCGTTCTCCTGGTCCGGGTGGATCTTGTCTCGCACGAGCTGTAAGTGCAGGTCCGCCAGTTGCCCTTCTCGGATTCTCTCGAAAAGCGTCGGCTTGACCACCAACGCTGTCAGTTGGGCAACAGTGCCCGCTGGTACCACCTCCAACTTCAGTCGTGAAAATTCTGCAATCAAGGTGCTCTGCTCAGTTATCGCGCTCCCCGACGCCCCTTCCTGATGCCCTTTCCTGCTCAATGCATCGGCCACCACGTTTGCCTTCCCGGGGTGGTATTGAATCGTCAGGTCGTAGTCTTTCAACAGCTCTAGCCATCGTCTCTGTCGCAAGTTTAATTCTTTTTGGGTGAAGATGTACTTAAGACTCTGATGATCCGAGAAGACGTTACAGTGGACTCCAAAGAGATAGTGCCTCCACAGTTTTAAAACGAAGACGACTACGGCCAGTTCTAAGTCGTGTATCGGGTAGTTCTTTTCGTAGTCCTTCAGTTGCATGGACACGTAGGCAATCACCTTCCCCTGTTGCATCAGGACGCCACCCAGACCGATCCTCGATGCGTCGCAGTACACTTCATAATCCTCTCCGGGTGTCGGCAGCACAAGTATTGGTGCCCTGGTTAACCTCCTCTTGAGTTCCTCAAAGCTCTCTTGGCACTTAGCCGTCCACAGAAACTTTTCCCCTTTCTTGGTCAACCGGTTTAAAGGGGCCGCAATCTTCGAGAAACCCTCGACGAAGCGTCTGTAATATCCCGCCAGTCCCAAGAAGCTGCGGACCTCCGTCACTGTCGTCGGCGGCTGCCAGTCGATCAACGATTCCACCTTCTTGGGGTCCACGGCGATTCCCTCTGCCGAGATCACGTGCCCTAGGAAACCCACCTCTCGTAGCCAGAATTCACACTTCTTGAGCTTCGCGAACAGCTTCTGATCCCTGAGGGTCTGGAGGATCGTTCGCAAATGGTCTTCGTGTTCCTCGTCGGTGGCTGAATAGATCAGGATGTCGTCGATGAAGACCACCACGAACCGGTCCAAGAAAGGTCTGAAGATCCGGTTCATCATATCCATGAAGACGGCGGGGGCGTTCGTAAGTCCGAACGGCATAACCGTGAACTCGTAGTGGCCATACCGGGTCCGGAAAGCAGTCTTCGGGATGTCCTCGTCCCGAACCCGGAGTTGGTGGTAGCCCGATTGCAGATCGATCTTGGAAAAGACCGTCGCCCCTCTCAGCTGGTCGAAGAGGTCATCTATTCTGGGCAGGGGGTACTTATTCTTCACCGTGACTTTGTTTATTCCCCTGTAATCAATGCAGAGACGCAGGCTTCCGTCTTTCTTCCGCACAAAGAGTACCGGGGCGCCCCAAGGTGATACACTCGGTCTTATGAACCCCTTATCCAAGAGGTCTTCCAGTTGTGCTTTGAGCTCTTTTAACTCTGCGAAGGCCATTCGGTAAGGCGCCTTCGTAATAGGCTGCGTGCCCGGTAGTACTTCGATAGGGAACCCCACTTCCCATTCAGGGGGCATCCCAGGCAGTTCCGTGGGAAAGACGTCGGGGAAGTCCCTCACCACTGGGATATCGGCAGGCGTCGTCGGGGGTCGGGTGGCCAAGTCCACCGATGCTAAATAGGCCACGCAACCACCCTCCACCAGTCTTCTGGCCCGTGCCGCTGAAATAATCGCCGGGAAGGAGATGCTCTTGCACATCATGTACACATGCTCAGGGAAGCCCGGTTCTTGCAACCGCAGCTGTCGCTTGTCGCAATCGATGAGCGCCTGGTACCTCGTGAGCCAGTTCATGCCCAGCACCACGTCGTACTCCTTCAGGGGGATTACCACCAAATCCCAAGGACATGCCAGTCACCCTAACTTAACCGGGAAGGCGGTCACAACGCTGACCGCCTCCAAGGTCCCCCCCGTCGTTTGCACCGTCAAGAAGTTTTCGAGGGGTGTCTCCTCGAGACCACACAGAAACACGAAGTCACGGGAAATGAAAGAGTGTGTTGCTCTGGTGTCGAAAAGAGTTCTAGCATGGGAATTTGAAACAGAAGTAATACCTGCAAGAGCGTCCTCCGGCGGATCCGCCTCTTGGCGGGTCATCGAGAAAACCCGTCCGCCAGGTTGTGGCCGCCTATCCTCCTCTCGCCGTGGTACAGGGGATTTGGACGTCGACCCCACCGGAGCTTTTCCCCGCCCTGACAGTTGTGGCGAGGGTGTGGAAGCTGCTGAGGACGCAGATCCCCCGGCTAAGGGGCAGTTGCGGCGAAAGTGCCCTGATTTGCCGCATCGGAAGCAATGGTCTCCACTTTGGGGGCAGTCCCCCGCTCGGTGTCCTCCCCCACAAATAACGCAAGGCCTGTCTCCTGTCCTCGGTCCTCCTGCCGGTGCGCTCCGAGATCCCGACTGTGGCCTCCACCGCTTGGGGGGTCGGCTTCCACTAGAAGAGCCTCCCCCGGAGTATTGCTGCGGTCGCTTCCTTTCCTCATGGTGCGCCGGGCCCCCCCTCCTGGCGCGAGTAACGGCGAACCCGCGCTCCACCACCGTGGCCCTGTCGACCACTTTCTGAAAAGTGTGCAAATCAGCTGCTTGCACCACTTCGAAAATATCACTCCGCAGTCCGTCCACGAAGAGTTGCGCCTTATGGGACTCATCCCTTATCACGAAAGGGACGCAGTTGGCCAGTCGTACAAATTCGCGCTGATATGCCATCACTGTCTTACTCCCCTGCTGGATGTGGTTCAAGTCATCCTCCAACTTCTTTTTAACGCTGCTTGTGAAAAAGGCTCCAAACAGCTCCTGTTTGAACGTCGTCCATGACGGAAGTACGGCGACGCCCTTTGCGGGATCAGGGCGCACCGTCTTCCACCATAAGCGGGCGTTCCCCTCCAGGAAGTGAACCGCCAGGGGGACCCGCTCGTCATCCTCCATGAGTAAGTCCTCGAATAACTTCTCCATCGATCCCACCCACTTCTCGACGACCCAGGGATCAGTCGTCTCCCCGTCAAACGTGGGTGGGTCGTACTTCTTAAAGTCGGCCAGGTTGGCCCGCACGCGGTCCCGCTCAGTCAGCGGAACTGACCCCTCCCCCGTGGCGGCGGCAGCCACAGAAGGGGAAGGGGTGACCACGGTCTCCCCCGAGGCACCCCCGACGGTGCTTCCCGGCGCCGGCCCCGCAGTTGCTGTCGCGGTTACCGCCGCTGGCGTCGTCGTCTGGGGTGGAGATACCTCGTCTGCGGCAGTCGCTGTAGGGGCCACTCCTGCGCTGACCCCCGTCGTCGGCGCGCCTGGCCCCTGCGGAGGGGCGGTGGTGACCGTCACCGTCGCGGCCGGTTGCTGCTGCGTCAATTGACGCACATGAGACGTGAGGGTCGCCAGCTGCCCCGCCATGTCCCTCAGTTGTTGTCGTAGGAGCTGGTTCTCTGCGGCCGCCGACGTCGTCGCGTCTGCCCCTGCATCCTCGGCCGATGATCTAGTACGGGCCATTGCTGTGCACAAAACATAAGTCAGTTCTAGGCTCCACTAACAACCAACAAACCATCTGTCGAGAGAAGAGGACTCGGACTTATTTCCCCCCCCTCGATCACTCGCGTCCACTCTCCTACGACCTATCCATTCCATTCCTTTGTAGTTAAGTGGGTATTCCTGTGGACGTCGGCACCGACTGTTGTGATTGAAAGCAAGGCTCTGATACCATCTTAATCTGTCACGCCCCGGGGGATTATTTTTAGCGGAAACGAGTTACAAAAAGGTAGTAAAAATTTTTTTTGAAAACCTTCTTCCCCAGCACGTGCCCAGATCCGCCGCATATACAGGATCACTCTACAAACGGACAGAGTCTCCCCTGTATATGCACAGCGTAACGGTTTGTACAATGTTCAACAAGGTAGCAAACGATCAATCACAACAATCCAGAACATACAACCATTCACAACGCGTTGGATAAGGCTCACGGCCGTTCAGTTTGAAAGGATAAATCCACCAGGTTGAAACGGTGCCCACCCGGCACCCATATTTTGAAAACCCATTTCGAAAGCAACATAAACTCAGGGTTTTGGAAAGTAGTGCCCACACGACATTTAGATTTTGAAGTAGATGTTTTCGCAATCTTTTCTTTGGTTTACTCTTTTATTTTCCAAAACGGCCAACAGAGAAATAAGGAAAGCCAAGGAAATTAAATAGTCACCATACCGACATCCACACCGACCCCACGAGGGTATCGAGAACCATCCACAATCTACAAATAGCAAATGGAATGCGAAAGAAAGAGATAAAAATACTGTTCAGGTCTCCAGGGACCCAGAATCTCTCGCCGCGGCCTCACCGTCGCCTAACTCTCCCCCCGGTAGGACCCTGTCGCAAAGTGGGAAGTCAGCGACTAGATAACAATGATAATAGTAAAGCAGGTAAAGAAAACAACGTCCAACCGTAGCCTATCCGGAGCAACCACCCTCTCAAGGGAAAAGTAAAATCAACCACCTGTGAACCTGCAATACCCGATCCCGCCGGACAACTAAACCGACGGATCGCACCACGCCCAAGTCGGACAACTAAACCGAATGGGTCGCACCGCTCCCCCGCCGGACAACTAAACCGACGGGTCGCGCCGCTCACACCTTGGCGCATCCAAGCCCCACAACTAAAGGGGTCCCACTCCATCCTGTGGGTATACACGGGTCAACGACCACTTTTCCGGAAAAGCGCACCCTTTGCGGTGGCCAAACCGCGGGTGCGCGTGCTGCAGCCTCGAGCCAAGTAACCGAACGACAATAGTATACAAGATAATAGTGACCATAAGGATTTCCATGTTAGTATCAACAAATACCGTGAAATTTTACTCAATTTGACATACATCGAAATAACCGAAAACGCTCAAAGATTGAAGTACAGCTGTCGGGAACCCGACGTTTGATCCCAAAATAAAACCCACCTGTCACTTGTGACGATCGATGCTCGACCTTCCTCGCGTCCCGGCACGCTCCCCGAAGCTACGAACAGGATCCCCGGGCGGGAAGTCAAAACCGATAGATAAAATCAACGAAGCCCCGAACGCTAATCTGCTCCTGACGGCGGCGGCAAGCCATGCGCCGCCCTGCTGCCCGCGCGGCGCCTCGTATGCGCGGGCTGCCTCGCGAGGTGCCCCCGCATGCGCGGGTTGCCCCGTGCAGCGCCCCGCATGCGGGTGGCCCCTGCATGCGGGCGGCCCCTGCATGCGGGCGGCCCCGCGCGGCGCCCCCGCATGCGGGCGGCCCCGCGCGGCGCCCCCGCAGGCGGGCGGCCCCCCGCGCGGTGGCCCCGCATGCGGGCGGCCCCGTGCGGTGCCCCTGCATGCGGGCGGCCCCGCGCGGCGCCCCCGCATGCGGGCGGCCCCGCGCGGCGCCCCCGCAGGCGGGCGGCCCCCGCGCGGTGGCCCCTGCATGCGGGCGGCCCCGTGCGGTGGCCCCCGCATGCGGGCGGCCCCGCTCGGCGCCCCTGCATGCGGGCGGCCCCGCGCGGCGCCCCCGCATGCGGGCGGCCCCGCGCGGTGCCCAGCCGCTCGGGGGAGCTGCCCGCAGGCACGGGCGGCCCCGCGCGGCCTCAAGCTCGCGCGGGTGCCCTGCCGGCGGGTGGCTCGTCCCTCCCTCGCCTCCGAGGGCGGCGGATGCCCGTCTCCGAAACCCTCCAAGAATCCCCCTTCCCCTTCCTCGATCAAGAACCGAAAAGGGAAAACGACCATGCTCACCTCGTTTTTCGTCGGCTAGGGTTCCACGAGGGTGATCGTGCCGTTCTTGCGCGCCCGTCTCCAAGGGTGTGCGGGCGTTCGTCCCTTTTCCTCGATCGCCTCCTTGGTTCTACACGCCGACTGGTGGGAAAGGGGAAGAATAGGGGAGGGAGGAAGGCGGCTCGTCTTCTGCGCTCAGGAAACCGTCTGTCGAGGGTGCGAGAAGTGGGAATCCCGAACCCTAACCCCAAACCAAAGGATAAATCATCCGGTCCCTAAACGAACGAGTGGGACTTAACCCCAAACCTCAAAGGGGGAAAAAGTAGTAGTTCACAAACCTGGGTCCGGTCCGCCTCGAAAACCGCGTTAGTCGCCTGGACTGTCGGCAGTCTTCCGGAATTTATTCTGGGAGATCCCGGCGTCGGAATCCAAAACCGATCGCGCCGCCGTTCTCCGTTTCGCGAGCTTTATTATCTAAAAATATCCGTGAGCCCCGACAGCCTGCCCAGAAACAAGGAATTAAAAACCACCTTCCAGACCCCTTAAGCGGACCGCGGTGCACTAAAGATTAAAATAAAGGGGATCCGGGTTCCCCGAAACCCGCAGGTATTACATGTTCCACGTTTCGATGCTCAAGAAATACCTCCCCGACCCGTCGCATGTCCTGGACGTCTCGACACTCGAACTAAAGGAGGACCTAAGCTTCGAGGAAACCCCTATGCGAATACTAGCAAGAGAAAGCAAGACGCTCCGAAACCGAGTCATCCCCTATGTGAAGGTGCACTGGAACAACCATGAGGAGCGGGAAGCGACGTGGGAACTGGAATCGAAGATGAGGGAGGGCTACCCCTATCTCTTCACCGCGAACCAGGATTGAGTTTCGAGGACGAAACTCGTTTTAAGAGGTGAGTGGTGTAGTAGCCGCTGGTTTAAAATGTTTTTGGGTCTACTTTTGGTTTCTTAATTTCGCAATTCGTTTCGGGGGGGGGGGGGGGGGGGGGGGGGGCGGAAGGTGATCGAATAATTCCTTGTTTCCGGACAGACCGTCGGGGCTCGCGGGTATTTTTAGTTCATAAAGCTCGCGAAACGGAGAACGGCGGCGCAATCGGTTTTGAATTCCGACTCCGGAATCTCCCGGAATAAATTCCGTAAGGTGGCTAGCGGTTCAGGTGGTTAGCGCGGTTTTTTTAGGCAGACCGGACCCTGGTTCGCACCCGGATTATTATTACCCGCTTTTGATTTGAAATGGGTTCATTCCCAATCCCCATTCTAACCGCTCCCGCTAACCCGTCCCGCTTTTTTTTCCCTGTCGTGCAACTTCCCACAACTCCCCTCAACTCCCCGCAACTTCCCACAACTCCCCACAACCCCCACAACTCCCCACAACCCCCCACAACTCCCCACAACATCCCCCACAACTCCCCTGCGTACGAAACCCCAAGTACAACGAGAACCCACTTCTCCAACCTTTCAGTTTCCCAACCGAACCTTACTGTTTTCCCAACCGGTCGAGTGGAGAAGCAAGGCGGAGCGGGTGAGGAGAGGGAAGATCGCCGGCATACCCTTCGTTACCGGGCAAGCAAGACAGGACGATCATCCCCTAGATCAACCCTAGCCGACGAAACCAAGGTGAGCATAGGTTACGGTTCTTGATTTGGGCTTTTCTTGGTTCTCTTAGGTAAAAGGGAGGAGGGGAGTCGGCACCGTCACCGGAGCCACGCATGCGGGCGGCGCCGCAAGCGGGCGGCGCCGCATGCTTCCGCATGCGGGCGCCGCCGCATGCGGGCGGCACCGCATGCGGGCGGTGCCGCATGCGGGCGGCGCCTCATGCTTCCGCATGCGGGCGCTGCCGCATGCTTCCGCATGCGGGCGCTGCCGCATGCGGGCGGCGCCGCATGCGGGCGGTGCCGCATGCCCCCGCATGCGGGCAGAGCCGCATGCGGGCGGCGCCGCATGCCCCGCATGCGGGCAGAGCCGCATGCGGGCGGTGCTGCACGCGCCCGCATGCGGGCAGCGCCGCGTGCGGGCGGCGCCGCATGCGGGCAGCACCGCATGCGGGCGGCGCCGCATGCGGGCGGCGCCTCATGCCCCCGCATGCGGGCAGCGCCGCATGCGGGCGGCGCTACACGCGCCCGCATGCGGGCAGCGCCGCGTGCGGGTGGCGCCGCATGCAGGCAGCACCGCATGCGGGCGGCGCCGCATGCGGGCGGCGCTGCATGCCCCCGCATGCGGGCAGCGCCGCATGCGGGCGGCGCTACACGCGCCCGCATGCGGGCAACACCGCATGCGGGCAGCGCCGCGCGCACCCACAAGTGGGCAGCGCCGCATGGGGGTGACGCCACATGCGGACGGCGCCGCACGCAGGTAGTACGCCGCCCAGCCGCACGGGGCCGGGCGCGTACGTGTACGAATTGTGCGCAAGGTGGGGGGGGGGGGGGGGGGGGGGGGCGCGCCGGGTGTTCTAGTCTTTGATCTTGCGGAGTCTTGAATTTCTGACTCCTGTATGACAGGTTCTTGTAGGTCCGGGCGGGCACCCGAGACGCGGGAGAACCTAGCATCGGTCAGGAGCGCGACAACGAAAAGGTGGGTTTTCGGTCGAGGCTTAGTATAGTGTTAGTATTCCGAAAGGGATTTTTATTAAATGTTAATCGGTACTAACGCTGACGGTTTTTATGATGTACTATATTACCCCGTGTCTTGGTTTCTTATGCTCGAGTTGCGACACGCGCACCCGCGGTCTGGCCACCGCAAAGGGTGCTCTTTTCCGGAAAGGCGGTCTCCGACCCGTGTTACCCACGAGGGGATGTAGTGGGGCCCCCGTAGGTGTGGGGTTCGAGGCACCAAGGTGTGAGCGGTGCGACCTGTCGGGATTGGTGCCCGACGAGGTCAGGTGTGCGACCTGCCGGGATTGGTGCCCGACGAGGTCAGGTGTTACAGGTGTTACCGGGGTTACAGGTGTTACAGGTGGTACAGGTGGCGGCGAGTTACCGTTATGAGTAGAGTGGTTGCTCCGGCTAGTCTTACTTTTGTGGCTTGGTATTACTTTACTGCTTTAGTATTGTTATTATGATAGTGTCGCTGACTACCCACTCTGTGACAGGTACCTCCAGGGGGTAGAGGTAGGCGACGGTGAGGCCGAGGTGGGAGCAGTCGGGCTGTGGGAGCCCTAGTATGATGTTTTCTTTACTTTCTCTGCATTTCATTTGGTATTGTAGGTTACTGTGTGGTTCTCGATACCCTTGTGGGGTCGTGTGGATGTTGATTACTTTCGTTCTGGTTATGCACTACTGTTTCCTTTATCGTTCCCGTGTGGCCATTTTCTAAACAAACCAACTAGAAAACAAAAGAAAAAGGACTTCGAAAACCGTTTTCAAAAGTCTAGGGTCGGGTGGGCCCGTTTTTTAAACCTTGTGGATTTATGCCGTTTTCCAATCTGTTTTCAAAACCTAAGGCCGTGTGGGCCTGTTTTCAAAACGGCGAGTTTATACTTTCAACGTGATTGGCCGCGGGTATTGTTTTGTCTTCATGCACCGTACTACTTCGAACTGTTGTGATTAAATGGAAAATGATTGCTTGTGTTTGACGGTTGTAATAGCCGCGACACCGTGCATATACAGAGGAGACTCTGCCTGATTTTCGAGTGAATCTGTATATGCGGCGGGTCTGGGCACGCGCCGGGGAAGGAGGTTTTAAAGAAAAATTTTGTACGCACCTTACGCTTATTTCGTGTACCATTTCCGCTAAAACAAAACCCCCGGGGCGTGACACAGAGATTTCCAAATGACATCAATTTGATTACTATGCTTTCAAATTTGAGATAAGCACTAAAATACCTAGGGTGGCTCTTTGAGCATCTTTCAACTATCCCACCTTATACCAACCAGGAGATTGTTCAAAATATAAGAACTTTGAATATAAATCTCCGAATGCTTCAACTAAAAAAAAATTTCAAAAATATTTTTCAAGCATCCAAAACATGTGGTAGCTTCACACACAAACCGGACGACCGGGGTGGCAGCTCTTTCCAACATGTGGTGGTAGTTTTCACACTCCTTTCGGATATAACTCTTTCCACATCTTTTACAATTCATTTATTTACCCTTGTAAGAATGCAATCTCTTACGTGAAAGAATTAAATCCCAAATTTTAGTCTATCGGTTGTCTCATATTTATCACAAAGAATTCACACAACCGAGATAGGTTAAGCACCTTAAGATCACACATGATTACTAAATTTTGATGTATATAACTATCAAAAACTCCTATAATGAAATATCTTCAAAGATTATGATTATGGAGTAAAGTTGATAATTTATATAAAATTAAATTCGAGTGAGTGAAAGTAAACCCTTTTCAAATTCAATGCACTCGATCGTTAAAACCCTTTTGTTCAAAAAACAAAACATAAAAACGAAGAGCATTGAAATCATGTAATGCAAAGATTAAGAAAAATATGAAAGAGAAAACCAATCAAAGCATTACATACAGTCATAAGCTATTTAGAACTTAAGACAAGGAAAGATATCACCTTTCCGTATCCAAAACCGTCGGATTTTGGGTTGTCTTGATTCATTGTGGCCGGGAGTTGATAGCTTTGACTGTTGGTCCACCTTAGGTCTTTGCCTCGCAATGATCCACTTGTATGATTGATGTTGTGGCTCGGACCTTTGGTGGATTGAGTGAACTCCATTGACTTGATGTGTCTTTTGATTCCGTTGAGTTCGCTCCATAGATGAAGTTGCCGAAGAATTCTTCTTTCCCTTTTTCGGGCACGTTTTCATCAAGTGTCCTTCAAGTCCACATTGGTGACAAGTTCTTCCTCTCAATTTTGTTGTGGAACTTGAAGCCTTCACAGTTTGGTTCTTTTTAAATCCCAAACCAGCTTTGCTTGATTGACCTAATCCGGACATACGGTCAAGATTCTAGGAACCGGTTGAAAGCCTTTGTATGTCGGATTTGAGTTGATGAACTTGCTTGGTCAAAGCTTGGTTGGTGACATGAATTTCCTCAAACTGCTTTTCAAGAAAATCAATCTTGTTAATATGGGAATTAATGACCGTTTCCGATTGATTTATCTTTTCTTGGAGGATTTTATTATTATCCAATAAAAGCTCTCGTTCCTCCTCAAGATCATGAAGTTTGATCTTTAAAGCATGGTTCTCGTCCTGAACCTCTAGTCGTTGCTTCCTCAACTTCTTAATATGCTTGGCCATCTTCTTTGATTCCGTAAGAAGTTGTTGATATGCCTCAACGAGTTCTTCTTTGTCCGACTCCCCCTCACTTGATGACTCTCCATCGGATGTTGATGTTTCATACAAAATCAAAGGAGTAGAGTTAGTGATTAAAGATGATAAGCAAAAATTAGAAGAGGGAATTTGAGAAACATGAAAGGCAACAACTTTTTCATTTTCCTCTTTACTTGAGGTCGATTCATCGGAAGTAGAATTGTCCCAAGTTTTCGCTTGCA
Organism: Tillandsia leiboldiana; assembly: GCA_029204045.2. Lineage (NCBI taxonomy): Eukaryota > Viridiplantae > Streptophyta > Magnoliopsida > Poales > Bromeliaceae > Tillandsia > Tillandsia leiboldiana. The sequence continues at coordinate 36,317,710 of CM055064.1, read as the reverse complement.
AAGCCTTCTTTTTATATGATTTCTTAGAAGGACAATCCGTTGAAATATGGTCGTAGCCTTTGCATCTATAGCATGGGATTTCCCCTTCGAAATCATCTTTTTCTTTTTCTTTAGAAGGTTTTGCAACGACTTTGAGTTTAGAGGATTTAGAACCCGATGATCCTTTAGATGGTTTCGTGGATGAAGATCCATCGGCTCGATTCTTCCAAAACTTCCGACGAAATTTCTTTGTGATCCCCACCAATTGTTCTTCAAACTCGGCAAAAGAGATTTCATCGTCGGAACTCGATTCGCCATCTTCTTCCTTTGTTGATTTGAATGCAATGCCTGTAAGCTTAGAAGAAGACTTGGACGAAATTTGATTAGTAGAAAAAGTCATCTCATAAGTTTGTAAAGCACCTACTAATTCCTCTACTCTCATATCATCCGGATGACTAACGATTTCAATGGCGGCAACCTTTGCCCTAAACCGTTCCGGAAGAGTCCGAAGAATCTTTCTTACAATTTTCGACTCTGGGATCTTTTCTCCTAAATTAGCACATGTATTGATTATATCTTGAAGTCTAGTGTAATAATCAGTAAACAATTCATGCTCATCCATATGAATAGAGTCAAATTGACTTGTAAGCATCTGGAGCTTTTGAATTTTTACTAGATTAGTACCCTCATGTGTAATTTTGAGAATATCCCAAATCTCCTTTGGAGTTTCACACGCGGAAATTCGTGTGAACTCGGTCGAGGAAAGAGAATTAAATAAAGCGTTCATACCTTTCCCATTGTAAAAAGATCTTTCGATTTCCTCTTTGGACCATTGTCACTCCCCGAGTTCAAAAACCAGTGTATAATTTTATTTTTTTTTTTTAAATCAGAGTTGCAAAAACAGCCAGGGCAATGACAGACCGCCACATATATAGAAGAGTCCCAATCCCCTTTGGAATTGAGCCTTTTCTATATATGCACGGCTAGCTTGGCAACAACATCAGAGTACTAACTACGTACAACTACAAGCAAAAGTTATAATTAACTTTACAATTATTTACATCTGAATTACAACTCTTTCCTTTAACATCAAATAATACATGAACTTTCGGCTGTCCAGGGTCAACATCTAACACGGAATCTCACCAACACGTCCCGACATCCCAGCACCCGCTCGGCCTGAAAAACAGTCACCCGAGGGTGTGAGACACACCGGAGTGTATCCCAGTGGGCACGACGAGCCGAGAAATAGCAGATCGTACCTACTGGTATACAATGCTAGAGGATAGTAATAGATCAGGGGTTAGGGTAAAGCAGATATATAACTGGTGCTGTAAAGAAAGCAAAACTTATAATCTGGGTACGAGCATAGGAGATAATTTTAGCAGAATTTAAAACAGGACAAACATGTATCAGGATAATCAACGCATCAAGGAGTTAGGACAATCAGCAAGATAACAATGAAACTATTATCAGAGGCATCACATAGAATCATATAAAGGTAGATAACTAGAAGCCAGATCAAAGAATCAAAGAATCATGTTAAAGCAACTTAACAACACATGCATCAAATAGATGAAAACACAAAGACCCAATCACAAGCTACCATATTGGCCTTCACAAGACCTCAGGCAAGGCTGCCCACTTGGCACCACCTGGTTGACATTCCCCAAACTAGGGTCACGGGTTGCCTCAGCTAACCACTTTACCGGTAAAGTACACCGCTACGGGGGATCAGTCCGCTAGTGTACGTGAAGAACAACGGTGCGGGCGAATCATGTGCAAATGCTCAAACTGGCGGTCCACTGACCGGGTAATCGGCAACAAGCCGGGAAATCCCCACTGGGATGCAATAACCAAATCAACTGAATCTCAACTCATATGCAAGACCAAGGCAAATCTCAACTCAGCATAAGCTCAACCGAAAAACTAAACTCAATCATGCAGACCAACCAAATAATACAAAACTTAAACACATATTTTTAAGAAAACTGTTTTGAAAAGTCCACACCCCGAAGAGCATTGCCCTCATCCTATCAAACAAGAACAGACTCAGGCGACACTACGAAGCTTGGGTTTCCAAACCTCGCAGAGCAATTGCCTTTGTCCTATCAAACAAGAACAGACTCCGGCGACCCTACGAAGCTCGGTAAAAACATCAGTTAAAAAAATCTATGTGCTCAGCAGTGTATCATTTGATCGACAGGACAAACAGGCTTACTCATCAACCATGGAAATGTTCCAAGATAAGATATAAATACTAGAGGCACTAAGAATAATCATGTAAGGCAGAATAGAACTGATAACAGGCGTAGCTCAACTATCAGATGACCAAACAGGCATGGCAATATGTAGAGCAATAATATAACCACTGGAAACAACTAATCAGCAGATATGGTAAAGATCACTAAAGAAGATCATAATCAGGCATAAAGCAGGTATGACGTAGCAAATAACTGAATCAAAGGAAGGCAGGCTCAAGCATTGGTAGATCAATATAATAATCAAGCATAGGAGTGCAACTACGAAATGGCCAATCAGTCAAAGCAACTAACAGTAATATATATTGTAACCAAAGGCAGACAGGCTCAAGATAAACTAGGTTACCAAAAATAGGAGTCCAACCAATACCGTACACCGAGGGCCGAACTGATAAAGCCCGGACCGAAGATAACCCACCTGATAAAACGCAGGCGGCCAAACTGAACCAACTGTACGCTCAGCACACCAGATGCTACCGAATAACCCTGAATGTGAATTAAGGTTCAGGAATCAACTTACTAACCAGTAAATGATGTGACTTTTGCATCTAGACCCCTAGGGCTTTTAAATTTTCACTTTTAGTGCCAGTTTGGGCACTGTTTTCGTTCGTTCTTTCAACTGGAGATTCATTTTAACATTCCGTCAGTTCCAGCAGGTTACTTATGTCTTGCTGGACACCGTGCTCACCAATTTGCGACAGCACGGGACCCGAGGAAAACTTCGGGCCATAAAATATTCTTCCAACCTAGCCAAAATGAATTTTTGTTTCTCCGGATCATCGAAACCCAAATCTAACGCGAGCATCGCGTCCAGTGACCCCACATTAGCCAGGAGTACACTGTTACAATTTTTCAAACAGTCCAAAAGCAGGACTTTAACCAACTATTTAACCTAAAGCTAGTTTATACACTAACACTCAATCCATTCAACATCTGTTAAAACTTTGTATATGAAACTACCTCTGGACAGTGCCAGGACACTGGGGCTCACCTTTGGGCAGCCCAGAAACTGCAGGATCAAAGAGATCCAAAGCCTTGCCCTCTAACAAGTTCACAATGCACCAACCACTTGTCCACACAGATCAAGATTGATCTGAAGTGAGCATCAAGCTCAGGGGACAATTCCAAGCAACTTTCATATTTACTATTTTGTCAAATTCAGTTTCAAAGTTCATTGTAGCATTTTCACAAATACTTGGTGTGCACAATCTATAGCATGTAACATAACCAAAGTTCAAGCTTGGTTCTCTGCAGCAAAAGGACCTGGGGCTTTCCAAGATGGATCAAATTGATCTACAAAGATTCTGGAGCAATTCCCCTCAAGTTGGAGCATGCCAAAACTCCTAGGTTGGCCGGGCTCAAGGAAAAAGATGAGCCAAAAGCATGGAAAATCGTGACCAACAAACCAGAGGTTCTGGGCCCAAACCTTTTGCACAAAACTTCCCCAAAACTCAAAGTGAAACTTTCTGGACCCGTGCCCGGCGATAGGACACGGCGGCGGCGCGGCGGAGCAAGCTCCATTTTCGAGCTCTTCCACCTCTAATGGCGAATTTCAACCAAGGCACTTGGAAGCTCTCTAACTTGGATGGAAATGTTCTTTGGGTCCACAGGAAGCTTCCCGAACAATCCTCCCCGGCCGGATATGGCTGAAACGCCGGCGGCCGAGATTTGATCCCATTTCGAACCCATCTTGGCCGCGCTTCAACCGCGCTGCATGGTTGCCATGCAAGTGCATGGATGGACTCCCCTCGGTCCCTAGAAGAGTTCTGGGCAGGTGGCCGGCGGTGGAGAGGCTCGCCGGCGCCGGAGCAAAGAGCTCGGCCAACTTGCAAAATTCCCGAAATCTAGGGCATAAATCTGCCATTGATCCGCTTAATCATACTCCACAAAATTTGGTGGGGTAGATCCTCATCCCCTACAGTCCATGCCTACCAAGTTTGGCTCAATTTGGCCTATTAGTTGCCGAGTTCTCTCGAGGCGGAGCTAGATTAGGTTTCCGGCGAGACCTTGCTCCCGCCGGCCAACCAACATGCATGGGGGCTCGGGATTGTGCAGGGAGAATCCTAAGAGCCAAATTAGACTTCTGCTATGGGTCTCGGGCTAAAACAAACCGGGGTTTGAGAGGACCTTACCTTGGCCGGAGTTGATAAAGAAGGAAGAAGCTGGTTTCACTTCTCCCACTTCGCGCAACCTCAGAAAGCCTCCAAATGCTCCTCTGGTACTGAGGAACACCACAGGGAACTTCAACTCCAACTTGGTAAAGGTTTGGTTCCAACCTTCTTTGCTCTCTCTCTCTCTCTCGGTTTACAACAATGGAGGGGGTGACCCTCGGCCTCACCACACCCAGCTTAAAGAGGATTAACTCTTGGGAGTTAGAAGATCCCAAGAGCCTTCCTCGTGTAACCTCCCACGAGGAAGCCCAAAAGACATGGTGGAGAATAACATAATTTCGGATATTCTTTTACCCACCACCACCAGGCCTGCCTCCAGCCTCCAGCACCCATTCGGGGGCTCCAAATGCTAGCAGGAGCCCAGCTCCAAAGCCCCAATAGCTCAGGCCCAAGAAACATTAAGTTTCTTGCAAAATAAAAGACTCTTTCGGCACTTTTCACGTATTTCGAGGCACTCGAGTCGCCGAAACTGAAAATAGACTTCGCCACGACGTCCGGCTCGTCGAGACCTGTCAAGTAGCCTATATGCTTGCTTAGTTTGGCGCTCGTATTAAAAGTCGTTCCATAAAGTTCGTCGAATTATCGCTCGTGGCACGCACTTCGATGCACCCGGGTCGCCAAACGCGAAATCCGTCAGTGCCATTGCGCTCAGAACGTCGAAAATAGTTAGGATCCATTACTCATACCTCTAGGTTAAAACTCTAGATAGTGGTTCGGCCATTAGTGAAAGCGATGGATTAAAAACCGAGGGTTACTATTCACTTTAAGTCGCGGGGCCCGCTTTTTGATTTCTGATTTCTGGAAGATCCGACCGTCGGATCGAAAACATATGAATATGAAACTTCTATGTTTCGACGACACGATCGCAATGGTGATCTCGGATTTTCCAGATCAGACCCCGATCAAAAGTCGACATTTTAGGGCCACTGTTGCACTACTATCTACTAATTTTTGCTATTTAAATAATTCTGGAAATTATTTAAACCTGAATTCTAGATTTTAAAATCATGGTTACTACATCACTCACCACTTTAAGAAGTTTCGTCCCCGAAACTTAAACTTAACTAATCCACTATTACGCCTCTAACAGGTTCACAGTAGTGACAATCAGTCACAAAATATTGACAACTCTCAGATTACTCATTTAGACCCAATCTGAATATTCCTCGTTTACAGGGCAGAGTATTTCTCGGTTCTTTCGGAAGTACGTTGTCGGCCGCCAACGTGCTTACCAAAAGAAAGGCGAAATACCATAGATCTGTCGCCAACCACTAGTTGGGGACACAATTCACATCTGAAGGTACATTACATACCTCCCTACACAGTCTCTATGTCGATAATATAACCTTTACCAAATGTCACTACCATTACGGGGTCAATCTTTGAACCACAAGTACGGATCTGAGCCCTCTGGCTCCACTGAAACATCAATCCCACGGTCGAAACCATGACCGCGACTACTCTTCACTAACAACGATTCTCAAAACCCGAATACGAAACACATCTAAGTTCCAAACCACTATTCCGAAACCCAGCGCTCTCTCGTAACCACAAGTCATCCTAGAGTTCGTTCCTAGCCAAACCTAGACATCGTATTCCTATTGCTCTGATACCATCTAATCTGTCACGCCCCGAGTTCAAAAACCAGTGTATAATTTTTTTTTTTTTTTTTTAAATCAGAGTTGCAAAAACAGCCAGGGCAATGACAGACCGCCACATATATAGAAGAGTCCCAATCCCCTTTGGAATTGAGCCTTTTCTATATATGCACGGCTAGCTTGGCAACAACATCAGAGTACTAACTACGTACAACTACAAGCAAAAGTTATAATTAACTTTACAATTATTTACATCTGAATTACAACTCTTTCCTTTAACATCAAATAATACATGAACTTTCGGCTGTCCAGGGTCAACATCTAACACGGAATCTCACCAACACGTCCCGACATCCCAGCACCCGCTTGGCCTGAAAAACAGTCACCCGAGGGTGTGAGACACACCGGAGTGTATCCCAGTGGGCACGACGAGCCGAGAAATAGCAGATCGTACCTACTGGTATACAATGCTAGAGGATAGTAATAGATCAGGGGTTAGGGTAAAGCAGATATATAACTGGTGCTGTAAAGAAAGCAAAACTTATAATCTGGGTACGAGCATAGGAGATAATTTTAGCAGAATTTAAAACAGGACAAACATGTATCAGGATAATCAACGCATCAAGGAGTTAGGACAATCAGCAAGATAACAATGAAACTATTATCAGAGGCATCACATAGAATCATATAAAGGTAGATAACTAGAAGCCAGATCAAAGAATCAAAGAATCATGTTAAAGCAACTTAACAACACATGCATCAAATAGATGAAAACACAAAGACCCAATCACAAGCTACCATATTGGCCTTCACAAGACCTCAGGCAAGGCTGCCCACTTGGCACCACCTGGTTGACATTCCCCAAACTAGGGTCACGGGTTGCCTCAGCTAACCACTTTACCGGTAAAGTACACCGCTACGGGGGATCAGTCCGCTAGTGTACGTGAAGAACAACGGTGCGGGCGAATCATGTGCAAATGCTCAAACTGGCGGTCCACTGACCGGGTAATCGGCAACAAGCCGGGAAATCCCCACTGGGATGCAATAACCAAATCAACTGAATCTCAACTCATATGGAAGACCAAGGCAAATCTCAACTCAGCATAAGCTCAACCGAAAAACTAAACTCAATCATGCAGACCAACCAAATAATACAAAACTTAAACACATATTTTTAAGAAAACTGTTTTGAAAAGTCCACACCCCGAAGAGCATTGCCCTCGTCCTATCAAACAAGAACAGACTTAGGCGACACTACGAAGCTTGGGTTTCCAAACCTCGCAGAGCAATTGCCTTTGTCCTATCAAACAAGAACAAACTCCGGCGACCCTACGAAGCTCGGTAAAAACATCAGTTAAAAAAATCTATGTGCTCAGCAGTGTATCATTTGATCGACAGGACAAACAGGCTTACTCATCAACCATGGAAATGTTCCAAGATAAGATATAAATACCAGAGGCACTAAGAATAATCATGTAAGGCAGAATAGAACTGATAACAGGAGTAGCTCAACTATCAGATGACCAAACAGGCATGGCAATATGTAGAGCAATAATATAACCACTGGAAACAACTAATCAGCAGATATGGTAAAGATCACTAAAGAAGATCATAATCAGGCATAAAGCAGGTATGACGTAGCAAATAACTGAATCAAAGGAAGGCAGGCTCAAGCATTGGTAGATCAATATAATAATCAAGCATAGGAGTGCAACTACGAAATGGCCAATCAGTCAAAGCAACTAACAGTAATATATATTGTAACCAAAGGCAGACAGGCTCAAGATAAACTAGGTTACCAAAAATAGGAGTCCAACCAATACCGTACACCGAGGGCCGAACTGATAAAGCCCGGACCGAAGATAACCCACCTGATAAAACGCAGGCGGCCAAACTGAACCAACTGTACGCTCAGCACACCAGATGCTACCGAATAACCCTGAATGTGAATTAAGGTTCAGGAATCAACTTACTAACCAGTAAATGATGTGACTTTTGCATCTAGACCCCTAGGGCTTTTAAATTTTCACTTTTAGTGCCAGTTTGGGCACTGTTTTCGTTCGTTCTTTCAACTGGAGATTCATTTTAACATTCCGTCAGTTCCAGCAGGTTACTTATGTCTTGCTGGACACCGTGCTCACCAATTTGCGGCAGCACGGGACCCGAGGAAAACTTCGGGCCATAAAATATTCTTCCAACCTAGCCAAAATGAATTTTTGTTTCTCCGGATCATCGAAACCCAAATCTAACGCGAGCATCGCGTCCAGTGACCCCACATTAGCCAGGAGTACACTGTTACAATTTTTCAAACAGTCCAAAAGCAGGACTTTAACCAACTATTTAACCTAAAGCTAGTTTATACACTAACATTCAATCCATTCAACATCTGTTAAAACTTTGTATATGAAACTACCTCTGGACAGTGCCAGGACACTGGGGCTCACCTTTGGGCAGCCCAGAAACTGCAGGATCAAAGAGATCCAAAGCCTTGCCCTCTAACAAGTTCACAATGCACCAACCACTTGTCCACACAGATCAAGATTGATCTGAAGTGAGCATCAAGCTCAGGGGACAATTCCAAGCAACTTTCATATTTACTATTTTGTCAAATTCAGTTTCAAAGTTCATTGTAGCATTTTCACAAATACTTGGTGTGCACAATCTATAGCATGTAACATAACCAAAGTTCAAGCTTGGTTCTCTGCAGCAAAAGGACCTGGGGCTTTCCAAGATGGATCAAATTGATCTACAAAGATTCTGGAGCAATTCCCCTCAAGTTGGAGCATGCCAAAACTCCTAGGTTGGCCGGGCTCAAGGAAAAAGATGAGCCAAAAGCATGGAAAATCGTGACCAACAAACCAGAGGTTCTGGGCCCAAACCTTTTGCACAGAACTTCCCCAAAACTCAAAGTGAAACTTTCTGGACCCGTGCCCGGCGATAGGACACGGCGGCGGCGCGGCGGAGCAAGCTCCATTTTCGAGCTCTTCCACCTCTAATGGCGAATTTCAACCAAGGCACTTGGAAGCTCTCTAACTTGGATGGAAATGTTCTTTGGGTCCACAGGAAGCTTCCCGAACAATCCTCCCTGGCCGGAGATGGCCGGAACGCCGGCGGCCGAGATTTGATCCCATTTCGAACCCATCTTGGTCGCGCTTCAACCGCGCTGCATGGTTGCCATGCAAGTGCATGGATGGACTCCCCTCGGTCCCTAGAAGAGTTCTGGGCAGGTGGCCGGCGGTGGAGAGGCTCGCCGGCGCCGGAGCAAAGAGCTCGGCCAACTTGCAAAATTCCCGAAATCTAGGGCATAAATCTGCCATTGATCCGCTTAATCATACTCCACAAAATTTGGTGCGGTAGATCCTCATCCCCTACAGTCCATGCCTACCAAGTTTGGCTCAATTTGGCCTATTAGTTGCCGAGTTCTCTCGAGGCAGAGCTACATTAGGTTTCCGGCGAGACCTTGCTCCCGCCGGCCAACCAACATGCATGGGGGCTCGGGATTGTGCAGGGAGAATCCTAAGAGCCAAATTAGGCTTCTGCTATGGGTCTCGGGCTAAAACAAACCGGGGTTTGAGAGGACCTTACGTTGGCCGGAGTTGATGAAGAAGGAAGAAGCTGGTTTCACTTCTCCCACTTCGCGCAACCTCAGAAAGCCTCCAAATGCTCCTCTGGTACTGAGGAACACCACAGGGAACTTCAACTCCAACTTGGTAAAGGTTTGGTTCCAACCTTCTTTGCTCTCTCTCTCTCTCTCGGTTTACAACAATGGAGGGGGTGACCCTCGGCCTCACCACACCCAGCTTAAAGAGGATTAACTCTTGGGAGTTAGAAGATCCCAAGAGCCTTCCTCGTGTAACCTCCCACGAGGAAGCCCAAAAGACATGGTGGAGAATAACATAATTTCGGATATTCTTTTACCCACCACCACCAGGCCTGCCTCCAGCCTCCAGCACCCATTCGGGGGCTCCAAATGCTAGCAGGAGCCCAGCTCCAAAGCCCCAATAGCTCAGGCCCAAGAAACATTAAGTTTCTTGCAAAATAAAAGACTCTTTCGGCACTTTTCACGTATTTCGAGGCACTCGAGTCGCCGAAACTGAAAATGGACTTCGCCACGACGTCCGGCTCGTCGAGACCTGTCAAGTAGCCTATATGCTTGCTTAGTTTGGCGCTCGTATTAAAAGTCGTTCCATAAAGTTCGTCGAATTATCGCGCGTGGCACGCACTTCGATGCACCCGGGTCGCCAAACGCGAAATCCGTCAGTGCCATTGCGCTCAGAACGTCGAAAATAGCTAGGATCCATTACTCATACCTCTAGGTTAAAACTCTAGATAGTGGTTCGGCCAATAGTGAAAGCGATGGATTAAAAACCGAGGGTTACTATTCACTTTAAGTCGCGGGGCCCGCTTTTTGATTTCTGATTTCTGGAAGATCCGACCGTCGGATCGAAAACATATGAATATGAAACTTCTATGTTTCGACGACACGATCGCAATGGTGATCTCAGATTTTCCAGATCAGACCCCGATCAAAAGTCGACATTTTAGGGCCACTGTTGCACTACTATCTACTAATTTTTGCTATTTAAATAATTCTGGAAATTATTTAAACCTGAATTCTGGATTTTAAAATCATGGTTACTACAACCATCTAGAGCGAGGTTTTGGGGTAGTAGAATTTCCTACTTCCTCAATAGGATGCACCCAACCATATTCCACGGTTTGCCATACCCGCTCATCAATTGCGATGAGAAAAGCTCTCATCCGCACTTTCCAATACGCATAATTGGTCCCATAAAAAAGAGGAGGTCTATAAATATTACCACTTTCACCCGACATGATAGAAAAGCCTAAAACCCTCTCTGATACCAATTGTAGGTTTTTATGAGGATCCACAAGGATCTAAATAGGTACTATCAAACAACTAGAGGGGGGGTGAATAGGTGTAATACTCAAAAACCAATCTCAGTGCAAAATAAAAACCAATGCGGAAAATAAAAATAGCACACCGAGATTTACGTGGAAACTCCAATCCAGGAGAAAAACCACGGGACCAACACGCAATAATAATCCACTAAGAAAAGGAGAATAACAAGGTGATTACCGACTTCACGGACTCAAACCCCTCCTTCAACTTCTTCGGATCTTGCGCTCCACCGATTGCACGTCCACTGCACACGTTCGAATCCACGAACGGCACTCGAATCCATGAGCACACGTTTCGAATCCACGAAATGCCTTCAACACATTGAATCCACGATGCTACGTCAAATCCACGACGAAAACTCAGCCGTTACAGAATATAGGCTTCGTTGGTGATCCTTTGCTTAGATTAACATTGAAGAACCATAGATGGGATCTCTAAGCAAAGACTAGATTAATTCGACAAAAGATATATCTTGGAAGAACCGTCGAATTGACCTAAAAGAGGCTAAAGAGAAGAACGATAAAAACCAGCCTCTAGGGTTGCTCTCGAGTGTTTCTAAATTGATCGGTAGTTCTCGAGAAACCCTAAGTGTCTATTTATAGGTCAGAAACCTTTGGAAAGAGATAAGCATCAAAAACTGACTTAACATAATTTTTCCCGCACGACGGTCCGGACTGGATTTGGCTGATCCGGACTGTCGTCTTTTTTCAGCAATTTTCTTGAAAAAACAGTTCGGGGTCCGGACTGGAATTTCCTGATCCGGACTGTTCATGCGATTTCAGCAAACACATAGTTCGGGGTCCGGACTGAAACATGGGAGGTCCGGACTGGATTTCCGCATGAACTAAACTATGTTCGGGGTCCGGACTGGAATGCCCTGATCCGGATCCTGAACATATTACATGTCCAGTTTTTGATTTTTATGCAATTAAAAATTCATCCAAGTGTTTCTACACTATAAGAAAGTATTCGGATTACCAAAATTATTTAGTTAAACATACCTGATACTTTTGAATTCTTTCTTCTTGAGATTGATGTAATTGATCCACAATTCTTCATCTTCAATCTTCAGGACTCAAAACACTGAGTGTCAACTTGAGCTCTTGTTGAATCTTCTCTGAGTCTTCGATTGTTGATTGACAATTTGATCACTTCAAGACTCCGACTCAACTCACGAAATATGCCAACACAAAAAGCTGTAACAGCACTCGAGGGGAGCGACCCACACGAGTAAAGTATCCCGTCAGAAGTATCATAATATAGCAGGACTGGATCACGACTATGCTCAAGTGGGAAAACCCATCCACTAAAAAAAACCTCGATCCCCAATTTGATGCAAAAGTAAAGATCCGGTTAACTGCCCAATGTCCGCGGTCGCCGCAATAACCCACGATCCGCAATCAAGTGCAACAACCGACATCCGGTCAACCGCCCAATATCCGCGGTCGCCGCAATACCCTACCATTCACAATCAAGTCCAACAACAGACATCCGGTCAACCGCCCAATATCCGCGGTCGCCGCAATACCCCACCATCCACAATCAAGTCCAACCACCGACATCCGGTCTACCGCCCAATATCCGCGGTCGCCGCAATACCCCACCATCCATAATCAAGTCCAACATGCCCAGACTCCAATGTCCCGACTACACTATCCCAAACCCCTGCTCAAACCCGAGCAACAAATATCATGAGTCTAAATAGAAAGGAGAAAAGAACAATCATGGTTTCTCCTAAGTCAAATCCCAACATGATAGTGTAGCAGTAAAAGATGGCCTATCTAGATGTCCATACAAGCATGCAAGTGTTCTCGAGAAGGATAAAGGAAGGATTATCAGGTAATAATCTCGCAAGGAATAAGTCATCGGTCATAATCACCATCCACCTATGCATGTCCATAAAATCCTCAAGTAGTACCCACCAATAGGATGAATCACATTTTCCCAATATAATAGTCAATTTCACATGCAAGGTTAAGTGCTAGTATAGCAACCAATATGTCCAAACAAGCATGCATGATTTCCAACCAAGTACTAATCAATAATCCTAACACAGTGGGATCTCTCTAATATTCCTAATGAGCATGTCGAAATAGAGGTACACAACAACCACCCACTTCGGTCGCGAGCACAGATCCAACCTCGCCCTCTCTCAAGGAAAACCCCGGCTCACTGCGAAAACTGCAATAACAACCAAAACGGTGCACAATTAATCCCCTAATTATCCCAAAGCCTGTAGAGTCCTGGCGTTCCAATGCCTTTGTATACCTTCTTTTTATGATGGGATTGTTAGGAAAACTTTTCACTGTGTTTTCTGCAATGGACTGGCCTGGACCGCGAGTATTTTTCTGCGACTGAGCTCGAAAAACGGAGGACGGCAAAGCGAACGGATTCGGATTCTGACTTACGGATCTCCCGGAATGGGGGTCAAAGCGTTTGCCTTTGAGTGGTGCATTGGAATCCGTGCTAAGTGGCCGGCACGCTTTTCGAGGCGGTAGGACGGGATCTATCCCTGATCAGTTTCTTTGATCTTATTTATGTTATTGGTTTATTTTAATTATTTTTGTAATACCTCGACCTCCCGGTTTTCCGTTTTGGTTTTAATTGAATTTTTTTAGTGTTAGGGGGGGTTGAAAGTTCGAGAACTTCTAGGCAGACCGTCGGGACTCGCGGGTATTTTTAGGTGTTAGAGCTCGCGAAACGGAGAATGGCGGCGAAGTCGGATTCGAATTCCGACCCCGGGATCTCCCAGGATAAATTTCTGAAGGTAACCAGCAGTTCCGAGTGCATCAAAAAGCGTGCGGGCGGTCGGCACACTTTTCGAGGTAAGATTGGACCCCTGGTCCGCACCCGATCTTTAAGTGTTGAGTTTGGTGACTAGGGTTTTTATTTTTCTGTTCTCATCTCTTTGGATCGTGCGTTAGGGTTTCGGGGGCGTACAAAAAAAAAAGAGGAAAAAGCCCAAATCCCCCTTTCTCAATTAAAGTATTGGCGTATAGAACCGAGGAAAGGAGAAGGAAAAAAGGGATCCATCTCTCATGGGGTTCTACGTTGGCGACAGGAAGGATGATCGCACTTCCTGCGAAATCCGGCGAAACGAGGTGAGCGTTTTGGGTCTTCCCGTTGTCTTACGGTATGAGTTTTTCCTTTTGTCGGGTCGCGTGCGAGTCAAGTTTGGTACTAAACGGGAGGCCGCCGCTGCCGTGGTTAAACGGGAGGCCGCCTCCGCCGTTACCGCGTTCACGAAGTCATCGCCGCAGCCGCCGTGATCGCGTGGTCGCAACCGGAGCCGAAAACGGGGGACGGAACTGTTCACAACAGGGATTTCAGGCCCGCGGTCCACCGCGCCCGCGTGCACCCGGCGCACGCCTCCGCGACCCGGGGCCGCAGACCCGGCGCACGGAAAGCGTGCGCCAGGCCGCTCGGTGCACGCCCTAGGCGTGCACCCGGTTCTCGGCACCGCAGCGGGGAGCGGTGAACCCGGTGCGCGCCCGAGCCCGTGCACGGCCCGGCCCAAGCCGCACGGGTCCACCGCTGCAGTGTGCTCCCGGCCCGCGCCGCGGCCGCCTGCTGTCGTGGACCCGGTCCACGCCTGGTTTCGTGCACCAGCATTCAGGAAAGGAGCCCAGAAGCTCCGTTTTTGGCCCGTTTCGCCCCGTTTTTTAGTGTTTTTAATCGCGACGATGTTTTTAACGATAATTTTTACTGTAGTTCTTTTCGGGCACAAGGGGGGTGTTTTAACTGGAGTTTCTGCACATCTTCTTCTTCGCGTTTCAGGTGGGTGCTCATCCTAAGACTTAGTGTGGGACTTTCGTAAATTGTGTTCAAGTTTTTATGACTCGTCTAACTGTGCTAATATGAGTGATCTTTATTGATGATACTATCGAGTTTTACTGGTGGGTACACTCTTAGAATCCCTTTTATGCACACTATCGTTATTTTCATGTTTATCATGTTGTGGGTTTTATTTTGGGGCTTAGCGTCGGGTTTCCGACAGGGGTATTTACTTTTGATTATTTGTCTAATGGTGCTAACATGACAGTCGTTACGGTTCATATATTTGAGTATACGTGGTACTTTTGGTTATTATGCTCGAGGCTGCAGCAGCTAACATGACAGTCGTTACGGTTCATATATTTGAGTATACGTGGTACTTTTGGTTATTATGCTCGAGGCTGCAGCACGCGCACCCTCGGTTTGGCCACCGCAAAGGGTGTGCTTTTCCGGAAAAGTGGTCCATGACCCGTGTATACCCACGAGGTGACGTAGTGGGGGCCCCCGTAGGTGGGGGGTTTGAGGCGCCAAGGTGCGAGCGGTGGCTCTGTATGAGCGGTGGCTCTTTATGAGCGGTGGCTCTTTATGAGCGGTGGCTCTGTATGAGCGGTGGCTCTTTATGAGCGGTGGCTCTTTGTGAGCTGTGCGAGTGCTCGGTTTGGTTTCCCGAGGTTGGTGCTCGGTTCGGGTTGCCGGGGCAGGTGCCCGGGACGGGTTATGCAGGGATATTGTCGAGTGCACGATGAGGAGGGCGGTTGCTCTGCTTTTACTGCGGTTTGCTTTATTTATAGCCCTTGTTGCTTTCGTGCCTTATTTTCTGGTCACTGACTTCCCACTCTGTGACAGGTTCGTCCAGGGACGAGTGCTAGGACGACGGTGAGGCCGTGGCAGGAGTACTTTTGGTCCTTCGAGGCCATAGACTGTATGTACTTCTTATTTTGCTCATTTCATTATCTGTTAGTAGTTTACTTTGTGGATTGCGATACCCTTGTGGGGTCGATGTGGATGTTGGAATGTCGTTTATTATCTTTGTGAGTGGTTGTTTTGCTTTTCACGTTTGGCCGCTTTCAAACTACAAAAGAAAAGAAAGCATTTCGAAAACCGTTTTGAAAAATCTGGGTGTCGTGTGGGCACCATTTTAAAAACCCTGTGGATTTATGGATTGCGAAAACCGTTTTGAAAAACCTGGGCGCCGTGTGGGCGCCGTTTTTAAAACTTGTGGATTTATCCTTTCAAAATTTGTCGGCCCTTTTAATACTTATGAGAAATGGCTGTATGTATCCGACTGTTGAACTAGTGTGGTTAAAGCGATAGTTGTATGGTTCTTGTAGTCAGGACGCCGTGCATATACAAAGGAGACTCTGCCCGTTCGCAGAGTGAATTTATATATGCGGCGGGTCTGGGCACGCACCGAGGGAGTTGATTTCAAAAAAAAAAGTATACGCAAATTCAAAACATTTTCAGTGGTCGTCTTCCGCTTAATGAACCCCCGGGGCGTGACAAAGCCGCTGTCCGCGCAACCAGTCCCGAAGAAGGTCGATTTTTACCTGTGATATGACCTCCGAAAATTCTAGAAAAATCACCGTTGCGATCCTCGCGACGAGTAGATGCAAATCGAGTACTTATACTCCTCGTTCCGATAACCGTGGGCCGAGAAATCCCACAAATACTCCTCCACTGTCCGAAAGTCCGCCGCAGAAAAGGGGTCACAAGATGATCTGCCCAAGAAAAGCTTGGAATGGAGGGAAACTGTAAATACAGGAAATGTAGCCCTACCTGTCGTGGAAACAATGGCGCAATAATCACCCAAAAACTCCTTCGGGGTAGCCCAGGGGAGGCCGCGGACCGAAATGCGATGGAAAAGGCCGCCGAAGATGGAACGTCGAAGTGCGCCGAATCGCAGTAGACGTCGATGTCGCGGCCTCCAAAAAACCCAAAACTCCTTCACAAGGTGGGGAACACAGAGGGGAAGAAGTCCTCTAAAGGAAGCTCTCGGAGAAAAATGTCCAAAAACCCAGAAACGGAGCAGAATGGGGCCTATTTATAAGCCCAGCATGAAAAATGAGTCAACATAGTTTTTGTGCCGCAGATTCGGGCGCCTGAATCTTTCGGGCACCGAAAACCGGATCCTAGGGGCTGTCCGACTAGCGCCCAGAACTTCCTGTGCTTGACACGTGTCCCGAACACGGGACAGCGTGTGCAAGTGCGCCCGGGCGCTGATGCGTGGCCCGCGCCCGATCCACATGGGCGCTGACGCGTGACCACGGCCCACGTGCGCCCTGCCGCTCCGCCTAATCTGTCACGCCCCGGGTGTAAACCAGAACCCGGGCCCGTCTACAGATCCGCCGTGCACACGGTATTTCCCGTGTACACGAAGCGCCAAACCTGCTCAGATATAAGAGACAACAATAAAAGAGCAATAAAACAGAGCTGAACTAAAACTAATACATCTCAGACTGAAGCTGGAAATAAAATACAATACATCTGTATAAATGATACATCTGTCTCTCCCAGCTCACCAAAATAAATACAACCTGCTGGCAAAAGCCAGTCCCAAATGTAAAAGTACAACCGTCTGAGGAAACCTGGGTACACCAACAGTCCAGCTAACACGCTCATCCTGCCTCGAGATCTACCTACTCAGCCGTCCTCTTTCCTCGACCCGCCGCTGAAAGCCCAGCAGCACCCGCAGAAGTCACTGCAAAACAAGGAAGAAGAAAAAGAGGAAAGAAGAATGGGGGTGAGAACTACTAGTAAACCAGTAGCCTCCCCTAGTGGGTAAAACCTCAAACTCTGACACACCCACTAGGCCTACCAGAGGCAAAAAGGAAAGAAGAGTGGTAAGAAAAGAAACCACTGAAGAAGGGGAATCTACCACTACTATGCCTCTAAAATACAGTCCTAGACTGGAATAACCGTATGCCACAATAACCAACCGTCCCAGATGAACCCAATCTGTACCGCCCTCATCATCGGGCAAATAAGCCGCGACGATGTGATAGCAAAATTCCTGCTGCCGCCCTCATCATCGGGCAAATAAGCCGCGCCGATGTGATAGCAAACCTGTCCATAACTGTCCGGCCCCGGCCTCCGAAGGGGATCTCGAGGGGAGCTACCCTCACGAGTAAAGCACCACCGGGCAATAACCGCGCCGGGGTAATAAAAGCCTCACCGGGCAATAACCGCGCCGGTGATAAAAGCAGGATTGGATCACAACTATAAAGCCCCCAGTGGAACACAACCCTCCACTAAAAGAAAACTGATTCCCCAATCAGATGCAAGAGTAACCATCCGGTCAATCGCCCAATATCCGCGATTGCCGCAATACCCCACAATCCACGACCAGGTCTAACAACCGACCTCCGGTCAACCGCCCAATATCCGCGGTCGCCGTAAAAACCCACAATCACAAACATGTCCCACATCCGACATCTGGTCAACCGCCTACTATCCGCGGTTGCCACAAAACCCTCTAGTCCATAATCATGCCTTATCACCGATGTCCTATAACCGACATCCGATCAACCGCCCAATATCCGCGGTCGCCGCCAAAACCCGTGATCCATAATCCAGGCCCCGGCTACACTATCCCAAATCCCTGCTCAAACCCGAGCAAACCCACCTGACTAACAAAAGGAGAAAGAAGCAAACAAGGTTTCTCCTAAGTCAAGTTCCAGCATGAAAGTGTAGCGATAAAAGATGGCCTACCTAGACGTCCAAACAAGCATGCAAGTGTTCTCAAGGAAATAAAGGAAAAGGTGTCCAATAGTGGTTCCACATGTGTAACAATTAATAGATCCGCATAGATATAACCATCATGCTAAAACATTATCCAACCACACATGTCTATGATCCATGATAAAGCATCACTATCCACCTATGCATGTCATAAAGTCCTCAAATAGTGCCAACCACTAACAAGATAATCATAAAGCCCATAATAAAATAATCCAACCCACATGCAAGGTTAAACGCTAACATTCCATCCATACCAACATGTATAAGTCCCAACCACTATCAGATATCCCCAATAGTAATTTCCATATGAAAGGCTCACAATTTATATCACTTAAGCATGCATGTCCAAATAAAGGGATCACTCTAATATTCCTAGTGAGCATGTCAAAATAGAGGTAAACAACAACCACCCACCTCGATCGCTAATTCCAAGTCCCAAAAAGTGCCCTCGCCCAAACCGATAAGCCGCCGCGATCGCTGTACAAAATTCCCAAAAGAACATACATAAATAACATACAATGCTCACACAAAACAGTCCCAAACACAACAGTCCACAGTTCCCCTGTTTTTACCTGCGAGAAATGCCCGGAAAATTCCAAGAAAAATACTGTCACGATCCTCGCGACGAACCCGTCGAAACGACTACCTGCACACTCAAATCCGAGTTTCCTACACTGAGAAACAATTCCGACAAGAGAACCACCTCGAAACAAACTGCTCACAAAAACTGAACCACAAGGTTCTGTAAACAGGGATATTCACCTTAGGGGCAAAATTCAAAAAATTCCAAGAAAATTTGGGGATATTCCTCGTGATGTGTAGATGCAAAACGCCTCATGAATCGCCCCAATCCGATGCCTGTGCGCGAAGATATCGCCAAAATACCGCACCGCTGTCCCAAAACTCCGCCCCAGAAAATGAGGTCAAAAGGTGATCCGAAAAACCCATGAAGAGCTCGGAATGGGAAAAACCAGCAAACATGGGAAACGTAGCCCTACCTGTCGTGAAGCCAACGGCGCAAGAATCGTCTCATTCGGAGGTCGGAGTAAGCCGGGGGAGTCCTCGCACCGAAATGCGACGAAGAAGAACACAAACGAACGAGCGTCGCGCCGTGCCGTAAAAATGGTAACCTCGGGATGCGTGCCGCTGAAAAATCTGGAAATCAGCAGATGGAATCGCCACAGGGAGAGGAGCATTTCTTGTGAAGGTTGCACAGTGAAAATCCGCGCAGAGAAGAAGTTCTCTGCAAAAGAACTTGGCCTTTTATAGCTGGAAGAAAACAAATCTGAAAATACCCATTAAGTCCCAATTTCCGGGCGCTCCCGATTTCGGGCGGCTACAGTGTTGGGCCCGGCCCAACACTGTGCGCACCCGAAACCGCCTCCGGCCTCCACGTCGCCCCCGCAACAGCGGACAGCCACACTGGCCGCCCACTGCGCGACGCGTGGGCCAATGCTGCGGCGACACGTGGCGCGCACCCAGTCAACGCCCGCCTGCCGCGCCCACGTGCCCGCCTGCGCCCGCCGCCTGCGCCCCCTGCCAGGCGCGAATCCCGAGGCACCCCGGTTCACCTCCGTGGACCCAAACTCCATGAGCCCACCAACCAGAAGACGCCACGTGTCCCGCGGGTCCATGCACCACGCCCGCCTGCTCCGTAGACCAAGTCCACTGCACCGACCAATCCAGTAATGCCACGTGTCCAACCCCCCGGTCCACCGTGCGCCCCGCACTCTCCGTAGACCCCGCCCCACGGACCGGCCCACTCCCGAGCCGCCACGCGTCCCGCCCCCGGTGCACGCCTGCCGCGTGGACCGGGCGGCCCGCGCCTCTGCCCGCCGCGCTGCCCGCGGCCGCTCCGCCGCTGCCCGCCGCCGCCGCCGCTGCCCGCCGGCGGCCGGAGACACTGTTCCGGCATGAACAGTACCCGAAGCTCAAAAATAACAAGTGGGTAGTCCGTTTTGACCGTTTTCGCGCGCTGAATCCGAATTTGACGTCCATTTTGCCAAATTCCAACCCCAAAATTTGCCGATGGCATCCGGAAAGGTATTCCTTGGTCCAAACTTCGCGCTGAGTCCATTTTTAATATCCGCATCGCGCAAAACCACTTCTAACGATCCGACGGAGTCCATTGATCACCCACGTGATCCATTAAGCCCGCAGTCCGCCACTTGTGTCCAATTGGTGCACAAACACCTCCAACACACAGTACAGGCTCCCCAGATGTCACCAATGACTCTACCACAGCTCTGCAGAGATCCAGGTCATCACACCTGCCCCCCTGCCACGCACGTGTCCCGAGGTGCCCATGTGCGCCTCCGTGGACCGCGCCTATGTGAGCCCACCAATCCGAGGCTGCCACGTGTCCCCATGCCCGGTCCACGGCACCCGCGCAGGTTCCGTGGACCGCACCGTGTGCGCCGGCCACTCCGGGGATGCCACGTGTCCCCCGCCCCAGTCCATGCACCCCCCGCGCCTCATCGTGGACCGCGCCGCGTGAGCCGGCCAATCCCAAGCCGCCACGTGGCACCCAGCCGGTCCACGGCTTCCCCTATGCACCCGAATCCACAGAAAACTTCCGGGTGTCCGTTTTTGGGCATCCGGACTCAGAAAAATACAACCAAATAGCCGTTTTTCAACATTTTTCCGCGCTGAATCCAAATCCAGCCTCTGATTGGCTTGAAACCACTTAGTTTTGAAACCGTTTTCACAATCATTTTTCCACTTAAAAACATGCCGCATGCAATACTAATAGAAACCTATTAAAGATAGTTCATCACTAGTCAGGAGCTCAATCCAACATCCACATAGTTCCACAACAAAGGCAACAACAAAACACACTAACCAAATAACCAAGATAATCGAAAGCAAGAAAAGGGAGTGTCACTAGCCCCATACGGGCTATAACCATGACGTTCGGCTCGACGAAACCTTTTGAGTAGCGATTTTGGTTCACTGAAGACAAACTTTGACAATTCTAAAATCCATCTTATATGATAGTTTAAACAGTTCGGCACGCTTTACGATGCTTCAGGCTCGTCAAATGGAAATTTGGTCAGCACCACTGCGCTCAGAACGACGACGCCATTTAAATCGACTACCTAGATCGTCAGATTCGGACTCCAGACAGTCGATTGGCCGACGTTGGCCAGCGAGGGAATCAAATCAGGGTGTTACTATTCAATTCACTATTCACTTAAGTCGCGGGTCCCACTAGTTTCCTTGCTGATTTCAGGACGATCCGACCGTTGGATCAACAATCGGTCTATACCATTTTCACTCGATTCGATGAGACGGTCGCACTGGAGATTTCAGATTTCCGAGATCAGACCCGGATCGAAAAGGCGGAAATAGTGCCTCGGAAACTGTGCAATTTGCACACCGGTACAAAAACCACTAAGGTTTAGATTTGTTTCCTCACACACATTCACACTTGAATTTTACTCTTTATACAAACTCGAATTTCTCGAGTATTACAAAAGAACCCAACAAGATTCATGAAAACACCATCTAAAACCCACAAGAAACATCGAAAACCACCAAGACACACCATTGGATCGGAGAAGGTAACGGTACGACGTCGGCTCCTCCCTCCGCTCTCCGGTTCCCCGTCGGTTTGACGCTCCCTCTTCTAGTGCTCCAGCAAGATGCCGATTCCTACTCCCGTGTTCCGACGAAGCCTTCGAGGAAGAAGACGAAGATCTTTCTTGTTATGATTCAAAAAACTAGGGTACTATTCTCTCTTTGAGTGTGTAAAGTAGAAACCCTTGCCCGAACCCTTTATTTATAAAGGGTTCGCAACAAAAATAACTACTTTCCTAAATTTCCCAACAACCCTTATCTTGTTATAACAACCTTGATCTTTTGTAATTAATACCATATATTCCTCAATTCGTCTTTTACACCATTCGGAAATCGCATCAAGTTGGCACGAATTTTAAAGCGCCTAAAACCGAAATGAGCATTCTAACCCTTTTCACATAACAAACTTAGGAAAAACATAACGGGAGTTCCGCTCACCGGAATTTAGAGCCGGTCGCACCGCCGTGTTCCTTTTTCCGAGCCCTATAAAGAGAAATACCAATCCGACCAAAACAAGGTAACGAAAATACAAAGAAAATATCGTGAATTCCGAAAGTAATATCGAACGGAAACCGTGGACACTACAATGTAAGAAGCTGGGCCCCAGGCAGGCCAACTGGTCGGACTCTCCACCACCATACCTGGGTGTCACGCTCCAAAAAATGAGTGGCTAGAAACACCTAATATGTCACGCCCCGGAGTCGAAACGGCGACCCGGGCTCGCCAACAGATCTGCCATCTGTACGGAAACTGCCGTACAGACGAAGCGTCTACCCTGCAAAAGATCTATAGCTAACATGTATCAGAGCTGAAAACTAAAAGTCAAAAGCTACAGAATCAAACACTTTACATCTGAATAAAATCAAATCCTCTATACAAGTCTCTCAACTATGAAAATACAAGTACAATCCTCACAGATCTCTCAGAATGTCCAGTACAAAAGTGAAAACATAAAATATACCGGGTACCTCTACCTCAGACTCTCAATGCTGGTAAGGAACTAATAGGCCACGTCCTCACCTTGATCTGCTGTCTCCGCGCGAACCAAGCCGAAACAGCTACCTCAGGAACCTGTCACGGCAGCGAGTGTGAGATCTACTGCAGAAGGTAGATCTCAGTGGGTATCGTCACCAATATCCACGGTATGCCCACTAAGTCTACTGGAGGCACAACAGATAGGTATGCAGATAGATAAAAAAAAAAGCTGAAAGAAAACTACAGCTACCATGTCTCAATCATCATGCTCAAGAAACTCTACTAAAGATGAAATATGCATACACTCGCTACTACTAACATGCCTCAAGTATCATGCTCAAAGGAAAACTCATCTAAGAACATGCTATGCAATCACTCTCTCATATCACCCAATCTCAATGACTGCCTCATAGGGTCCAGTCGAGCCTGCACCAAACCTACTGCCACCTCATCCACACTAGGACGGGACTTACGTAGGGCGTCCCACAAGGACTATCTCAATCTCAAGCGAACTCTAGTGTATCAACTAGTCGCATCATCAACACGCACCCGGGGCGTAACTCGAGGGGAGCGACCCCAACGAGCTCAAGTATCTCATCAGTCTCAACTGTCTCAATAAGCGGCACATGCAGGCTATGATCCACGATCAAACAGATCGGCAACTCGATGCTCAAAAGCACAACTCAGTCGGAAAAAGACTCCACGACTCAAACAGGAAAAGCCCAAACACTCTCACAGCTATGTCGGAGAACCCTCCACGACTCAATCTGATAATGCACGACCCATGGCTAAGTAGGGAAACCTCCACGACTCGATCTGCCAGAACCCCAAAACTCTCAAAGCTAAGTCGGTGAACCACCTCCACCACTAAATCAGAAACACGACCCATGATCTAGAATAAACCCATCAATCCCAACAAGGAAGTGCAACTCTCATGACACTAGAAACTCAACACACAATGCACTAAAAATCCGCTCGGCCCTCTGGCACGAGCATACTGTAAGAAAAATACGGATATGCGCAGCGGAAGAAAAACGCAATTAAAATTTTCTTAAACCAAGATCACCTCATGTATTGTTTTAGATCGTAGAAAGGTAATCTAATTGATCTTATCAATTAGGATTTAATTTTTACCTTGCGCGGGTCGAGATCACCGCGAAGCCGATGATCGTTGGTAAAAATTGTTCGTCCTTGATAGCCGCGCACGCAGCCGGCCTCTACTTGTGTCCACACGGAATCACGCCCTTGATCGAAAAATCGATCGCCTTGATTCGCGATCCGATCACGAATTAATTCTTGCGTCGATGTAAGGAGGATGAATCAATCTTCTAATTATGCTAGCAATCTTTCGAAGATCGAGAACGATTAATTGTGGAGGACTTGAGGAAGATGATAGGCGGCTAGGGTTCTCTTATTCCTTTTTCTCTCGTACAAAATATGTCACATACGACATATATTTATATTGAGAAAACCCTAACCCTAATTCTAATCCTAATCGAATCCTAATCCGATTTGGATTATCCATTATCCTTAAGTTAGTTTCAATATGAATCGAATCCGAATCCTAATTCGATTCGTGTGTAACATTTACAAATAAGTCCTCAAAATATTTACTAACGATTAGTAAATACACCATGCAACTTTTGCACTTAAATACCTCTAATTTACAATAATTGCAAATTAGTCCTTTTACTAATAAATTAGTAAACTTTAGTATTGTGATTATAATTAATCCATTTTATAGACTTCTTTATCATCTCCTTAAAATCGATCATGCGCGATTCCTTATGTGTGTGACCTAATAGGTTCAATTCTGTCTGGTAGTGAGATATAATGCGATCCCCATCGACATCATCATCGAAACTCTTTTTGATGGATCAAACACTTTTGATTCTTCCATTGTATAATAATTATTCACCTATAATTATTCTTATTGGTTCCCACAATCCACCAGTGACGCCTAGCAGCATATAGTGGCAATCCAGTCAGAAGTGAATATTGGACTGAACCTCAAGGTGCAGTTACCGTACAATGCAATCCTTCTATCGCATAGTCCCAACTGAGTGGAGGTCATGGAATACTCGTCAAACCCCATCACCCGTTATATGACAAATTTGATAGGACAGAAGCTCATATGGTTACTCTTGGAAACACCTTTCCATGAACCATGTTACCCCGGCCGAGGATTTCTGAGCTTTGCCTTACAAATAGCATAGAACTAATTATCTCTCTACCGAGAGCGATAGATCCCTTGTAAACAAACACCCATTCCTAATATGAACCGACTGCAGCCAACATATACTACTAAGACCCGTGACTAGGATCAGAGTTTGCATAGTCAAACTACAGTAGCCTCATACTGAATGGTCGTGGTGTCGCAGGTCTAAGGATCAGTTGTACCACTGCAACATCGAATCAGTTACTGACGAAAGAGTAGACATCCAAGTAACTATTCGTAATTGGTCACGCTCAGTGCCCTTGTTCTATAACAACCACCTGCACGTTCGCTCCAGTGTCCCCACACTAATGACTTGAGACTCGTCATCCTAAAAGAGAGCGACACATACATCAATCTTGCCGGATCAATCATCGTCCCCATGATGATCCTCCGATTAAGAGCTTTTATGACTTAATCACTAATAATATGTATCTCAAATTCTTAACTCTTAAGAATATACATTATCATCTCATTAAATCAAAGGACGATTCATGGACACATCAAACATGAATGGCATAAAATGCCCAAATTATAATAAAGATCAAGTACAAATATGTCCCATATAATAAAATGCGTCAGCCTGATAGGCTTTTGGGGCATACAACTAACAATCTCCCACTTGCACTAAAGCCAATCAGTCATATATCTAATGCCCATCTTCTCAAGATGAGTCTCTAGTTTTTGCTGAGTCAAAGCCTTAGTTAGCGGGTCCGCCACGTTATCTGCGGAGGCAACCTTCTGCACTTCAATATGTTTATCTTTGATGTACTCTCTGATCTTGTGATACCGCCGCTCGATATGTTTAGATTTCTGATGAGATCTCGGCTCCTTAGCTAATGCTATGGTGCCATTATTATCACAATATAGTGGCAGGGGATCCCTACTAGAGGGAACCACGCCAAGCTCAGTGATAAATTTCTTAATCCAAACAGCTTCCTTGGCAGCTTTAGATGCAGCGATGTACTCCGCCTCCATAGTAGAATCAGCAATCGTCTCTTGTTTAGAACTCTTCCAAACTATTGACCCACCATTGCAAATAAATAGATACCCAGACGAAGACTTTCTATCGTCTATATAAGACATAAAATCTGAATCTGTATAGCCATTAACTTTGAGTTCTCCACCTCCAAGAACCAAGAACATATCCTTTGTTCTTCTCAAGTACTTAAGGATATTCTTTACCGCTACCCAATGCTCTTCGCCTGGGTTCGACTGATATTGACTAGTGACGCTCACAGCCTGTGCTATATCAGGTCGAGTACATAGCATCGCATACATTAAACTCCCTATTGCAGAAGCATAAGGGATCCTGCTCATGCGACTTCTCTCTTCAGGTGTCTTAGGAGACATAGTCTTAGAGAGGTGAATTCCATGTCTTAGAGGTACCATACCCCTTTTGGAATTCTCCATGCTGAACCTTTTCAACACTTCATCTATGTACATAGCTTGCGATAAACCAAGCAACTTCTTAGGTCTATCCCTATAGACCTTTATCCCTAGGATATAAGATGCTTCTCCAAGGTCTTTCATAGAAAACTCTTTGGATAACCATAACTTCACCGATGTTAGCATAGGAATGTCATTCCCTATTAGGAGTATGTCATCCACGTACAATATGAGGAAGGTAACAGCACTCCCACTAACCTTTTTATACACACACGGCTCTTCCTCATTTCTGATGAAATCGAACGATTCGACTGCATCATTGAAACGAGTGTTCCAACTCCGAGAAGCTTGCTTTAACCCATAAATGGATCGTTGAAGCTTGCACACTTTATGACTTCTATCTTTGGTAGTGAAACCCAAAGGCTGCTCCATATAGATTTCTTCTTCAAGATATCCATTCAGGAAAGCAGTTTTTACATCCATTTGCCAGATCTCGTAGTCATAATGTGCAGCAATAGCAAGCAGAGTTCTGATAGATTTAAGCATGGCTACAGGTGAAAAGGTATCCTGATAGTCAATGCCTTCGCGTTGACTATAACCTTTTGCTACCAGCCTAGCTTTATAGGTCTCTACCTTTCCATCAGAACCAATCTTTCTCTTGAAGATCCATTTGCATCCAACGGGTACAATACCCTCCGGTGGATCAAACAAAGTCCAAACTTGATTGGAGTACATTGAGTCTATTTCAGACTTCATAGCTTCCAACCATTTTTCGGAGTCGATGTCTGACATCGCCTCGCTATAAGTCTTAGGATCATCTCTATGATCCTTGTCTCCCACTAGGAACATTTCCTCCATGTCCTCAATAAATAATCCCATGTATTTATCAGGAGGATGAGAGATTCTACTAGACTTGCGAGGTGGCAATGTAATCTCTGGTATCACAGAGTTATCAGGAAGGGCTCTTGGAATGCTTGATTCTAAAGAGACTTTCTCCTCTAGTTCTATTTTTCTCCCACTGCCTCCTGCTAAAATAAATTCATTTTCAAGAAAGAAGGCATGTCGGCTCACAATCACATTGTGACTTTCTGGGAGATAAAAATTGTATCCAAGTGATTCCTTGGGATAACCAATGAATCTTCCCTTGACTGATCTGCTTTCCAATTTGTCCGTCTTTAATTTCTTAATATAAGCCGGACACCCCCAAGTCTTAATGTGAGTAAAACTTGGCTTCCTACCGTGCCACATCTCATATGGTGTGGTGGGAACAGATTTGGAAGGTACTCTGTTTAAAATATAAATAGCCGTAAGAAGTGCATAACCCCAAAGTGACGTAGGTAAATCTGTAAAACTCATCATAGATCGAACCATATCTAATAAAGTTCGATTCCTCCGTTCAGACACCCCATTCAGTTCTGGTGTTCCAGGAGGAGTCCATTGAGAGACAATACCATTATTCTTGAGGTAGGTTAAGAAATCCGTGCTAAGGTATTCCCCTCCTCGATCGGATCGAAGAGCCTTAATCGGTTTTTCCATTTGCTTTTCTACTTCTTGTCTAAACTCTTTAAACTTTTCAAAGACTTCAGACTTCTGTTTAATTAAATACACGTACCCATACCGTGAATAATCATCAGTAAAGGTAATAAAGTAGAGATAGCCGCCCCAAGCAGACACATCGAATGGGCCACATACATCAGTATGTATCTGGGCGAGTACTTCGGTAGCTCTCTGTCCTTGTCCAACAAAGGGAGACTTAGTCATTTTTCCTTGAAGACATGATTCACAAGCTGGGTATGGTTCAGGGAGTAAGGATCCTAAGATACCATCCTTAGCCAGCTTGTTAACCCTATCTTCTCCAATGTGACCAAGCCTCAGATGCCACAAGTATGTTTTGTTTACCTTCTCTCTAGGTCTTTTAAAACCAATAGTATTCTCATTCATGCCATTGTCAACTGTATTCATACTAACATCCATATGTAAGTAATAGAGATTGTCTATTAAAGAACCACAACCTATCAAATTATTTCTTAAATAAATTGAACAAATGTTTGATTCAAAAATAAACTTATAACCGTCCAATACCAAACGTGAAACAGAAATAAGGTTTCTAGTCGCACTAGGAACATAAAGACAATCTCTAAGTTCTAAAACTACTCCTGTCGGTAGACATAAAGGATAAGTCCCTACAGCAACAGCAGCAACTCTTGCTCCGTTTCCAACGCGTAGGGTAATCTCTCCATCCCTAAGTCGTCTACTTTTCTTTAGCGCCTGCATTGAAATACACAAATGCGAGGTGCATCCCGAGTCAGTGACCCATGTAAAAGTAGAACAAACCGATAAGCAAGTAGTTTCAATGATATGAATCTCGGACATACCTTCCAAAGTTTTATTCTTTACCTTGTCCTTCAGGCTAGCCAAATAGTCCGGGCAATTCCTCTTCCAGTGGCCATCCTTTTGACAGTGGAAGCAAGTTCCTTTGGCGGCCTTCTTTTTGGGATTTACCTTGATAGTGTCAGTCTTTGGCTTCTTCGCAGGCTTCTTCTTTCTCCATTTAGACTTTCTTTTGGAGGAAGCCCGTTCAACAGCCAAAACTGAGCCCTTATTGACTTTTAGCATTCCTTCAGCCGTGACCAACATATTCAACAGCTCGGCGAGAGTGCAAGTAATTTTATTCATTTGAAAATTTAAAATAAACTGAGAAAATGAATCAGGTAATGATTGTAAGATCAAATCAATTTGAAGTTCTGCGTCCATAGTCATTCCGAGCTTCTCAAGCTCCTCAATGTCCTTAATCATCGCCAAGCAATGATTATTGACTGAGTGACCATCAGACATCTTAGTCCTGAACAGTCGCCTTGACACTTCGTAACGAGCTGTTCGACTTTGCTCATCATACAACTCTTTAAGATGAAGCAAGATGTCAGCAGAACTCTCCATGTGCTCATGCTGGCGTTGCAATTCATTACTCATAGACGCAAGCATGTAGCATTTTACCTTCATATCATCATCAGCCCATTTATTTCTAGCATCTTTCTGTTGAGCTGTTGGATTTGCGGGCACTGCTGGAGCCTCCGTGTCCAACACATAGGCTAATTTCTCAGAATTGAGAACAATTCTCAAATTCCTCAGCCAATCGGTGAAATTCGGTCCAGTTAAGCGATTAGTATTAACTATTCTGACAAGTGGGTTAGAGGCGGACATTTTCTACAGATGGTTAAGATTCTAATTAGTTGTGTACTTAATCATAATCCATTTTGATTAGGGTCATTAAATCTAAATGGTGCCTCCCACTAATTTTAGCGAATCTCCACACTCCCCGAGTGGAGAAAACGGAAACTTTACTAAAAGTTTCTAGTGGGAATTGCTGTCCCATCTGTTTGCACACTACCTCATCCTAACAGATTCTTGGCAATGAGTAAAGAAATGAGTGAACAACTCTTGTTCAATGCTTCTCAAGCAAATCGCAATTTTATCTTTGGCCTCCAAAAATATAGGCCTCATCCTAACAGATTCTTGGCCTTATCTTTTGGTTAAGTTAGACCCACCGTTCATTATGCAAATAAAAAAAGTCATTGAATCCTCATCCTGACAGATTCTTGGATTCAACCCCTTTCTTACCACATAGCATCTTATGCCAATAGAATGGTTGCGGCTCCCTAATGCAACTGACCCCCGTGTCCGGGTGCATCAATCAACACTAAAGAGACGCCCACACCCTACAACGATGGAAGGCCACTAATGGGTTCATAACACCATTAACTTAATATTTTATTTAGGGAGATTTGTTATCTCATCAGTTTTAATTCATTATAAATTTACATCTCATGCAAACCATCGCATCATATACACACATATATCGCATATATATAAAAAAAAATAACTACCGGTGATGATCATGGATTTTAATTTGATTCGGGCCTGAGCCACCAGGCCGGAATCGGGTCAGAGGGTATTACACACAAAAACTTGCTCTGCATCTTGATCAGATTGGAGTAGATCAACTCTTGTCGGCTCCCTCGATCAATATTTGGTCCAAACTTGATCTGCACCGCATCAACTCTTGAATAGAACAAATCGTCATGGAACCTGAACTACCCCTTTACCCTTTAATTTTGCAACAATTACAATACAACCCATAATAATAATGAGACACATAGGTCTCCAAATTACATAATTTAATTGGTGCACGCAGGCACTCAAAATAAATCTAACACTGGGTCCTTATTAAATTACACCCATTGTAGGGCCCCTAAAATCCTTACAGCTTTTTCCCATGAATCCACTGTGCAAACACCTGTTGATGGTGTATCTGGCCCATGGTGCATCAAAGGGATGCCACAGATGGACCCGGTGAGCTTTGGTTGGCTGTTTTGGCCTTCGGCTGCTTTTGCCGAATTTTAGAAAAAGGAATTTGGCCAAACAGAGGGTGGATTTGGATTCAGCGCGAAAAAACGCTTGAGAATGGGTTTTTGTTTGCTTAATTCTGAGTCCGGGTGCCCAAAAGCGGGCTCCCGGAAGTTTTGGCAGTTTTCGGTGTTTGCGGGAGCCTCCGGCAAATTTTAGGAGTGGAATTTGGCAAAATGGACACCGTTTTTGGAATCAGCGCGCGAAAACGGTCAAGATGGGCTTTTTACTTGATGTTTTTGGGCTGCGGTTACTGTTCACGCCGGAACAGTGTTTCCGGCGATCGCCGGCGGCGGCGGGCAGCGCCGGCGGGCGGCGGCAGGCGGCGGCACAGGGCGCGGGCAGGCGCCCGGGAGCGCGGGCAGGCGCGCGGTCCACCGCGGAGGTCGTGCGCCGGGGGCGGGCCACGTGGCGCTTTCCGGTTGGCCGGCGCTGCAGACGCGGTCCACGGAATTTGGTCCGGGTGCATGGTGGACCGGGTGGACACGTGGCGTGAGGTGATTGGTCCGGTGTTGTGCTCCCGGTCCACGCGATTGGTGGAGTCGGTGACCGGGGCAGGTGGCCGTACGGCAGGGCAGGTGGCCGTACGGCCCGGGTCAGCCGCGACGTGCGCGGTGCACGGGGCCACGTGCGCGGTGCACGGGTTGCCGGGGCCACGTGGCGCGACGCCATTGGCTGGCACAGGTGCGCCGGGTGCAGCGGGGCCCGGGGAAGCACAGTGCTGGGCTACGTGGCCGGCCCACGGCGTTTCGGGCTTGAACAGTAATGGGCCGGGCCCATTACTGTAGCCGCCCGAAAATTTGCGGCGCCCGGAAGTGGGGACACATAGGGTATTTCTGCAATTGTTTTCTTCAGCCTATTTAAAGGCAACCCGAGCCCCCTTCCTTTGCCTTTTTCTCTCAACCCTCTCACTCTCTGCCCGAGCCCCCTCAAGCAAAGTTGTTCACCTCTTCACCCTCGATCTTCCTGCCACGTTTCAAGATTTTTGGAGGCTCGAATCCCGAGGTTCCCCATTTTACGGCGCGGCGCGACGTTGCATTCCTGGGTTCTTCTTCGGCGCAGCGACAGTGTTTTAGCTCCCCTGGGCAACCCTGAGATCATTTTGCTGTGATTCTTGCGCCGGCAGACTCCTAAGAGGTAGGACTTCATCTTTCGTTTTGGTCGTGCTTTCTTGTTTCGAGGTTTTGGCATGGATCCCGAGGCAAACAGTGACCCCTTTTTCTGTGTGGACTTCCTTGACAGCAGCGGGGTATTTTGGCCATATCTTCGCGCACGAGCATCAGACGGAAACGAGCTTATACAACTTTTTCATCTACGGATCGCAGGAACACGCTCGTATTTTTCTTGGATTTTCCTGAGGTTTATTTCGAGGTGAAAATTACTGTTTTCTCAGTGAACAGTGCACAGTTTTAGCACAGATTTTTGTATGAGTGTACCCCCTTGCCGAATTTTTATCTTGACTTACCGAACTCGGATTTGGGCGTGCAAGGTACCGTTGCGAAGCTATCGACGCGAGGATCGCTGTGGTATTTTTCTTGGAATTTTCTGGGCACTTTCTGCAGGTGATAATTTAACAGTTTTGAATCCGAGGTTGTAGGTGGTTATAAGAGCAATAATTGGGAGCCTAAGTGTAATTAGTGAGCTTTGTATTGTACCAGGAATATTTCGGGTGTGCTAAAATTGTGGGAGCAAGGATTTGGAGTTTTGGTATTTTCTTGCTGTACGGATCCGGACAGTTAGCACTTCAGGTGGGTGGTTGTTGTACTCCTCTCCTTTGGTATGCCCACTAGGAACATCAGAGTGTTCCCTCATTTTTGAGGCCCAAAGTATTATTAGTAACCTTGCATGCTCTAGGGAATTAATTATGGGTTGATTGATCGTTGATAAATTGTTATTTGATCCATGTGGAAATTGTTGGACTGCATGTATAGGGTTAAAATAATAGTTGAGGATTATAAAATTGCTAAATATTCCATGAGACTGTCACTTTAGCTTATGTCACTCTGAACTGATTACTCTTGGAAAATGGACAGCATATTGAGACAATGCATGATTAAACGGGTCACTTAAATATTGACATCTTTTATTGCTACACTATCTTTTGGGACTTGACTTAGGAGAAACCATGCATTTATTCTTTTCTTCTCCTAGTATTGATAGACTTGCGGCATAGTCGCTCGGGTTCGAGCGGGTGTTGGACAGTGTAGCCAGGTATTAGGGATTTGGGACAGGTTGGGCTTTTGACAGGGTGTTGCGGCGACCACGGATCTTGGGTGGTTGACCGGGTTGTTACTGTTGCATCAGATTGGGGGTTTTGAGGATCGGGCTTTCTTTAGTGGATGGAGTTTTCCACTTTGATCATATTCATGATCCAATCCTGCTATTATGAGACAGTGGTTACAGAGATGCTTGTTACAGTGATTTCCTTACTCGTGTGGGTCGCTCCCCTCGAGGGCCACTCCGGAGTGTGCGACCGGACGGATCGAGGCCGGTCTGTTATTACTTTAGAGCTTGATCGGACGGGCCGAGGCCGATCTGTTACTTACGTTGGGGACATGACCGTATCAGGCAGTAGTCGGTCAGTATCCCCACAGATGAGATTAGCAGGCAGTGCCAGTGTCCACTGGCGTTAGATTGGGTCGTTTTGACAAGCTTCTTGATACTGATGCATGCTTTCCCATACTTATTGGTTTATCATGTAGAGGCATATTAGGGGTAGCACTTCATCAGTTGTCATTCATAGCTTCACCCCCCTTTCTCTTCTTCCCCTTTTGCCTCTGATTACCTGGTGGGCATATTTGAGCTGAGGCTTTACCCATTAGGGGAGGCTACTGTTTATAGTAGTACTTACCCCCATTGTCTTTTCTTGTTTCTTTCTTCCCCTTTGTTTTACAGAGTCCTCTGCGGGAGTTGCTGGGCCGTCAGCAACTGATCGAGGTAAGCAGATTGCAGACTAGATAGAGAGCCATCCGAGGGTTGTAGCACGTAGCTGGAGCTTTTGGGTACCTGGTCTTCTCAGACAACTTTTGTTTATTTCTTTTTGGGTCTGGCTTTTGCCAGCTGTTTGTATTTAGTGGTGAGCTGGGAGAGACATCTGTATTTTATTCCACTGTTGTACTCTTTTACTTCCAGCTTCTGTCTGAGATACAGTAGTTTTAGTTTAGCTCTGATTATTATGCTCTTTTATTATTATTTCTTATCTGAGCAGGTTACCGACGCTTCGTGTATGTGGGAAATACCGCATGCACGGCGGATCTGTAGACGGGCCCGGGTTCTGGTTTACACCCGGGGCGTGACAGTTTAAGTTGGTATCAGAGCTTAGGGATAAGTCAGTTGGGACTTAGGAAACCCTAGGCTTTTGGACAGACCCTAGGATGATAGGGCATGAGTGGCGTAACATTTTGCGAAAGTCGGTGATTTTATAGTTGACTCTTCCTGTGAGTGAAGAGAGATCGACATAGCCTATTTCTGTTGGACCATTATGTTGGCTGCAGACAACATAAGGTGACAGAAATAGGAGGATGTCTTTTGACTTTCGCCAGATTGGGTCGTGTGGGGTTTGGTTGCTGATGCTTGGTTTCTTGTGGCAGGATGCCTCCTCGACGTCGGATTCCCACTCGGGGTGTCCCTTCGCCCCCTGTTGAGCCTGAGCAGCCTACACCCCCCGAGCTTACTGAGTTGAGGGCCTTGGTGGCCCAGTTGGCGGAGGGTCAGCGCCGCCAGGAGCAGAGGTTTGATCAGCTGCTTGCTCAGAGGGAGGAACCACCCCCAGCTGTTCCTGAGGCCCCTGTGCCTCTTGTTGCACCTTTTGTGCCGTCGGCACCATCTTCGAGTAGCGGGGCTCCTGGAGCTATTCAGGCTTTGACTGCGGAGGAGGAGCGGGATTTTGCTGACAAACTCGCTGCGTTTGTTAAGCGGGGACCACCTAGATTCTCGGGGCGGGATGCTCAGCCCCGGGCTGTTGGGAGATGGCTTTCTGCGATGGAGAAGCTTTTTCGGGACTTCTTCATCGACCCGAGGTATCGAGTGCACATGGCGGTGCACTGTTTGGACGGAGATGCTGATTTTTGGTGGCAGCGAGTTGAGCCACTGGAGTTCCGGATCACTCGACAGTTGCCTTGGGAGGAGTTCAAACGGATGGTGTTGGACACCTATTTTTCTACCAGTGTGAAGAAGAAGTTGGAGGACGATTTGAAGAATCTGCAGCAGGGCGATCGATCGGCCCATGTCTATTTCCAGGAGTTCATGGAGTTGCTGAACTGTGTGCCCTTTGTCGCTCGTGACGGTCCACACCAGGTAGAGATGTTTGAGGCAGGCCTTCGCCCCGAGATTTTCACACTTGTGCATGCACAGAGATTTCAGACCCTAGAGGCAGCCGCAGAGCACGCACAGTGGGTGGAGAGAGGCGATCAGGAGGTGGCCAGACGGAGGGCCAGGGTCGCGCAGAGTTCCGACAGGAAGCGACCAGCCCCAGAGGACGGGGGACAGGCCAGTTCTTGGAGACCGCCACGGCCGCCGCAGTCCCAGTCTTATGGCCGTGGGCGATCTGAGAGGAGAGGGCCCGGTGGACCCCAGAGACCGCAGCAGCATCAGCAGCAGCACCAGCAGCAGAGATCGCAGCAGAGGCCACAGAGATCTCAACAGCAGTCCTCGAGGTAGCAGCAGCAGCAGTCGAGGCATATCCGGCCATCAGATAGGTGTGTTTTCTGCAGGGGGCAGCACCCGTCAGATACATGTGACCAGAGATGGGGACGATGCTTCCGATGTGGACAGCCAGGGCATGTGCGAGCTACCTGCCCCCTCACTACTTCCTCGGCACCTTCTTCGGCATCGGTTCCATATCCCCCTCAGCAGCAGCGACCACCAGCTCAGCGGCCTTATGCTCCAGCGAGCAGGCCGTCCACTTCTTACCCTGTGGATTCTCGACCTCCAGCACCGAGCGGGCGGGTGTATGCCGCCCAATTAGCAGATTCCGCAGCGGCAAACCAGGTGGTGGCAGGTATTATTCTACTCTTTGGTATTCGGACTCGTACTTTATTCGACACTGGAGCATCTCATTCTTTCATTAGTCGAGCATTTGCATCCCTGCATGGTTTAGAGTTAGAGTCCTTGTCATGTGCATTAGAGGTGCGGGTTCCTGATCACGTTTTGCATGTCGAGGAGCGTTGTTTGGCATGCCCGGTGCAGTTGGGGCCTTGGATTTTGCCTGCAGACTTGCTTGTCTTGCAGCAGCTCCATGATTTTGACTTGGTGTTGGGGATGGATTGGCTATCACGGTACTCCGCCACTATCGACTGCAGAGAGAGGACGGTGACTCTTCGCGAGCCAGGACAGGAGGAGTTCATCTTCAGAGGCTGCCAGAGCACGCTATTCGTAGCGACCATTTCCTCGGCGAGGGCTAGGAGGATGTTGAGTAGAGGTTGCACTGCCTTTTTGGCCACCGTGGTGGAGGTGCCTACGGCGGCACTGGGACTCGAGGATATCCCTATCGTCCGAGAGTTCCCAGATGTGTTTCCCCCTGAGTTGACGACGATGCCGCCGGAGAGGGAGATTGAGTTCGTGATTGATGTGGTCCCTGGGACTGCACCAATCTCAAAGGCACCCTATAGGATGGCGCCAGCCGAGTTAAGGGAGTTGAAAGCCCAGCTTCAGGATCTTTTGGATAGGGGCTTCGTCCGACCCAGTGTTTCTCCGTGGGGAGCGCCTGTGTTGTTTGTTAAGAAGAAGGATGGGTCACTCCGATTGTGCGTGGATTATAGGGAATTGAACAAAGTGACCATCCGAAACAAGTATCCCCTCCCTCGGATAGATGATTTGTTTGATCAGTTACAGGGAGCATCTGTGTTCTCGAAGATTGATCTGCAGTCCGGTTACCACCAGCTTAGAGTGAGGGCCGAGGACATCTCCAAGACGGCTTTCAGATCGCGGTACGGGCATTATGAGTTCACGGTAATGCCTTTTGGGCTGACTAATGCCCCTGCCGCATTCATGGACTTGATGAACAGGATTTTTCAGCCGTTTTTGGATCGGTTTGTGGTGGTGTTCATCGATGATATTCTGATCTACTCCCGGAGTGATCTGGAGCATGAGGAGCACTTGAGAACCGTGCTACAGCTTCTGCGAGAGAAAAAGCTGTATGCTAAGTTCAAAAAGTGCGAGTTTTGGCTCCGGGAGGTTGCCTTTCTGGGTCATGTGGTTTCAGCTGCTGGAGTGGCGGTGGATCCGGCCAAGGTGGATGCTATTAGAGATTGGCCGAGGCCGACGACCATCACCGAGGTGCGGAGTTTTCTTGGATTGGCGGGCTACTATCGGCGCTTTTGTGGAAGGCTTTGCGAAGCTTTCCTCTCCCCTCACTCGTCTGACCAGAAAAGGGGTTAAGTTTGTTTGGAGCGAGACTTGCCAGAGCTGTTTTGAGGAGCTGAAGCAGAGGTTGATGACCGCTCCAATCCTTGCCCTCCCAGTTATGGGGGAAGGATTTGTGATCTACAGTGATGCCTCACATAGTGGTCTGGGGTGTGTGTTGATGCAGCATGGTAGGGTAATTGCCTATGCTTCGCGGCAATTGAAGGACTATGAGAAAAATTACCCTACTCATGATCTGGAGTTGGCTGTGGTTGTGTTTGCTCTGAAGCTGTGGCGGCATTATTTGTATGAAGAGCATTGCGAGATATATACTGATCACAAGAGCTTGAAGTATCTGTTCACCCAAAAGGAGTTGAATTTGAGGCAACGCCGGTGGTTGGAGTTGTTAAAGGATTACGATCTGAGTATCCTTTACCATCCCGGCAAGGCCAATGTCGTGGCAGATGCTTTGAGTAGGAGGACGAGTCTGAGCTTATTGATCTCGCAGCAGGCGCCGTTGGTCGAGCAGATGAGGCGGTTACAGTTGGAGGTAGTATCCCCTGGGGTCTCTGCTAGACTCATGTCTATGGTCTTGCAGCCCACTCTGTTGGAGAGGATCAGGGACACTCAGAGTGAGACCCCCACTTGATGAGGATCAGGACGCAGCTTCAGGCGGATCAGACAGGGGATTTTTCTGTGGATAGCTCGGGGAGTACTGCGGTACAGGGACCGAGTGTGTGTGCCTATGGATCAGGAGATTAGAGATCAGATTTTGAGGGAGGCCCATTTTACACCTTATACCATCCATCCTGGAGGTACTAAGATGTATAAGGACCTCAAGGCACAGTTTTGGTGGCCCGGGATGAAGCGGGACATTGGGAGATTCGTAGCTCATTGTTTAACTTGCCAGCAAGTGAAAGCAGAGCATCGCGTTCCTGCTGGTAAGTTGCAGAGTCTTCCAATTCCCGAGTGGAAATGGGACCCACGTCACTATAGATTTCGTCGCTGGATTGCCGAGGGCGCAGAGCGGGGCTGATGCGGTCTGGGTTATTGTTGACAGACTCACCAAGTCGGCGCACTTCTTACCGGTTCAGATGACCTGGTCACTGGAGCGTTTGGCACAGTTATATCTGGATGAGATAGTGAGGCTTCACGGCATACCTGCTTCGATTGTGTCAGATCGAGACCCGAGATTCGTATCACGCTTTTGGGGGAGTTTTGCATTCTGCATTGGGGACTCAGCTCAGGTTTAGCACCGCTTTCCACCCACAGACCGAATGGACAGTCAGAACGCACCATACAGACCCTCGAGGATATGTTGAGAGCGTGCGTTATGGATTTTGGAGGAGGGTGGTACCGGCACTTGTCGTTGGTTGAGTTCGCGTATAACAACAGCTATCAGGCGAGCATCCAGATGGCTCCGTTGAGGCGTTGTATGGACGCAAGTGTCGGTCTCCCCTATTTTGGAGTGACGTGGGTGAGAGAAGGACTTTAGGACCGGATTTGCTTTTGGAGGCTGAGGAAAAGGTCAGAGTCATTCGCCGACACCTTGTGACAGCCCAGAGTCGTCAGAGGAGCTACGCCGCACTCGACGGCGAGACCTGGAGTTTCAGATTGGTGATCATGTCTTTTTGAAGGTCTCACCCTTGAAAGGGGTCCGGAGATTTGGAGTACGGGGAAAGCTCAGTCCCCGCTTTATTGGACCCTTTGAGGTACTTGACAGAGTTGGTCCTGTGGCATACAGAGTTGCTTTACCCCCGCGCCTGGCCGGAGTTCATGATGTCTTCCATGTCTCAGCTCTGAGGAGATATGTTTTTGACCCGTCGCATGTGATTGACTTCACTCCTTTGGAGATCGGCGAGGACTTGGTCTACGAGGAGCGCCCGTTGCGAATTCTTGCTCGTGAGGTGAGGGAATTGCGCAATCGGGCCATTCCGTATGTGAAGATCCTGTGGAGCAATCACGAGGAGCGAAGAGGCCACTTGGGAGATGGAGACAGAGATGAGAGATGCCTACCCCTTTTTGTTCGAGACTTCCATTTGAGGTACGTCTCTTCTGTTTTCGTTGTTTCGAGGGACGAAACTTTTTTTTAGTGGGGGAGGATGTAGGGCCCCTAAACTCCTTACAGCTTTTTCCATGAATCCACTGTGCAAACACCTGTTGATGGTGTATCTGGCCCATGGTGCATCAAAGGGATGCCACAGATGGACCCGGTGAGCTTTGGTTGGCTGTTTTGGCCTTCGGCTTGCTTTGCCGAATTTTAGAAAAAGGAATTTGGCCAAACAGAGGGTGGATTTGGATTCAGCGCGGAAAAAACCTTGAGAATGGGTTTTTGTTTGCTTAATTCTGAGTCCGGATGCCCAAAAGCGGGCTCCCGGAAGTTTTGGCAGTTTTTGGTTTTTGCGGGAGCCTCCGGCAAATTTTAGGAGTGGAATTTGGCAAATGGACGCCGTTTTGGAATCAGCGCGCGAAAACGGTCAAGATGGGCTTTTACTTGATGTTTTGGGCTCGTTACTGTTCACAGCCAAGCGGAACAGTGTTTCCGGCGATCGCCCGGCGGCGGCGGGCAGCGCCGGGGGCGGCGGCGCA
>CM055064.1:36125973-36277672 GCA_029204045.2 Tillandsia leiboldiana | reverse complement strand
GGCCGCCCCAAGCAGACACATCGGAGTGGCCACATACATTCAGATGTATGGGGCGAGTACTTCGGTAGCTCTCTGTCATTGTCCAACAAAGGAGACTTAGGTAGGCTTTGTCTGAGACATGATTCACAAGCTGGGTATGGTTCAGGGAGTAAGGATACTAAGATACCATCCTAGCCAGCTGGTTAACCCTATCTTCTCCAATGTGACCAAGCCTCAGATGCCACAAGTATGTTTTGTTTACCGCTCTCTAGGTCTTTTAAAACAATAGTATTCTCATTCATGCCATTGTCAACTGTATTCATACTAACATCATATGGTAGTAATAGAGATTGTCTATTAAAGAACACAATCCTATCAAAGGATTTCTCAAATAAATTGAACAAATGTTTGGATTCAAAAATAAACTTATAACCGTCCAATACCAAACGTGAAACAGAAATAAGGTTTCTAGTCGCACTAGGAACATAAAGACGATCTCTAAGTTCTAACTAATACTCCTGTCGGTAGACATAAAGGATAAGTCCCTACAGCACAGCAGCAACTCTGCTGTTTCCAACGCGTAGGGTAATCTCTCCATCCCTAAGTCGTTACTTTTCTTTAGCGCCTGCATTGAAATACACAAATGCGAGGTGCATCCCGAGTCAGTGACCATGTAAAAGTAGAACAAACCGATAAGCAAGTAGTTTCAATGATATGAATCTCTGGACATACCTTCCAAAGTTTTTCTTTACCTTGTCCTTCAGGCTAGCCAAATAGTCCGGGCAATTCCTCTTCCAGTGGCCATCCTTTTGACAGTGGAAGCAAGTTCCTTTGGCGGCCTTCTTTTTGGGATTTACCTTGATAGGTCAGTCTTTGGCTTCTTCGCAGGCTTCTCTTTCTCCATTTAGACTTTCTTTTGGAGGAAGCCCGTTCAAACAGCCAAAACTGAGCCCTTATTGACTTTTAGCATTCCTTCAGCCGTGACCAACATATTCAACAGCTCGGCGAGAGTGCAAGTAATTTTATTCATTTGAAAATTTAAAATAAACTGAGAAAATGAATCAGGTAATGATTGTAAGATCAAATCAATTTGAAGTTCTGCGTCCATAGTCATTCCGAGCTTCTCAAGCTCCTCAATGTCCTTAATCATCGCAAGCAAGGATATTGACTGCGTGACCATCAGACATCTTAGTCCTGAACAGTCGCCTTGACACTTCGTAACGAGCTGTTCGACTTTGCTCATCATACAACTCTTTAAGATGGAAGCAAGATTCAGCAGAACTCTCCATGGGCTCATTGCTGGCGTTGCAATTCATTACTCATAGACGCAAGCATGTAGCATTTTACCTTCATATCATCATCAGTCCCATTTATTTCTAGCATCTTTCTGTTGAGCTGTTGGATTTGCGGGCACTGCTGGAGCCTCCGTGTCCAACAATAGGCTAATTCTCAAATTGAACAATTCTCAAATTCCTCAGCCAATCGGTGAAATCGGTCCAGTTAAGCGATTAGTATAACTATTCTGACAAGTGGGTTAGAGGCGGACATTTTCTACAGATGGTAAGATTTAATTAGTTGTGTACTTAATCATAATCCATTTGATTAGGGTCATTAATCTAAATGGTGCCCCCACTAATTTTAGCGAATCCCACAATCACCGAGTGGAGAAAACGGAAAATTTACTAAAAGTTTCTAGGGGAATTGCTGCTCCCATTGTTGCACACTACCTCATCCTAAAGATTCTTGGCACGAGTAAAGAAAGATGTGAACAACTCTTGTTCAATGTCTCTCAAGCAAATCGCAATTATCTTTGGACTCCAAAAAAAATAGGCCTCATCCTAACAGAGTATTGGCCTTATCTTTTGGTAAGTTAGACCCACCGTTCATTATGCAAATTAAAAAAAGTCATTGAATCCGTCATCCTGACAGATCTTGGATTCAAACCCTTTCTACCACATGCATCTTATCGCCAATAGATATGGTGCGGCTCCCTAATGCAACTGACCCCCGTCCGGGTGCATCAATCAACACTAAAGAGAGCCCACACCCTACAACGATGGAAGGCACTAAATGGGTTCATAACACCATTAATAAATTTTATTAGGGGAGACTTGTTATCTCATCAGTTTTAATTCATTATAAATTTTACTCTCATGCAAACCATCGACCATATACACACAATAGCGCATATATATAAAAAAAAAATAACTACGGTGAGATCAGATTTTAATTTCGATTGGGCCTGAGCCACCAGGCCGGTAATCGGGTCAGAGGGTATTACACACAAAAAAACTTGCTCTGCATCTTGATCAGATTGGAGTAGATCAACTCTTGTCGGCTCCCTCGATCAATATTTGGTCCAAACTTGATCTGCACCGCATCAACTCTTGAATAGAAACAAATCGTCATGGACTGAACTTACCCTTTACCCTTTAATTTTGCAACAATGACAATACAACCCATAATAATAATGAGACAACATAGGTCTCCAAATTACTTGAATTTATGGTGCACGCAGGCACTCAAAATAAATCTAAACTGGGGTCCTTATTAAATTTACACAGTGTAGGGCCCCTAAAATCCTTACAGCTTTTCCCATGAATCCACTGTGCAAACACCTGTTGATGGTGTATCTGGCCCATGGTGCATCAAAGGGATGCCACAGATGGACCCGGTGAGCTTTGGTTGGCTGTTTTGGCCTTCGGCTGGCTTTTGCCGAATTTTAGAAAAAGGAATTTGGCCAAACAGAGGGTGGATTTGGATTCAGCGCGAAAAAACGCTTGAGAATGGCTTTTTGTTTGCTTAATTCTGAGTCGGGTGCCAAAACGGGCTCCCGGAGTTTTGGCAGTTTTTCGGTGTTTGCGGGAGCCTCCGGCAAATTTTAGGAGTGGAATTTGGCAAAAAATGGACACCGTTTTTGGAATCAGCGCGCGAAAACGGTCAAGATGGGCTTTTACTTGATGTTTTTGGGCTGCGGTTACTGTTCACGCCGGAAACAGTGTTTCCGGCGATCGCCGGCGGGCGGCGGGCCGCGCCGGGCGTGGCGGCGGCAGGCGGCGGCACAGGGCGCGGGCAGGCGCCCGGGAGCGCCGGGCCGGCGCGCGGTCACCCGCGGAGGTCGTGCGCCGGGGGGTGCCACGTGGCGCTTTCCGGGTTGGCCGGCGCTGCAGACGCAGGTCCACGGAATTTGGTCCGGGTGCATGGTGGACCGGGGTGGACACGTGGCGTGAGGTGATTGGGCCGGTGTTGTGCTCCCGGTCCACCACGCGATGGTGGAGTCGGTGACCGGGGCAGGTGTGGCGTACGGCAGGGCAGGGGGCCGTACGGCCGGGGTCAGCCGCGACGTGCGCGGTGCACGGGGCCCGTGCGCGGTGCACGGGTTGCCGGGGCCACCGTGGCGCGACGCCATTGGCGGCACAGGTGCGCGGGTGCAGCGGGGCCGGGGGAAGCACAGTGCTGGGGTTATGGCCGGCCCACGGCGTTTCGGCTTGGAACTGGGCGGTGGCTGAACAGTAATGGGCCGGGCCATTACTGTAGAGCCCGAAAATTGCGGGGCCGGAAGTGGGGACACATAGGGTATTTCTGCAATGTTTTCTTCAGCCTATTTAAGGCAACCGAGCCCCTTCCTTTGCCTTTTTTCTCAACCCTCTCACTCTTGCCCGAGCCCCTCAAGCAAAGTTGTTCACCTCTTCACCCTCGATCTTCCTGCCAAGTTCAAGATTTTTGGAGGCTCGAATCCGAGGTTCCCCTTTTACGGCGCGGCGGACGTTGCATTCTGGGTTCTTCTTCGGCGCAGCGACAGTGTTTAGCTCCCCTGGGCAACCCTGAGATCATTTTGCTGTGATTCTTGCGCCGGCAGACTCCTAAGAGGTAGGACTTCATCTTTCGTTTTGGTCGCGCTTTCTCGTTTCGAGGTTTGGCACGGATCCCGAGGCAAACAGTGACCCCTTTTCTGTGTGTGGACTTCCTTGACAGCAGCGGGGTATTTTGGCCATATCTTCGCGCACGAGCATCAGACGGAAACGAGCTTATACAACTTTTTCATCTACGGATCGCAGGAACACGCTCGTATTTTTCTTGGATTTTCCTGAGGTTTATTTCGAGGTGAAAATTACTGTTTCTCAGTGAACAGTGCACAGTTTTAGCACAGATTTTTGTATGAGTGTACCCCC
This sequence comes from Tillandsia leiboldiana, assembly GCA_029204045.2. Classification (NCBI taxonomy): domain Eukaryota; kingdom Viridiplantae; phylum Streptophyta; class Magnoliopsida; order Poales; family Bromeliaceae; genus Tillandsia; species Tillandsia leiboldiana. Next base: position 36,273,521 of record CM055064.1, on the reverse strand, counting down.
TTGCCGAATTTTTATCTTGACTTACCGAACTCGGATTTGGCGTGCAAGGTACCGTTGCGAAGCTATCGACGCGAGGATCGCTGTGTATTTTTCTTGGAATTTTCTGGGCACTTTCTGCAGGTGATAATTTAACAGTTTTGAATCCGAGGTTGTAGGTGGTTATAAGAGCAATAATGGGGAGCCTAAGTGTAATTAGTGAGCTTTGTATTGTACCAGGAATATTTCGGGTGTGCTAAAATTGTGGGAGCAAGGATTTGGAGTTTTGGTATTTTCTTGCTGTACGGATCCGGACAGTTAGCACTTCAGGTGGGTGGTTGTTGTACTCCTCTCCTTTGGTATGCCCACTAGGAACATCAGAGTGTTCCTCATTTTTGAGGCCCAAAGTATTATTAGTAACTTGCATGCTCTAGGGAATTAATTATGGGTTGATTGATCGTTGATAAATTGTTATTTGATCCATGTGGAAATTGTTGGACTGCATGTATAGGGTTAAAATAATAGTTGAGGATTATAAAATTGCTAAATATTCCATGAGACTGTCACTTTAGCTTATGTCACTCTGAACTGATTACTCTTGGAAAATGGACAACATATTGAGACAATGCATGATTAAACGGGTCACTTAAATATTGACATCTTTTATTGCTACACTATCTTTTGGGACTTGACTTAGGAGAAACCATGCATTTATCTTTTCTTCTCTAGTATTGATAGACTTGCGGCATAGTCGCTCGGGTTCGAGCGGGTGTTGGACAGTGTAGCCAGGTATGGGGATTTGGGACAGGTTGGGCTTTTGACAGGGTGTTGCGGCGACCACGGATCTTGGGTGGTTGACCGGGTTGTTACTGTTGCATCAGATTGGGGTTTTGGGGATCGGGCTTTCTTTAGTGGATGGAGTTTTCCACTTTGATCATATTCATGATCCAATCCTGCTATTATGAGACAGTGGTTACAGAGATGCTTGTTACAGTGATTTCCTTACTCGTGTGGGTCGCTCCCACTCGAGGGGCCACTCCGGAGTGTGCGACCGGACGGATCGAGGCCGGTCTGTTCTCTGTTATTACTTTAGAGCTTGATCGGGACGGGCCGCGGCCGATCCTGTTTACTTACGTTGGGGACATGACCGATCAGGCAAGTATCGGTCAGTATCCCCAAGATGAGATTAGCAGGCAGTGCCAGTGTCCACTGGCGTTAGATTGGGTCGTTTTGACAAGCTTCTGATACTGAGCATACTTTCCCATACTTATTGGTTATCATGTAGAGGCATATTAGGGGTAGCACTTCATCAGTTGTCATTCATAGCTTCACCCCCTTTCTCTTCTTCCCCTTTTGCCTCTGATTACCTGGTGGGCATATTTGAGCTGAGGCTTTACCCACTAGGGGAGGCTACTGTTTATAGTAGTACTTACCCCCATTGTCTTTTCTTGTTTCTTTCTTCCCCTTGTTTTGCAGAGTCCTCTGGGGAGTTGCTGGGCCGTCAGCAACTGATCGAGGTAAGCGGATTGCAGACTAGATAGAGAGCCATCGAGGGTTGTAGCACGTAGCTGGAGCTTTTGGGTACCTGGTCTTCTCAGACAGCTTTTGTTTATTTTTTTGGGTCTGGCTTTTGCCAGCTGTTTGTATTAGTGGTGAGCTGGGAGAGACATCTGTATTTTATTCCACTGTTGTACTCTTTTACTTCCAGCTTCTGTCTGAGATACAGTAGTTTAGTTTAGCTCTGATTATTATGCTCTTTTATTATTATTTCTTATCTGAGCAGGTTACCGACGCTTCGTGTATGTGGGAAATACCGCATGCACGGCGGATCTGTAGACGGGCCCGGGTTTCTGGTTTACACCCGGGGCGTGACAGTTTAAGTTGGTATCAGAGCTTAGGGATAAGTCAGTTGGGACTTAGGAAACCCTAGGCTTTTGGCAGACCCTAGGATGACTAGGGCATGAGTGGCGTAACATTTTGCGAAAGTCGGTGATTTTATAGTTGACTCTTCCTGTGAGTGAAGAGAGATCGCACATAGCCTATTTCTGTTGGACCATTATGTTGGCTGCAGACAACATAAGGTGACAGAATAGGAGGATGTCTTTGACTTTCGCCTCAGATTGGGTCGTGTGGGGTTTGGTTGCTGATGCTTGGTTTCTTGTGGCAGGATGCCTCCTCGACGTCGGATTCCCACTCGGGGTGTCCCTTCGCCCCCTGTTGAGCCTGAGCAGCCTACACCCCCCGAGCTTACTGAGTTGAGGGCCTTGGTGGCCCAGTTGCGGGAGGGGTCAGCGCCGCCAGGAGCAGAGGTTTGATCAGCTGCTTGCTCAGGAGGGAGGAACCACCCCCAGCTGTTCCTGAGGCCCCTGTGCCTCTTGTTGCACCTTTTGTGCCGTCGGCACCATCTTCGAGTAGCGGGGCTCCTGGAGCTATTCAGGCTTTGACTGCGGAGGAGGAGCGGGATTTTGCTGACAAACTCGCTGCGTTTGTTAAGCGGGGACCACCTAGATTCTCGGGGCGGGATGCTCAGCCCCGGGCTGTTGGGAGATGGCTTTCTGCGATGGAGAAGCTTTTTCGGACTTCTTCATCGACCCGAGGTATCGAGTGCACATGGCGGTGCACTGTTTGGACGGAGATGCTGATTTTTGGTGGCAGCGAGTTGAGCCACTGGAGTTCCGGATCACTCGACAGTTGCCTTGGGAGGAGTTCAAACGGATGGTGTTGGACACCTATTTTTCTACCAGTGTGAAGAAGAAGTTGGAGGACGATTTGAAGAATCTGCAGCAGGGCGATCGATCGGCCCATGTCTATTTCCAGGAGTTCATGGAGTTGCTGAACTGTGTGCCCTTTGTCGCTCGTGACGGTCCCACACCAGGTAGAGATGTTTGAGGCAGGCCTTCGCCCCGAGATTTTCACACTTGTGCATGCACAGAGATTTCAGACCCTAGAGGCAGCCGCAGAGCACGCACAGTGGGTGGAGAGAGGCGATCAGGAGGTGGCCAGACGGAGGGCCAGGGTCGCGCAGAGTTCCGACAGGAAGCGACCAGCCCCAGAGGACGGGGGACAGGCCAGTTCTTGGAGACCGCCACGGCCGCCGCAGTCCCAGTCTTATGGCCGTGGGCGATCTGAGAGGAGAGGGCCCGGTGGACCCCAGAGACCGCAGCAGCATCAGCAGCAGCACCAGCAGCAGAGATCGCAGCAGAGGCCACAGAGATCTCAACAGCAGTCCTCGAGGTAGCAGCAGCAGCAGTCGAGGCATATCCGGCCATCAGATAGGTGTGTTTTCTGCAGGGGGCAGCACCCGTCAGATACATGTGACCAGAGATGGGGACGATGCTTCCGATGTGGACAGCCAGGGCATGTGCGAGCTACCTGCCCCCTCACTACTTCCTCGGCACCTTCTTCGGCATCGGTTCCATATCCCCCTCAGCAGCAGCGACCACCAGCTCAGCGGCCTTATGCTCCAGCGAGCAGGCCGTCCACTTCTTACCCTGTGGATTCTCGACCTCCAGCACCGAGCGGGCGGGTGTATGCCGCCCAATTAGCAGATTCCGCAGCGGCAAACCAGGTGGTGGCAGGTATTATTCTACTCTTTGGTATTCGGACTCGTACTTTATTCGACACTGGAGCATCTCATTCTTTCATTAGTCGAGCATTTGCATCCCTGCATGGTTTAGAGTTAGAGTCCTTGTCATGTGCATTAGAGGTGCGGGTTCCTGATCACGTTTTGCATGTCGAGGAGCGTTGTTTGGCATGCCCGGTGCAGTTGGGGCCTTGGATTTTGCCTGCAGACTTGCTTGTCTTGCAGCAGCTCCATGATTTTGACTTGGTGTTGGGGATGGATTGGCTATCACGGTACTCCGCCACTATCGACTGCAGAGAGAGGACGGTGACTCTTCGCGAGCCAGGACAGGAGGAGTTCATCTTCAGAGGCTGCCAGAGCACGCTATTCGTAGCGACCATTTCCTCGGCGAGGGCTAGGAGGATGTTGAGTAGAGGTTGCACTGCCTTTTTGGCCACCGTGGTGGAGGTGCCTACGGCGGCACTGGGACTCGAGGATATCCCTATCGTCCGAGAGTTCCCAGATGTGTTTCCCCCTGAGTTGACGACGATGCCGCCGGAGAGGGAGATTGAGTTCGTGATTGATGTGGTCCCTGGGACTGCACCAATCTCAAAGGCACCCTATAGGATGGCGCCAGCCGAGTTAAGGGAGTTGAAAGCCCAGCTTCAGGATCTTTTGGATAGGGGCTTCGTCCGACCCAGTGTTTCTCCGTGGGGAGCGCCTGTGTTGTTTGTTAAGAAGAAGGATGGGTCACTCCGATTGTGCGTGGATTATAGGGAATTGAACAAAGTGACCATCCGAAACAAGTATCCCCTCCCTCGGATAGATGATTTGTTTGATCAGTTACAGGGAGCATCTGTGTTCTCGAAGATTGATCTGCAGTCCGGTTACCACCAGCTTAGAGTGAGGGCCGAGGACATCTCCAAGACGGCTTTCAGATCGCGGTACGGGCATTATGAGTTCACGGTAATGCCTTTTGGGCTGACTAATGCCCCTGCCGCATTCATGGACTTGATGAACAGGATTTTTCAGCCGTTTTTGGATCGGTTTGTGGTGGTGTTCATCGATGATATTCTGATCTACTCCCGGAGTGATCTGGAGCATGAGGAGCACTTGAGAACCGTGCTACAGCTTCTGCGAGAGAAAAAGCTGTATGCTAAGTTCAAAAAGTGCGAGTTTTGGCTCCGGGAGGTTGCCTTTCTGGGTCATGTGGTTTCAGCTGCTGGAGTGGCGGTGGATCCGGCCAAGGTGGATGCTATTAGAGATTGGCCGAGGCCGACGACCATCACCGAGGTGCGGAGTTTTCTTGGATTGGCGGGCTACTATCGGCGCTTTGTGGAAGGCTTTGCGAAGCTTTCCTCTCCCCTCACTCGTCTGACCAGAAAAGGGGTTAAGTTTGTTTGGAGCGAGACTTGCCAGAGCTGTTTTGAGGAGCTGAAGCAGAGGTTGATGACCGCTCCAATCCTTGCCCTCCCAGTTATGGGGGAAGGATTTGTGATCTACAGTGATGCCTCACATAGTGGTCTGGGGTGTGTGTTGATGCAGCATGGTAGGGTAATTGCCTATGCTTCGCGGCAATTGAAGGACTATGAGAAAAATTACCCTACTCATGATCTGGAGTTGGCTGTGGTTGTGTTTGCTCTGAAGCTGTGGCGGCATTATTTGTATGAAGAGCATTGCGAGATATATACTGATCACAAGAGCTTGAAGTATCTGTTCACCCAAAAGGAGTTGAATTTGAGGCAACGCCGGTGGTTGGAGTTGTTAAAGGATTACGATCTGAGTATCCTTTACCATCCCGGCAAGGCCAATGTCGTGGCAGATGCTTTGAGTAGGAGGACGAGTCTGAGCTTATTGATCTCGCAGCAGGCGCCGTTGGTCGAGCAGATGAGGCGGTTACAGTTGGAGGTAGTATCCCCTGGGGTCTCTGCTAGACTCATGTCTATGGTCTTGCAGCCCACTCTGTTGGAGAGGATCAGGGACACTCAGAGTGAGGACCCCCACTTGATGAGGATCAGGACGCAGCTTCAGGCGGATCAGACAGGGGATTTTTCTGTGGATAGCTCGGGAGTACTGCGGTACAGGGACCGAGTGTGTGTGCCTATGGATCAGGAGATTAGAGATCAGATTTTGAGGGAGGCCCATTTTACACCTTATACCATCCATCCTGGAGGTACTAAGATGTATAAGGACCTCAAGGCACAGTTTTGGTGGCCCGGGATGAAGCGGGACATTGGGAGATTCGTAGCTCATTGTTTAACTTGCCAGCAAGTGAAAGCAGAGCATCGCGTTCCTGCTGGTAAGTTGCAGAGTCTTCCAATTCCCGAGTGGAAATGGGACCACGTCACTATAGATTTCGTCGCTGGATTGCCGAGGGCGCAGAGCGGGGCTGATGCGGTCTGGGTTATTGTTGACAGACTCACCAAGTCGGCGCACTTCTTACCGGTTCAGATGACCTGGTCACTGGAGCGTTTGGCACAGTTATATCTGGATGAGATAGTGAGGCTTCACGGCATACCTGCTTCGATTGTGTCAGATCGAGACCCGAGATTCGTATCACGCTTTTGGGGGAGTTTGCATTCTGCATTGGGGACTCAGCTCAGGTTTAGCACCGCTTTCCACCCACAGACCGATGGACAGTCAGAACGCACCATACAGACCCTCGAGGATATGTTGAGAGCGTGCGTTATGGATTTTGGAGGAGGGTGGTACCGGCACTTGTCGTTGGTTGAGTTCGCGTATAACAACAGCTATCAGGCGAGCATCCAGATGGCTCCGTTTGAGGCGTTGTATGGACGCAAGTGTCGGTCTCCCCTATTTTGGAGTGACGTGGGTGAGAGAAGGACTTTAGGACCGGATTTGCTTTTGGAGGCTGAGGAAAAGGTCAGAGTCATTCGCCGACACCTTGTGACAGCCCAGAGTCGTCAGAGGAGCTACGCCGACACTCGACGGCGAGACCTGGAGTTTCAGATTGGTGATCATGTCTTTTTGAAGGTCTCACCCTTGAAAGGGGTCCGGAGATTTGGAGTACGGGGAAAGCTCAGTCCCCGCTTTATTGGACCCTTTGAGGTACTTGACAGAGTTGGTCCTGTGGCATACAGAGTTGCTTTACCCCCGCGCCTGGCCGGAGTTCATGATGTCTTCCATGTCTCAGCTCTGAGGAGATATGTTTTTGACCCGTCGCATGTGATTGACTTCACTCCTTTGGAGATCGGCGAGGACTTGGTCTACGAGGAGCGCCCGTTGCGAATTCTTGCTCGTGAGGTGAGGGAATTGCGCAATCGGGCCATTCCGTATGTGAAGATCCTGTGGAGCAATCACGAGGAGCGAGAGGCCACTTGGGAGATGGAGACAGAGATGAGAGATGCCTACCCCTTTTTGTTCGAGACTTCCATTTGAGGTACGTCTCTTCTGTTTTCTTTGTTTCGGGGACGAAACTTTTTTTTAGTGGGGGAGGATGTAGGGCCCCTAAACTCCTTACAGCTTTTTCCCATGAATCCACTGTGCAAACACCTGTTGATGGTGTATCTGGCCCATGGTGCATCAAAGGGATGCCACAGATGGACCCGGTGAGCTTTGGTTGGCTGTTTTGGCCTTCGGCTGCTTTTGCCGAATTTTAGAAAAAGGAATTTGGCCAAACAGAGGGTGGATTTGGATTCAGCGCGGAAAAACGCTTGAGAATGGGTTTTTGTTTGCTTAATTCTGAGTCCGGATGCCCAAAAGCGGGCTCCCGGAAGTTTTGGCAGTTTTCGGTGTTTGCGGGAGCCTCCGGCAAATTTTAGGAGTGGAATTTGGCAAAATGGACACCGTTTTTGGAATCAGCGCGCGAAAACGGTCAAGATGGGCTTTTTACTTGATGTTTTTGGGCTGCGGTTACTGTTCACGTCGGAACAGTGTTTCCGGCGATCGCCGGCGGCGGCGGGCAGCGCCGGCGGGCGGCGGCGCAGCCTCGGGCAGGCGGCAGGCGGCGGCACAGGGAGCGGGCAGGGCGCGGGCAGGCGCCCGGGAGCGCGGGCAGGCGCGCGGTCCACCGCGGAGGTCGTGCGCCGGGGGCGGGCCACGTGGCGCTTTCCGGTTGGCCGGCGCTGCAGACGCGGTCCACGTAATTTGGTCCGGGTGCACGGTGGACCGGGTGGACACGTGGAGTGAGGTGATTGGTCCGGTGTTGTGCTCCCGGTCCACGCGATTGGTGGAGTCGGTGACCGGGGCAGGTGGCCGTACGGCAGGGCAGGTGGCCGTACGGCCCGGGTCAGCCGCGACGTGCGCGGTGTACGGGGCCACGTGCGCGGTGCACGGGTTGCCGGGGCCACGTGGCGCGACGCCATTGGCTGGCGCAGGTGCGCCGGGTGCAGCGGGGCCCGGGGAAGCACAGTGCTGGGCTACGTGGCCGGCCCACGGCGTTTCGGGCTTGAACAGTAATGGGCCGGGCCCATTACTGTAGCCGCCCGAAAATTTGCGGCGCCCGGAAGTGGGGACACATAGGGTATTTCTGCAATTGTTTTCTTCAGCCTATTTAAAGGCAACCCGAGCCCCCTTCCTTTGCCTTTTTCTCTCAACCCTCTCACTCTCTGCCCAAGCCCCCTCAAGCAAAGTTGTTCACCTCTTCACCCTCGATCTTCCTGCCAAGTTTTAAGATTTTTGGAGGCTCGAATCCCGAGGTTCCCCATTTTACGGCGCGGCGTGACGTTGCATTCCTGGGTTCTTCTTCGGCGCAGCGACAGTGTTTTAGCTCCCCTGGGCTACCCCGAGATCATTTTGCTGTGATTCTTGCGCCGGCAGACTCCTAAGAGGTAGGACTTCATCTTTCGTTTTGGTCGTGCTTTCTCGTTTCGAGGTTTTGGCATGGATCCCGAGGCAAACAGTGACCCCTTTTTCTGTGTGGACTTCCTTGACAGCAGCGGGGTATTTTGGCCATATCTTCGCGCACGAGCATCAGACGGAAACGAGCTTATACAACTTTTTCATCTACGGATCGCAAGGAACACGCTCTTATTTTTCTTGGATTTTCCTGAGGTTTATTTCGAGGTGAAAATTACTGTTTTCTCAGTGAACAGTGCACAGTTTTAGCACAGATTTTTGTATGAGTGTACCCCCTTGCCGAATTTTTATCTTGACTTACCGAACTCGGATTTGGGCGTGCAAGGTACCGTTGCGAAGCTATCGACGCGAGGATTGCTGTGGTATTTTTCTTGGAATTTTCTGGGCACTTTCTGCAGGTGATAATTTAACAGTTTTGAATCCGAGGTTGTAGGTGGTTATAAGAGCAATAATTGGGAGCCTAAGTGTAATTAGTGAGCTTTGTATTGTACCAGGAATATTTCGGGTGTGCTAAAATTGTGGGAGCAAGGATTTGGAGTTTTGGTATTTTCTTGCTGTACGGATCCGGACAGTTAGCACTTCAGGTGGGTGGTTGTTGTACTCCTCTCCTTTGGTATGCCCACTAGGAACATCAGAGTGTTCCCTCATTTTTGAGGCCCAAAGTATTATTAGTAACCTTGCATGCTCTAGGGAATTAATTATGGGTTGATTGATCGTTGATAAATTGTTATTTGATCCATGTGGAAATTGTTGGACTGCATGTATAGGGTTAAAATAATAGTTGATTGCTAAATATTCCATGAGACTGTCACTTTAGCTTATGTCACTCTGAACTGATTACTCTTGGAAAATGGACAACATATTGAGACAATGCATGATTAAACGGGTCACTTAAATATTGACATCTTTTATTGCTACACTATCTTTTGGGACTTGACTTAGGAGAAACCATGCATTTATTCTTTTCTTCTCCTAGTATTGATAGACTTGCGGCATAGTCGCTCGGGTTCGAGCGGGTGTTGGACAGTGTAGCCAGGTATTGGGGATTTGGGACAGGTTGGGCTTTTGACAGGGTGTTGCGGCGACCACGGATCTTGGGTGGTTGACCGGGTTGTTACTGTTGCATCAGATTGGGGGTTTTGAGGATCGGGCTTTCTTTAGTGGATGGAGTTTTCCACTTTGATCATATTCATGATCCAGTCCTGCTATTATGAGACAGTGGTTACAGAGATGCTTGTTACAGTGATTTCCTTACTCGTGTGGGTCGCTCCCCTCGAGGGCCACTCCGGAGTGTGCGACCGGACGGATCGAGGCCGGTCTGTTATTACTTTAGAGCTTGATCGGACGGGCCGAGGCCGATCTGTTACTTACGTTGGGGACATGACCGTATCAGGCAGTAGTCGGTCAGTATCCCCACAGATGAGATTAGCAGGCAGTGCCAGTGTCCACTGGCGTTAGATTGGGTCGTTTTGACAGGCTTCTTGATACTGATGCATGCTTTCCCATACTTATTGGTTTATCATGTAGAGGCATATTAGGGGTAGCACTTCATCAGTTGTCATTCATAGCTTCACCCCCCTTTCTCTTCTTTCCCTTTTGCCTCTGATTACCTGGTGGGCATATTTGAGCTGAGGCTTTACCCACTAGGGGAGGCTACTGTTTATAGTAGTACTTACCCCCATTGTCTTTTCTTGTTTCTTTCTTCCCCTTTGTTTTACAGAGTCCTCTGCGGGAGTTGCTGGGCCGTCAGCAACTGATCGAGGTAAGCGGATTGCAGACTAGATAGAGAGCCATCCGAGGGTTGTAGCACGTAGCTGGAGCTTTTGGGTACCTGGTCTTCTCAGACAGCTTTTGTTTATTTCTTTTTGGGTCTGGCTTTTGCCAGCTGTTTGTATTTAGTGGTGAGCTGGGAGAGACATCTGTATTTTATTCCACTGTTGTACTCTTTTACTTCCAGCTTCTGTCTGAGATACAGTAGTTTTAGTTTAGCTCTGATTATTATGCTCTTTTATTATTATTTCTTATCTGAGTAGGTTACCGACGCTTCGTGTATGTGGGAAATACCGCATGCACGGCGGATCTGTAGACGGGCCCGGGTTCTGGTTTACACCCGGGGCGTGACACCCATTCACATCATCACAAGGTTGCTATCCATGATCATCACCTCATACACATCATAGGCTTATAATATAAAATAAAATTCTCTAATTCGATTTCTAATTAATTGGGTTTCGAATTAATTTTAAATTGCGATTTTGCACAAAGCAACCACAAGGCGCGCATGATCACATCATGTAAATGCGTTCAAAACACATTGCGGCAAGCACGTGCAATAAAAGCCATGAACTAATCAATTAGTGTTGCTATACACTAACAATACTAATTAATTAGAGCTTGCATGTCATCAATATGACGTGCGTCATATGCTAATTAATTAGAGCACGTTGACCTTGACCGCATGCATGACCGTAGATCATATGCTAATTAATTTGAGCACCATGACCGCATGCATGACCGTACTGCGTGCGCTAATTAATTAGAGTACCTTGACCGCATGCATAATTAATTAGTGTTACAAAACAATCAAAACAACATATTCAAAACAACCTTTGTTGTTTTGATTTCGATCGTTCCAGAAAACCCAATCAACATCGAAAAAGAGATTAGATTTAAAACAAACGATGAGGGTGGCTCCGATACCACTATAAGAAAGTGATCAGATATGCGCAGCGGAAGAAAAACGCAATTAAAATTTTCTTAAACCAAGATCACCTCATGTATTGTTTTAGATCGTAAAAAGGTAATCTAATTGATCTTATCAATTAGGATTTAATTTTTACCTTGCACGGGTCGAGATCACCGCGAAGCCGATGATCGTTGGTAAAAATTGTTCGTCCTTGATAGCCGCGCACGCAGCCGGCCTCTACTTGTGTCCACACGGAATCACGCCCTTGATCGAAAAATCGATCGCCTTGATTCGCGATCCGATCACGAATTAATTCTTGCGTCGATGTAAGGAGGATGAATCAATCTTCTAATTGTGCTAGCAATCTTTCGAAGATCGAGAACGATTAATTGTGGAGGACTTGAGGAAGAGGATAGGCGGCTAGGGTTTTCTTATTCCTTTTTCTCTCGTACAAAATATGTCACATACGACATATATTTATATTGAGAAAACCCTAACCCTAATTCTAATCCTAATCAAATCCTAATCCGATTTGGATTATCCATTATCCTTAAGTTAGTTTCAATATGAATCGAATCCGAATCCTAATTCGATTCATGTGTAACATTTACACAAAAGTCCTCAAAATATTTACTAACGATTAGTAAATACACCATGCAACTTTTGCACTTAAATACCTCTAATTTACAATAATTGCAAATTAGTCCTTTTACTAATAAATTAATAAACTTTAGTATTGTGATTATAATTAATCCATTCTATAGACTTCTTTATCATCTCCTTAATATCGATCATACGCGATTCCTTATGTGTGTGACCTAATAGGTTCAGTTCTGTCTGGTGGTGAGATATGATGCGATCCCCATCGACATCATCATCGAAACTCTTTTTGATGGATCAAATACTTTCGATTCTTCCATTGTATAATAATTATTCACCTATAATTATTCTTATTGGTTCCCACAATCCACCAGTGACGCCTAGCAGCATATAGTGGCAATCCAGTCAGAAGTGAATATTGGACTGAACCTAAAGGTGCAGTTACCGTACAATACAATCCTTCTATCGCATAGTCCCAACTGAGTGGAGGTCATGGAATACTTGTCAAACCCCATCACCCGTTATATGACAAATTTGATAGGACAGAAGCTCATATGGTTACTCTTGGAAACACCTTTCCATGAACCATATTACCCCGGCCGAGGATTTCTGAGCTTTGCCTTACAAATAGCATAGAACTAATTATCTCTCTACCGAGAGCGATAGATCCCCTGTAAACAAACACCCATTCCTAATATGAACCGACTGCAGCCAACATATACTACTAAGACCCGTGACTAGGATCAGAGTTTGCATAGTCAAACTACAGTAGCCTCATACTGAATGGCCGTGGTGTCGCAGGTCTAAGGATCAGTTGTACCACTGCAACATCGAATCAGTTACAGACGAAAGAGTAGACATCCAAGTAACTATTCGTAATTGGTCACGCTCAGTGCCCTTGTTCTATAACAACCACCTGCACGTTCGCTCCAGTGTCCCCACACTAATGACTTGAGACTCGTCATCCTAAAAGAGAGCGACACATACATCAATCTTGCCGGATCAATCATCGTCCCCATGATGATCCTCCGATTGAGAGCATTTATGACTTAATCACTAATAATATGTATCTCAAATTCTTAACTCTTAAGAATATACATTTTCATCTCATTAAATCAAAGGACGATTCATGGACACATCAAACATGAATGGCATAAAATGCCCAAATTATAATAAATATCAAGTACAAATATGTCCCATATAATAAAATGCGTCAGCCTGATAGGATTTTGGGGCATACAACTAACACATACATGCAATCTGAACCAACTCAACCCCTCTGGGTGATCTCGCTGTTTAAGAAATCAAAGCCCTATTTTCATTAAAACACGCCCGATAATTTTTAAAATGGTTCAGATGCCAATCCAATGCAAAATAATCATGCTGTCTAGTGTCAAGACACCTCTAGATCATGCTAAAAATATTAGGGGCTCAGGAAAGTATTCCTATAATTTTCTAGGCAACTATCAGATTTATCAAGCATAAAAACAGATAACTAAACATGATCAACATGCATACAGAAGCTTTAGAGGGCATTCCATACATATTGGAGAAATTCCAACCCACCTCAAAAACATTCCGCAGGCAATTGCTGAAGTCGGTGAAGCGCCGAACCGCTCGCTGCCTCGAATCTTCCGGAAAAACGAAAACCGCGCCGTGCGCGCGCGAACACTGTCGCGAATCCCGAAAAATTCCCCGGAAGCTCGAACAAATTCCTCGGGTCCTCTATAAAAATCCGGCGCGCCTCGGCTCACTCCATAGTTACTACACGGCACGCGCGCACACGTGCCCGCGCCTCGGCTCCGCGCAGTGCAAAACCACAACCTCAGCTCAAACCGCACAAAAGAGAAGCAACACAACGATATCCAAGCTCAAAAATCCATAAAATCATCTAAGGAGAATCTTAATCCATTTAGGGAAACAACTGTCACTTACCTCTCACGTGCGGCCGACGCGCGCACGGCCCCGCTCAGCTCCAAGCCGCAAGACCTCTCAAGCAGCACCACCTCACAACATCTCTCACTCTCTTTCTCTTCTTCTCTTTTCTCTCTTTTCTTTCTCTGATTCAAGCTGAGAAGAGAGGAGGAGGGGGGTCCAAATAAATAGAGAAGAGAGGGTCCACAGGGGTATAAGGAAGGTTCGAGAAGAAAAGACCGAACTGCCCTCGCTTAAGCCACCAAAAACTCAATCAGCACAATGGGGTACCGGTACTCTCCATTTAGTACCGGTACCCAAAGGCTTGTTCCGGAACCCCACTTCAATTGGTTCAGAAACTCCAAGACAAACCCGCGCGCGCCCGCTCAGCCTCCGCACGCGCGGCGCCCAGGCCTCAGTAGCGCGGCGCCCTTGCCCGCGGCGCGCGTGCTCGCCCGCTGCGCGCGCCCGCTACTGCGCGGCGCCCATGCGCACCACTCTCCACCCATGGACAGCAAGATCAAGTCCACACCACCAACAACAACACCAAAACCCACTCAAATCCATCAACCAAGCTTTCTCTCTCTCTCACTAGAAAAACTACATTGCACCTTCATGAGGCTCGTGTTACGGCTTTTTGTGTTGGCATATTTCGTGAGTTGAGTCGGAGTCTTAAAGGGATCAAATTGTCAAATCAGCTTTCGAAGACTCATTGAAGATTCAACATAAGCTCAAGATAACTCTCAGGTATGATTAATTTAATCATGGTGATTTAAGTATATTTATAATCATTGGAATCAGAAAATTATTGAAACCCAGTTTAGACGTGGTTTTAGGAACTTGGTTTTTAACTCACAACTTATTCTAAGTTTGAATTCCGGTACTTGGTCTGTTTTGGATAAAACTTATCTTGGAAAAATCAGTTTTACATTGAGTACCGGAACCACACTTTGAGTTCCTCAAACCCGACACAGAATTTTCTGTAATTCTCATTGAGTACCGGAACACACTATGGAGTACCGGAACACAATAGGAAAATCTGTGTTTTGCGTCATTGAGTACCAGCACCCATTATTTAGTACCGGTACACAATGCCATCTCGGGATAAGATTGCTAAACCGACTCTAATTAGATTTCATGGGTTATAAATAGATACTTAGGGTTTCTCGATAATTACCGATCAATTCAGAAACACTCGAGAACAAACCTAGAGGCTGGTTTTTACTGTTCTTCTCTTTAGCCTCTTTTAGGTCAATTCGACGGTTCTTCCATGATATACCTTTCGTCGAATTGATCTAGTCTTTGCTTAGAGATTCCATCTATGGTTCTTCAATGTTAATTTAAGCAAAGGATCACCATCGAAGCCTATATTCTGTATCGGCTGAGTTTGTGTCGTGGATTCGACGTAGCATCGTGGATTCGGTGTGTTGAAGGCATTTCGTGGATTCGAAACGTGTGCTCGTGGATTCGAGTGGCGTTCGTGGATTCGAACGTGTGCCGTGGACGTGCAATCGGTGGAGTGCAAGATCCGAAGAAGTTGAAGGGGGGGTTTGAGTCCGTGGAGTCGGTAATCACCTTGTTATTCTTCTATTCTTAGTGGATTGTTATTGCGTGTTGGTCCCGTGATTTTTCTCCTGGATTGGAGTTTCCACGTAAATCTCGGTGTGCTGTTTTTATTTTCCGCATTGGTTTTTATTTTGCACTGAGATTTGTTTTTAAGTATTACACCTATTCACCCCCCCCTCTAGTTGTTTGATAGTACCTATTTAGATCCTTGTGGATCCGAATATAAAAAACCTTCAAGTGGTATCAGAGAGGGTTTTAGGTTTATCTATCATGTTGGGTGAAAGTTGTAATATTTATAGACCTCCTCTTTTTTATGGGACCAATTATGCGTATTGGAAAGTACGGATGAGAGCTTTTCTCATCTCAATTGATGAGCGGGTATGGCAAACCGTGGAATACGGTTGGGTGCATCCTATTGAGGAAGTAGGAAATTCTACTACCCCAAAACCTCGCTCTAGATGGTCTAAAGAGGAAGTCGAAAAATCTTCTTACAACGGGAAAGGTATGAACGCTTTATTTAATCTCTTTCCTCGACTGAGTTCACACGAATTTCCGCGTGTGAAACTGCAAAGGAGATTTGGGATATTCTCCAAATTACACATGAGGGTACTAATCTAGTAAAAATTCAAAAGCTCCAGATGCTTACAAGTCAATTTGACCCTATTTATATGGATGAGCATGAATTATTTACTGATTATTACACTAGACTTCAAGATATAATCAACACATGTGCTAATTTAGGAGAAAAGATCCCGGAGTCGAAGGTTGTAAGAAAGATACTTCGGACTCTTCCGAAACGGTTTAGGGCAAAGGTTGCCGCCATTGAAACCGTTAGTCATCCGGATGAGATGAGAGTAGAGGAATTAGTAGGTTCTTTACAAACTTATGAGATGACTTTTCCTACTAATCAAATTTCTTCCAAGTCTTCTTCTAAGCTTACAGGCATTGCATTCAAATCAACAAAGGAAGAAGATGGCGAATCAAGTTCCGACGATGAAATCTCTTTTGCCGATTTTGAAGAACAATTGGCGCGGATCGTAAAGAAATTTCGTCGGAAGTTTTGGAAGAATTGAACCGATGGATCTTCATCCTCGAAACCATCTAAAGGATCATCGGGTTCTAAATCCTCTAACCTCAAAAGCTCTGCAAAACCTTCTAAGGAAAAAGATGAATTCAAAGGGGAAATCCAATGTTATAGATGCAAAGGCTACGACCATATTTCAACGGATTGTCCTTCTAAGAAATCATATAAAAAGAAGGCTTTGCAAGCGAAAACTTGGGACGATTATACTTCTAATGAATCATCCTCAAGTAAAGAGGAAAAAGTCGTTGCCTTTCATGCTTCTCAAATTCCCTCTTCTAATTTTTGCTTATCATCTTTAATCACTGACTCTGCTCCTTTGATTTTGTATGAAACATCAACATCCGATGGAGAGTCATCAAGTGAGGGGGAGTCGGACAAAGAAGAACTCATTGAGGCATATCAACAACTTCTTGCAGAATCTAAGAAGATGGCCAAGCATATCAAGAAGTTGAGGAAGCAACGACTAGAGGCTCAAGACGAGAATCATGCTTTAAAGATAAAACTTCATGATCTCGAGGAGGAACGAGAACTTTTATTGGATAACAATAAAATGCTCCAAGAAAAGCTAAACCAATCGGAGTCAAACGCTAAATCATATATGGACAAGATTGGTTTTCTAGAAAAACAGTTTGAGGAAATTCAAATCACCAACCAAGGTCAAACAAGCAAGGTTGGTTTGGGATTCAAAAAGAACCAAACTGTGAAGGCTTCAAGTTCCACAACTAAATTGAAAGGAAGAACTTGTCACCAATGTGGACTTGAAGGACACTTGATGAAGACATGCCCGAAAAAGAGAAAGAAGAATCCTTCGGCAACTTCATCTACCGAGCGAACTCAACGGAATCAAAAGACACATCAAGTCAATGGAGTTCACTCAATTCACCAAAGGTCCGAGCCAAAACATCAATCACACAAGTGGATCATTGCGAGGCAAAGACCTAAGGTGGACCAACAGTCAAAGCTATCAACTCCCAGCCACAATGAATCAAGACAACGCAAAATCCGACGATTTTGGATTCAGAAAGGTGATATCTTTCCTTGTCTTAAGTTCTAAATAGCTTATGACTGTATGTAATGCTTTGATTGGTTTTCCTTTTATATTTTTCTTGATCTTTGTATTACATGTTTTCAATGCTCTTCGTTTTTATGTTTTGTTTTTGAACAAAAGGGTTTTAACGAACGAGTGCATTGAATAAAAAGGGTTTTACTTTCACTCCAATTTAATCTTATATGAATTATCAACTTTACTACATAATCATAATCCTTGAAGATATTTCATTATAGGAGTTTTTGATAATTATATTCGACAAATTTTAGTAATCATGTGTGATCTTTATATGCTTAACCTATCTCGGTTGTGTGAGTTCATTGTGATAAACATGAGACAACCGATAGACTAAAATTTGGGATTTAATTCTTTCACATAAGAGATTGCATTTTTCTCAAGGGTAAACAAATGAATTACAAAAGATGTGGAAAGAGTTACATCCGAAAGGAGTGTGAAAATGTCACGCCCCGGGGTCCAAATTTTTTTTTTTTTTTGAAGGCGCAACATTACCCGGTACGTGACGGACTTGCCACACATGCAAACGCGTCCCCTCGAAATGACGGGTCCCGTTTGCATGTGCACGGCAAAACCAATCAATTAGACACGGTAACCGCAGTAATCGTCAGGTACATCTAAGGAGGTAGTAAAGTTACGCAATACAGCCCCGGTGTTTTGAAAGGATAAACCCACGATTTTGTAAATCGGTGCCAACCCGACACCTATTCTTGGTTGAAATCATTTTCGCAATAATTTGATTATCATTTGAAAGAGGGGCGGATACCAACCAGCACACAGAGGTTTAAGCATATGATCACTACAGTTCACACAGTTGCAACCCACATACAATTACATGCCACTCACCCACAGCGGGTTATTAAACGGGAGAGAAAAGAGCAGAAAGAAAAGTGTCAGGCTTTATTTGCAGCAAAAACGGAATCCTCGCGTTATGGCCTCACTCCCGCCCCGTTCCCTTCCCTTGACCTGTCACAACAGTGGAAAATCAGCAACACTACTATTGTTGAGGATTTGATATATCATAAATGAAATGCTAGGGAACAAAATAAAACTTTATGCAAACTGAAAATACTCGGGGATTCCAAGCTTTTCCCCTCCCCTGTTCCTCTCAAGGTTCCACGATCCTCTGTAACAATTTCAAACGGTGCACTTGCCTCTCGTGATTTGCCTATACCCCTCCACGACGCTCGTGCGGTACTTGAGCAGCCGTGAGGGGTCCCCATCACCACTAGTCGTGGGGTACACGGGCCGACATGCCATCTTTCCGGAAAAATACACCATCGCAGTGGCCAGACCGCTGGTGTGCGTGCAAGCAAACCTTGGGCTCATAACATAGTACGTGTGTTCATCAAAATCGAAGAAGTCCACAGTTATTCGAAAGAGTAATAGTAAACATGCTTACGTAGACAGGGGTTAGACAAAACATAAAATAGAAGTGTTGCTTTTTCATATGTGACATAATCTCTGTTACCGTGCTCCAGGAAAAACGGAGGGAGTACCCACCTATCGTGCCAACCGATCTGCCCAACGGTTACTGTTGATCACGAACGGCGCCCGTACCTAGATCGCGAGAAGGGAAAGCTAACCGTTAGGATACACAAGTAAGGAGAAAACCCTGCTTACGACTGGACAACCCAAGCGGGGCCGGACCACCAGGGTGCGCGGAGTGGCGGGGTCGCGGTAGCGGCGCGGCCCTCCGTGCGGTTCAGAGCCCCGCGCGACGGCAGCAGCGGCGCGGTGGCAGCAGCGCGGCGCTCCGCTTCGCGCGGGCAAGGGTCCCGCGCAGCGGCGGCGCCAAGGCGGCGGCGGCGCGGCGGCAGCAGCGCGGCGCTCCGCTCCGCGCAGGCAAGGGTCCTGCGCGGCGGTCTTAGCGTGCTGGCAGCGGCGCGGCGGCAGTAGCGCGGCGGCAGCTGCGCGGCGGCAGTAGCGCGGCGTTCCGCTTAGCGCGGGCAAGGGTCCTGCGCGGCGGTCGCAGCGCGCTGGCAGCGGCACGGCGGCAGTAGCGCGACGCTCCGCTGCCAGCGATGGCCCCGCGCGGCAGCGTAGCCGCGCGGCGGCAACTGCGCAGCGCGCCGCTCCACGCGGGAAAGGGCCCCGTGCGGCAGCGTCGGTGCGGCGCGCCGCTCCGCGCGGGCGGGGGCCCCACGCGGCGGCAGCCGCACTGCACACAGCCCCACGCGGCCAAAGGCCACGCGCGGCAGCACGCCCGCGGCTGCAGCGGTGCGGCGCGTCGCTCCGCGCGGGCGGGGGCCCTGCACGGCAGCGCGTTCGCACGGCGGCAGCCGCGCAGCGCGCTGCCCCACGCGGGCAAAGGCCACGCGCGGCAGCGCGCCCGCGGCTCCAGCGGTGCGGCGCGTCGCTCCGCGCGGGCGGGGGCCCCGTGCGGCGCCGCGCCGCGCGCTGCCCCACGCGGCCAAAGGCCACGCGCGACAGCGCGCCTGCTGCTGCAGCGGTGCGGCGGGTCGCTCCGCGTGGGTGGGGGCCCCGCGCGGCAGCGCGTCCGTAGTCGCGGCAGCGGCGGCAGCGCAAGTGGCGGCGGCGCAAGTGGCGGCGGCGGCGCCTGGACTCCCCAACACCCAAGAAAGAAAAGAAAAGAAAAGAAAAGGAAAGAAAAGACGATGCTCACCTAGATCGCGAGGAGGAGGACGGCGGATCTTCCCTTTCCTCTCCGATCCGATGACCTGTGCGACCGAGGCTCCTCGTTTTCTCCTCGCGTTCTTTTTCTTTTCAAAACTTTTGAAAACTCGAAATCCCCCTTTTTCCCCTCTCAAGAGCGTTACCGAGCGAGAAAGAAAAGGGGAGGCGGCTAAGAACCCCCTAAAGAAAACCCTAAAAAGGATCGGAACCGCCCAACCTCGAATGTCGTGAAAATCACGATGCACGACTTTCGGAGCACCCCGAAGTCACTCAGAGCCTAAATCCCTGTTCCGGGAGGTCCGTGACTCGGATTTCCGCTCCGGTCGTACCGCTGAGCCACAAATTTCGCGCCCAATCATTCAAAAATAACCTGAGTGCCCCTAAAACACAAAAGTCCAAACAAGGGGCAAGAAAAGGAGAAAACAACCCAGGTTCCATTTAAAAAAAATAGGAGTTCCAGAGGAAAGAAAGAAAAAGTAAAAAGTGCTGAAAGGTTGGATCATTACACCATATAATCCTTAAAGGAAGTTTCATCCCCAAAACTTAAATTTCCTCTATGTCAAATAATTTCGGAAAACACTCCCTCATTTTTGCTTCCACCTCCCACGTTGCCTCGCGTTCTTCCTGATTACTCCATAGCACCTTTACGTATGGAATATCCCGGTTGCGTAGCTTCTTATTTTCTCGTGCTAAGATTTGTACGGGCGTCTCTTCATAGCTTAAATCTTCTCGAAGGTCGATGGTAGATGTGTCCAGGACGTGCGACGGATCTTGCAGGTATTTTCGGAGCATCGACACGTGGAAGACGTTGTGCACGCGGTCGAGGTTCGGTGGTAGGCTACCGGGCCTACCCGCTCTAGGATTTCGAAAGGTCCTACGAAGTGCGGACTCAGCTTGCCCCGTAGTCCGAACCGTTTGATTCCCTTGGTTGGCGAGACTCAGAGTAGCACATGTTCACCGACCTAGAATTCCAAGTCGCAGCGCCTCTCGTCCGCGTAACTCTTTTGCCGGCTCTGTGCGGTTAACAGTCGCAGTCGGATGAGTCGTACTTTCGCCTCAGTTTCCTCTATGATGTCAGGACCCAGGAGTTTTCGTTCCCCCAAGTCGTCCCAGCAGATAGGGGATCTGCAACGACGTCCATAGAGTGCTTCATAAGGTGCCATCTTAATACTAGCCTGTTGGCTATTATTGTAAGCAAACTCCACCAGGGGTAGGTAGCGGGACCATCCCTCCCCTAGGTCGAGCACGCATGCTCGAAGCATGTCCTCCAATATTTGGATCACCCTCTCCGATTGTCCGTCGCTCTGGGGGTGGAAGGCGGTGCTGAACTATAGCTTGGTTCCCATAGCTCGTTGCAGGCTTCGCCAAAATTTTGATACGAAACGGGTGTCTCTATCTAAAGTTATGGTGGCCGGTGTTCCATGCAACCTGACGATTTCGCTCATGTAGACCTTGCGCTAACCGATCTTGAGTCCATGTCGTGTGGATGGGTAGGAAATGAGCTGTTTTTGTCAGTCGATCAACTATTACCCAGATTGCATTATGGCCTTGCTGGGACCTCGGAAACCCAGTGACGAAGTCCATGGTGATATGCTCCCATTTCCACTCGGGTACTGGTAGGGGTTGTAGCTTTCCCGCCGGACGCTGGTGCTCAGCCTTCACTTGTTGGCAGACCAGGCAATGAGCCACGTGCTGCGTCACGTCCGATTTTAGCCCGGGCCACTAGAAGGTTTGCTTGAGGTCCTGGTACATCTTCGTGCCGCCCGGGTGTGCCGTATAGGGGGCGCTGTGTGCCTCCGTTAGGATCTCGTTCTTGAGGTCCTGTGTGTCAGGCACGCAGACTCGTCTCCGGTATCAAATTGTGTCGTCCGTGCTAATCGAGAAGTCACTTTCTTCATTCACGAGAAGCTCATCCCGCTTGCGTTGTAGTAGAGGGTCACTCCTTTGGCCTTCCCGGATTCTCTCCAATAGGGTGGGCTTGATTACAAGTGTCAGGAGTCGCGATACCGTACCGACTGGTACCACCTCTAGTTTCAAACGTGAGAGTTCTGCGGCTAAGCGGTCTTCCTTCGTGATGGAGTTCGCGGTTAGCTCTTCCGTCTGGCCCCTCCTACTTAGGGCGTCCGCCACCACGTTTGCTTTTTCGGGGTGATATTGTAGGGATAAGTCATAATCCTTTAACAATTCGAGCCAGCGCCTTTGGCGCAGATTCAGTTCTTTCTCGGTAAAAATGTACTTGAGGCTCTGGTGATCCGAAAATACGTTACAATGAGTTTCGTATAAATAGTGTCTCCAGAGTTTCAGTGTGAAGACGACTGCCGCGAGTTCCAGATCATGGGTGGGGTAGTTTTGCTCGTATTCCTTGAGTTGCCTGGATGCGTAGGCGACGACCTTCCCATGCTGCATCAGTACACATCCTAGGCCGTTCCTTGATGCGTCGCAGTAAACTTCGAATTCTTCACCCGGCGTCGGTAGCGTGAGTACGGGTGCCCGGGTTAGTCTATCCTTAAGTTGATCAAAACTTTCTTGGCATCGCGTCGTCCATATGAATTTCTCCCCCTTTCTGGTTAGTCGATTCAGGGGCGTGGCAATTTTTGAGAATCCCTCAACAAAACGTCGGTAATATCCGGCCAATCCTAAGAAGCTTCTGACCTCCGTCACCGTAGTTGGCCGGGGCCAGTGCGTCACCGACTCCACTTTCTTGGGGTCCACCGCGATCCCTGCTGCCGACACTACATGCCCCAAGAAGTCCACCTCGCGCAGCCAGAATTCACACTTCTTGAGTTTAGCAAATAACTTTTGATCCCTAAACGTTTGCAAAATGGTCCGTAGATGTTCCTCGTGCTCCTCGTCTGTACGTGAGTAGATCAGAATGTCGTCGATGAAGACTACTACGAACCGGTCCAAGAAGGGTCTGAAAATCCTGTTCATCATATCCATGAATATGGCCGGAGCGTTGGTGAGCCCGAAGGGCATGACTGTAAATTCATAATGGCCGTAACGGGTCCGGAAGGCTGTTTTGGGTATATCCTCCTTTCGCACCCGTAGCTGGTGGTAGCCGGATTGCAGGTCGATCTTTGAGAACATCGTCGCTCCCTGAAGTTGGTCAAACAAATCGTCAATTCGGGGTAAGGGGTACTTATTTTTCACCGTAACCTTGTTGATTTCCCGGTAATCAATGCACAGCCGTAGGCTCCCGTCCTTCTTCCGCACGAAGAGCACCGGTGCCCCCCAGGGTGACACGCTCGGCCTTATGAATCCTTTGTCCAGCAGGTCTTCCAATTGTGCCTTGAGCTCCCTCAGTTCGGCATATGCCATCCTATACGGTGCCTTGGTGATGGGTTGCGTGCCCGGTACCAGTTCGATGGGAAACTCGGTCTCTCGATCGGGGGGCTTCCCAACCAATTCAGCCGGGAAAACGTCCGCGAACTCTCTTACTACGGGAAGGTCCGTAGGCGAGGGTACGGGTCGAGACGCTAGGTCAACTGAAGCCATGTAGGCCACACACCCGCCCTCCACTAGTCGTGTGATGACCCGGATCTCCGCAGAGCTGCTGTAGTGCGTTGCGGTGGCTATTGGAGGCTTACATGGTGTGTTGGAGGTGTTTGGGGCATAATTGGGCATAAGTGTTGGACTTCGGGCTTATTTGGATCATGTGAGTGATCGGAGGACCCCGTGGAGGGTTTAGAAGTGGTTTCGAGCGAAACGGATATTAAAATTGGGCTCCGCGCGAAATTTGGGCTAAGAACACATTTTCGGGTGCCTTCGGCGATTTTTAGAGTTGGAATTTGGCAAATCGGACGTCAAATTCGGATTCAGCGCACGAAAACGGTCAAAATAGACTACCCACTTGTCATTTTTTAGCTTTGGTTACTGTTCACTGCCGGAACAGTGATTCCGGCGATCGCCGGCGGCGGCGGCGGCGGCGGGCAGCGGCGGAGAGCGGCGGCGCGGCCTCGGGCAGGCGGACAGCGGCGGTGGGCAGCGCACGTGGGCGCGGGCAGGGCGCGCGGGCAGGGCGCGCGGGTGCGCGGTCCACGCGGCCGGCGTGCACCGGAGCGGGGTGACACGTGGCGTTCCCTTATTGGATGGCTTGCAAGGCGCGGTTCATGGAACCCTAGTGGTGCACGGTGGACCGGTGGAAGACACGTGGCAGCAGATCATTGGTTCGGTGTTTGGAAGTGTTGTGCACCGGGTGCAGCGAGTGTGTGGCCTGGACACGTGGCGCGCGGGGATTGGGCGCGTCACTGTGCGCGTGCGGCGGTTGGCAGGCGTGGCAGGCGGCGGTTGGCAGGCGTGGCAGGCGGCGGCCGGCTGGCGTGGCGGGCACGGCAAGGAGGTGGCGCACGTGGGCGCCACGTGGCGGCCCGCCATTGGCGGGCGCCAACTGCCCCGTTGACCAGGGTGCGCCACGCGGCGCAAGGTGATCGGTCGGATCGGCTGTCCCGTGTTTGGGGACACGTGTCGGCGCGAGGAGCGGGTCGGAAGGGTGTGCGGTCCGGCCGGATCGGGTGTGCGGGCTTCGGCCGAGTGGGCCGGGCTACTATGTGCGCCCGGTTTAGGGGCCCGAAAGTTTCGGGCGCCCGAAACCGGGGACACAGTGGTCATTTTCGCAAATGTTTTTGTGGGCCTATAAATAGGCCTCCCCTCCCCTCCTTTTTCTGCTTTTTCCGAGTGATAGAGAGAGAACCTGAGGGAGGGCCTTGAAGCAAGTTTGTTCCCCTTGATGTTCTTGAGCTCGTGGTGGATCGCCGGAATTTCTGGAAGCTCGGCAACGGCGATATCGATTTTACAGTTCGCCTCGGTTTTCTCCCCATTTCAGCCCATTACCGCCGCAGATCAGTCAAAAATTCACTGTGAGCAAACCAGGAGGAGTTTTTGGACGATTTCTTCGATAGCATGTTCCTAAGAGGTAAGCCTTCGATTTTCGTGCTGATCGCTTTGCTCCGTTTCGCACTTTTGGCACGTTTCCCGAGGCATCTTTGACCCCCATTTTTCTGTGATGGATTTTGGACAGCACCGGCTTGTCGATTTTATATCTCAGCCTAGGAACATCGGATCAAGGCATTTCAGGACTCGATTTTGATCTACTCGTCGCGAGGATCACAATGGTGATTTTTCTGAGATTTTTGGAAATTGTTTCGAAGGTGATAATTAAGCTTTTCTTGGACTGATTGCTACAGGAATTCTGATTTGGAAGGTTTTGAGGTGCAGCGATGTTTTATTTTTATCTTGGTCTACAGGTATCAGATCTGGGCGTTTAAACAGTCGTTTTGGGGCTACTTTTCGCAAAGAACGCGACCGTGAATTTTCTGGATTTTCTTGAGGACTGGACAGAGGTGATATTTAGCCTTTTTGAGGGCTGATTTTGGACTGCGGTTAATTGTATAGTTTTGAGTTTAATTGTGCTTATTGTTCTGTGCAGTGGGACACAGTTTTTGGTAGATTGCTGTGTTAGAGGACTGCGGGCAGCGAGAGGTCTCTTTTGGTGTTGTGCGCGCTTTTTGAGGTGGGTGGTTGTTGTTTACCTGTATTTTGACATGCTCACTAGGAATATTAGAGTGATCCCTTTATTTGGACATGCATGCTTAAAGTAATATAAAATTGTGAGCCCTTCAGATGGAAATTACTATTGTGGATATTTGATAGTGGTTGGGACTTATACATGTTGGTATGGATGGAATGTTAGCGTTTAACCTTGCATGTGGATTGGATTATTTATTTTGGACTATATGATTATCCTGTTAGTGGTTGGTACTATTTGAGGATTTTATGACATGCATAGGTGGATAGTGATGCATTATCATGGAACATGGATTATAGACATGTGTGGTTGGATAATGTTTTAGCATGATGGTTATATCTATGCGGAGTTATTAATTGTTACACATGTGGAACCACTATTGGTCACCTTTTCCTTTATTTCCTTGAGAACACTTGCATGCTTGTTTGGACATCTAGATAGGCCATCTTTTATTGCTACACTTTCATGCTGGAACTTGACTTAGGAGAAACCTTGTTTGTTTCTTTTCTCCTTTCGTTAGGCAGGTGGTATTTGTTGCTCGGGTTTGAGCAGGGGTTTGGGATAGTGTAGCCGGGGCCTGGATTATGGATTATAGGTTTTGGCGGCGACCGCGGATATTGGGCGGTTGACCGGATGTCGGCTATAGGACATCGGTGATAGGGCATGATTATGGACTAGAGGGTTTTGTGGCAACCGCGGATAGTAGGCGGTTGACCAGATGTCGGATGTGGGACATGATTGTGATTGTGGGTTATTCCGGCGACCGCGGATATTGGGCGGTTGACCGGAGGTCGGTTGTGAGACTTGGTTGTTGATTGTGGGGTATTGCGGCAATCACGGATATTGGGCGATTGACCGGATGGTTACGTTTGCATCTGATTGGGAATCAGTTTTCTTTTAGTGGAGGGTTGTGTTCCACTGGGGCTTTATAGTTGTGATCCAATCCTGCTTTTATCACACCGGCGCGGTTATTGCCCGGTGATGCTTTACTCGTGTGCGTCGCTCCCCTCGAGATCCCCTCCGGAGGCCGGGGCCAGACAGTTATGGACAGTTTTGCTATCACATCGGCGCGGCTTATTTGCCCGATGATGAGGGCGGTACAGATTGGGTTCATCTGGGACGGTTGGTTATTGTTGCATACGGTTATTCTAGTCTAGGACTGTATTTTAGACGCATAGTAGTGGTAGATTTCCCTTTTTCAGCAGTTTCATTTCTTACCACTCTTCTTTCCTTTTTGCCTCTGGTAGACCTAGTGGGCGTGTCAGAGTTTGAGGTTTTACCCACTAGGGGAGGCTACTGGTTTACTAGTAGTTCTCACCCCCATTCTTCTTTCCTCTTTTTCTTCTCCCTTGTTTTGCAGTGTCTTCTGCGGGTGCCGCTGGGCTTTCAGCGGCGGGTCGAGGAGAGAGGATGGCTGAGTAGATAGATCTCGAGGCAGGATGAGCGAGTTAGCTGGACTGTTGGTGTACCAGGTTTCCTCAGACGGTTGTACTTTTACATTTGGGACTGGCTTTTGCCAGCAGGTTGTATTTATTTTGGTGAGCTGGGAGAGACTGATGTATCATTTATACAGATGTATTGTATTTTATTTCCAGCTTCAGTCTGAGACGTATTAGTTTTTAGTTCAGCTCTGTTTTTATTGCTCTTTTATTATTATCTTTTATATCTGAGCAGGTTTGGCGCTTCGTGTACGCGGGAAATACCGTGTGCACGGCGGATCTGTAGACGGGCCCGGGTTCCGGTTTACACCCGGGGCGTGACAAGTCGTCTTGCCCGTGACGCCGAGATGACCCGGGGAAAGGTGGTAGTCTTACAAGCTAGGTACACATTCTCCGGGAAACCGGGTTCAAGTAAGCGCACCTGGCGCTTCTCACAGTCGATCACTGCTTGATACCTGGTGAGCCAATCCATCCCGAGGACCACATCGTAATCCTTAAGCGGAATTATGACTAAGTCCCAAGGACAAGACAGCCTTCCTAACCGGATGGGGCAGGCGGGTGGAAAGTGAGTCGCCTCTAGGGGTCCCCCGGTGGTCACGACGGACAAGAAGTTACCAAGGGAAACTCCTCCTAGACTATGAGTACAAGCAAAATCTCGAGACAGGAAAGAGTGGGATGCACCAGTATCGAAAAGAGTTCTAGCCTGATAGTCAGAGACAAGAGTGTAACCTGCCACGACGTCCTCGGATGACCCCGCTCCTTGCTGGTTCAGGGAATAGATTCTTCCCCCTGCTTGTGGACGAGTCTCTCCATCTCGTCTGAACGTTGAAGGATGAGGTGTCGCTCCTGGGGGAGTCCTTCCTCGCCCTTGCTGGGTTGGCGTCGGTGTGGAGACGGCTGGACCGGCAGAGTTAT
Source organism: Tillandsia leiboldiana (assembly GCA_029204045.2). Taxonomy (NCBI): domain Eukaryota; kingdom Viridiplantae; phylum Streptophyta; class Magnoliopsida; order Poales; family Bromeliaceae; genus Tillandsia; species Tillandsia leiboldiana. The sequence goes on along the minus strand of CM055064.1, from coordinate 36,245,737 downwards.
TTTTCAAGGGGCAGGTGAAACGGAGATGTCCCGATTTGCCACATCGGAAGAAATGGTCCTTTCTTTGAGAGCACTCCGTCACACGATGGTTTCCTCTACAGATGACGCAAGTCCAACCTTCCTTCCTTTGCCCCCCCGTCGGGATGTTCCGAATCCCCGGTTGAGGTCTCGGGTGTTTGGGAGGCCGGTTCCCGCCGGAGGAGCCCCCTCCAGAAAAGGGGTGAGGTCACTTCTGATCCCGATCACGCTCGTAACCCCCCCGTCGAGCGCGGGTAACTGCAAAACCCCGCTCCACCAGGGTGGCTCGGTCGACTACCAGTTGGAAAGTGTGCAGGTCCGCCGCTTGCATCACCTGATAAATCTCGCTCCGTAATCCGTCCACGAAAAGTCGGGCCTTATGGGATCCATCTCTAACGACGAAGGGAACGCAGTTAACCAGCCTTACGAACTCTCACTGATACTCCATCACGGTCTAATCCCTTTGTCTAATGTGCTTCAGGTCGTCCTCCATCTGTTGTTTCACACTATGGGTAAAGAACGCCTCGAAAGAAAAGAAAAGAAAAGAAAAGAAAAGAAAAGACGATGCTCACCTAGATCGCGAGGAGGAGGACGGCGGATCTTCCCTTTCCTCTCCGATCCGATGACCTGTGCGACCGAGGCTCCTCCTTTTATCCTCGCATTCTTTTTCTTTTCAAAACCTTTGAAAACTCGAAATCCCCCTTTTGCCCCTCTCAAGAGCGTTACCGAGCGAGAAAGAAAAGGGGAGGCGGCTAAGAACCCCCTAAGAAAACCCTAAAAAGGATCGGAACCGCCCAACCTCGAAAGTCGTGCAAATCATGATGCATGACTTTGGGAGCACCCCGAAGTCACTCAGAGCCTAAATCCCTGTTCCGGGAGATCCGTGACTCGGATTTCCGCTCCGGTCGTACCGCCGAGCCACAAATTTTGCGCCCAATCATTCAAAAATAACCGGAGTGCCCCTAAAACACAAAACTCCAAACGAGGGGCAAGAAATGAAGAAAGCAACCCAGGTTCCATTTAAAAAAAATAGGAGTTCCAGAGGAAAGAAAGAAAAAGTAAAAAGTGCTGAAAGGTCGGATCATTACAGAAAACTACCACCACATGTAGGAAAGAGCTGCCACCCCAGTCGTCCGGTTTGTGTGTGAAGCTACCACATGTTTTGAATGCTAGGAAAATATTTTTGAAATTTTTAGTTGAAGCATTCGGAGATTTATATTCAAAGTTCTTATTTTGAACAATCTCCTGGTTGGTATAAGGTGGGATAGTTTAAAGATGCTCAGAGAGCCACCCTTAGGTATTTTAGTGCATATCTCAATTTAAAAGGGTAGAATTCAAAATTGATGTCATTTGGAAATCTCTGTAAGTCATCTTTGTAAATCTGTTACATCTTGATAGAATTTGGATCTCAATATTATTTTTGATGACTTATGTTTGACGAATATAACATGAAAAACGGTTTATAATGTTTTATCCTTATTTTTCATAATTTCGAAGTAAATTTGTTTAATTTCTGTAAAATTAATTGGGTTGAATGACATCTATGTGAATTCATTGTTTTTCAAAGCACTTAATTTGATTTCTTGATGGAATACAAATCGGTATTTGAAAAGTTTTCAAATTTTGGATTTGTTTCAAGAAATTTTTGCTTTTTGGCTCTGGTGTACCGTTACCTGATTTTTAGTACCGGAACCAAGTTTCCGGATCAGAAAACCCAATTCGGATCCCGAACTGAAAATTTTCAGGTTTTCACTTGAGTACCGGTACTCCATGTTTAGTACCGGAACTAAATTAGCGGATCCGGATCAACTGTGTTTTCAATCCGGAACCCGAACGAATGATTTTCAGAATTTGTATTGCGTACCGGTACTCGACTTTTAGTACCGGTACTCGATCTGGGTTTTCATACATTCCGGAACTCAAGGGTTTTATTTCACTTCTCCCATTTCAAAACACACACTCTCTCTCTCTAAAACATCTCTAAGGGGTTTTTCATCAAGAACAAGAGATTTCTTGCATTGATTTGTAAGTTCTTCCATTTATCTTGCTTCTCTTTGCTTCAAAACCCTAGTTTTTAGCTTTTGATGTTTTATTTAGGGATTTTTGAGTAGATCTTTACTCCAAATGAAATCTCTTGCATGTATCACCCTATTTCATGTTTAGAACATAAATGTTTGCTTGCTATGTAATTAGATTCATGTTTCCATGATTATTATGCTTGAATCTATCCTTTACATATGTTCTTGACATTAAGAAAATTGAAAATTAAGGCTTTCAATATAAATGGATTTTAAATGTTGAATCATCAAATGTTACATGTTTAGAATGTTTCTTAAACATGTTTAAGCCTTCCTATAAGATCAAATCATTGTGCATTGTGTTCTTTGTAGGAAATGGCATTTTCGTGGCTTCTTGCACTTGTGATCTTGATGGCCACTGGAAGTGGACATGGGCGTGGTCATGGAAAGAAAAAGACTACAAAACGATCACGCAATGAGGGATCGACTAGCTCGGAATCTGAACATTCATCAGATTATGTGGAAGAATCTGTTCAAGGAAAGGGAAAAGCACCTATGGCTCCTAGGAAAAAGAAGGGTGCGGATTCTCCTCCGCGTAGAAGTACCGGTGGACCGGTAATACGCGAGCGCTCTCAACGGCGATCAAATGTTGATGAAGGTGAACAACATGCGAGTGCAAAACGCCGTGCTATTTTTGCAAACCGTACATGCATTGGAGAGCGACATGTTAACTTTAACGAGTTATGTCGAGAAGTGCCAGACTTCGCAAGGTTATTGGAACGAAGTCATATTCAGCCACTTGGTAGAGTTCCACCTAAAATGGGTTTTCGTGTGGAGTTACTCAGAGAGTTCTACATGAAAGCTACTATACTTCAAAAAGACCATGACACAGGGGATTTTGTCATTGAAACAAGAGTTAGAGAGGTCAAGTTTGACATTACTCCAGCAGTAATTGGTGCAAATCTTGGATTAGCTGTTGACACTTCTGGTCTATATTACACTGATGGTGACTTCCAACATGACACCCATTGGGACATCGTTGTAAACTCTATTTGCAAGTCAGGGACTAATACTAACAGGTCGTATGTTGAATCAAAGAACCTAAAACCAGAGTATCATATTCTGTCCTTAATCATATGCTACAACCTATTGCCCACACTGGGGACCAAAAGGATTCGATGGGATCGACTGCTTCTTCTATTTTTCCTTGGTCACCCAGAGAGTGCAAATAGAATTAATATCAACATCCCATTTCTTATTTGGCAACAACTGGTACATGTCATTAAAGGATCAAGCCGACGTGAACTTCTTTCGTATCCAATTTTGATCACTCGTATTCTGGAAGATCACGGCGTTGACATTTCTTGTGCCAAATATGATTATGGCTTGGGCGCAATTGATGGAATCACCTTAGCCAAGTCGATTAGCACTCTGAAGACTTTTGGGCATACAAAAGGCTATGCAAGTAAAGCGACACCGAGTGCACCGCCTCGCCAAGAATCTCCTGAATCAAATGAGTTAGTAACACTTCAAACATTGCATCGGGATGTTCGCTCATTAAAGAAAAGAATGGAGCAAGGCTTTAAGAATCTTGAGGATGGTTTAAAGAAGATCTTTGATATCCTTGGGTGCAAACATGATGATGTGGTCACTGGAGCAACTGCACCGAGTACATCACATGGACCAACATCACATGATGATGATGATGATGATTCAAATGAGGATGAGTGACTTCTTTTCTTTCTTGTTTTTGGTTTTCAGTTTCTTTTCACTTATTGATGAACAAGAACTCTAATGGTCATGTAACTAACAACTTATCCTCCTAGTATTTTTCTCTTTGTCTATATTCATTGTTTGACAATTTGTGACAAAAAGGGGGAGAACAGAGAACGAATCATAAAGGGGGAGAACAGAGAACGAATCATAAAGGGGGAGAACAGAGATGATAAAAAGAGATGCTAAAGATAGAGGGAGATAAACAAAATTTGAGGACAAGAGCCACAAAACAAAAGACCCGGAAAAACAAAAGAACCAAAAGGACGAATCAAATGTAGGATTCCATTTCTAACTACTAACGTTTGATTTTGTTTGGAGTTTTTGTTTTGCAGGATATACATCACCTTTAAGACTCCAAATCCTAAGTCATAGAGTATGTTCTAGGATTGTTTGGTTCAAATGTAATTTTCATTTATTGGATCTCTCACGCAAAGAAAATCAATGTTTTGGTGATAACATTGAGTTTCAATTTTTTGGTTTAACATGAGTGACTTGAGTGCTTTATATATTTTTGGGTTTTGTCACGAAATTGCCAAAGGGGGAGATTGTTACTGCTTTTTGTGTTGGCATATTTCGTGAGTTGAGTCGGAGTCTTAAAGGGATCAAATTGTCAAATCAGCTTTCGAAGACTCATTGAAGATTCAACATGAGCTCAAGATAACTCTCAGGTATGATTAATTTAATCATGGTGATTTAAGTACATTTATAATCATTGGAATCATGAAATTATTGAAACCCGGTTTAGACGTGGTTTTAGGAAGTTGGTTTTTAACTCACAACTTATTCTAAGTTTGAATTCCGGTACTTGGTCTGTTTTGGATAAAACTTATCTTGGAAAAATCAGTTTTACATTGAGTACCGGAACCAGACTTTAAGTTCCTCAAACCCGGCACAGAATTTTCTGTAATTCTCATTGAGTACCGGAACACACTATGGAGTACCGGAACACAATAGGAAAATCTGTGTTTTGCGTCATTGAGTACCGGAACCCATTATTTAGTACCGGTACACAATGCCATCTCGGGATAAGATTGCTAAACCGACTCTAATTAGATTTCAAGGGTTATAAATAGATACTTATGGTTTCTCGATAATTACCGATCAATTCAGAAACACTCGAGAGCAACCCTAGAGGCTAGTTTTTACCGTTCTTCTCTTTAGCCTCTTTTAGGTCAATTCGACGGTTCTTCCATGATATACCTTTTGTCGAATTGATCTAGTCTTTGCTTAGAGATTCCATCTATGGTTCTTCAATGTTAATTTAAGCAAAGCATCACCATCGAACCCTATATTCTGTATCGGCTGAGTTTGCGTCGTAGATTCGACGTAGCATCGTGGATTCGGTGTGTTGAAGGCGTTTCGTGGATTCGAAACGTGTGCTCGTGGATTCGAGTGGCGTTCGTGGATTCGAACGTGTGCAGTGGACGTGCAATCGGTGGAGCGCAAGATCCGAAGAAGTTGAAGGAGGGGTTTGAGTCCGTGGAGTCGGTAATCACCTTGTTATTCTTCTATTCTTAGTGGATTGTAATTGCGTGTTGGTCCCGTGGTTTTTCTCCTGGATTGGAGTTTCCACGTAAATCTCGGTGTGCTGTTTTTATTTTCCACATTGGTTTTTATTTTGCACTGAGATTTGTTTTTAAGTATTACACCTATTCACCCCCCCTCTAGTTGTTTGATAGTACCTATTTAGATCCTTGTGGATCCTTATATAAAAACCTACAGCTCGACGCGCGCTTGCTCCGCTCGGCTTCCAACCGAAGGTCCACACTACAAGCACACCTTCACCTCTCTCATTTCCATCTTTTAATTCCCCTCAATTCCTCTTCTCCTTCTCCTTCTTCCTCAATTTTCCATTCCTCTGTTTGAAGTCCAATTACTCTGTTTGAGGCAGAGAAGAAGAAGATGACGTGGCATTCACTAATTAAGTGGCTAATTAAGGTGGCTGGTGCATGGTGTGTGACACCCCCGGAATTTGGATTAGTCCTATATAAAATGATATAATAGGACTAAATCTCCTAACCCGTGCTAGAGCTAGAGTAGTTCTAGGATGGGTGACCCCCTGGGAAGTGGGGCGTCACAGTTGGTATCAGAGCCATTCACCAGCCGGAAATGTGAGATGAGTCTCGGCTGAGCCAGGGTTATATAGCGGGTAGAGCGAGGCTCCCCGGCTAATGACCGTTGTGAGTGGAGTGCAGCTCCTCACAAGGTCGGCTAAGGCTAGCGAGATGAGTCTCACATCGCCTGGTGCTTGTGAGTGTGCTTGTGCCTGACGTGGACGTCAGGGCTTAAAGGGGGGAAGAATGTGACACCCCCGGAATTTGGGTTAGTCCTATATATAAATGATATAACAGGACTAAATCTCCTAACCCGTGCTAGAGCTAGAGTAGTTCTAGGATGGGTGACCCCCTGGGAAGTGGGGCGTCACATGGTGCATGGTTCATGGAGCAAAAAGAAACCCAAAACACTCTCCAACACCAACACCCATCCAATCCAACTCCCTCTCTCTCATCTTTCTCCTTTTTCTCTAATTTCCTTCTCTCAGGCTAATTAACCAATTTAATTAATTAATTAAATAATCCATTTAAGACAACTCCAACTCACTTTTTGCCCTCGGGGCCTCCGCATCAGTCCGGAACCTCCCGAACTCCGCTGTAATCTGAAAACACACATGTCCAAAGCTTTTCTCCCTCGAAAGGCTCAGCTGTGGAGTCGGTGCGCTCAATCCAAAAACCGGTTCCATTAATCGCCAACTCCAACTCACTTTTCGCCTTCAGGGCCCCCGCGTCGATCTGAATCAACCCGAACTCATCTGTAAACACATATGGAACACGGCCAAGGCGATTTCTCCGCACCACGCCATCTTGCGAGGTCGGTACACTATCCAAAGTCCCGGTACTCTACACTCTGCCCTCCTTAAAAAGGGTTTCATCCATGAAACCAGAATAAAACCATAACACAGGAGGGTGTCTCAATCAGATGGGGATAGGAGATCCTCAACTCATCCTCAGGCTCTCAGGTGATTGTTCTCACTTATTAGGATAGCTTCACTGAACCTTCACCAAAGGTATAACTCGACTGCACAATTCTTCTGCCTCAGAAGCAAGAATTGCGTCGGTCGATCCTAATAACTCAATCCTCGTCCAATTCCATGGAAGTGAAATCCAAACATGCCAAGGATCAAATACACTTCTTCCAGCCAGATAATTACTCGCGGACCAAACTCCCCGCGTAAACTCAAATCTAAATATATCCCTGCGGTAGGTGGCTTCCACAAAACATGGTTTTCAAATCCAAAACTCCAAGCCTCCACTAGGCCTAACTCCTCCGCTGCTCCATAGCAACTAAAATACTGAAGTTCCACAATTACGCTCACACATCCATCCTCAGGGGAAGAAGCTCAACATCTGGAACAACGCTCAACCCTAACTCTCAATTTCCAAGATCCAAGGGTGGCATCCACTGCTCGATCACCTCATTCCAGGGTTGCACTGCTCGCCTAGATAAGGCGTACCTGACCATAATGTCCTCGCCGGGATAACACTATAATATATATCAACCAAACATCCTCGATAAATCTATCCCCCGGCGTTGCCCCAAACTAACTCCTGCTGAGTAATCAAGTACTTCAGATCTAAGGGTCTAAGAATAACTTAATTCTCTCTCTAGTACTGACACCCCTCAACATCAATGCTGGTATCCTCCTCAGCTTAATCTCTTGGAAGCTACACTGGCCTTGCTTAGTCTAAAAGCCTCTGTCCTCTGCCACAATCGTAGGCTTAGGCTAATTCCCAACGGCATCACTCTTCGTTGGGTCTTTAGTCACTCTTGCAGCTGAAATCACATAGCCTAACCACAGAACCTTCCGAAGTCAAGTGCAAGCTCTCTCAACTAGACAACCAACTTCTCCCCTCTTAGGAGTTGCCGCACTATCCTCAAGTGCTCCTGAAGCTCTAAGCCACTTCGGAAATAAATCCAAATATCCACGACGGGTCCGGCTGCTAACCCGTCCAAACACAGCTGGAACACTCAATTCCTCAAATCCTAAAGGCGGCAGGGCATTAGTCAATCCATTGACCGCGCTGCAAGCTCACAATGCCCCTACAAGATCCTGAACACTATCTGGGCACAGCCCTCGGCTATTAGGCTCCATAAAGCTACCACTCTCACAAAGGCATCTGCCTAAAAAACAAACCAAACCTGTCTGTGCTCAAACCATCACAGAGCCCTCACCGCTGTGCACTCACAACGTGGCATCACTGTCGCGTACCAACGGCATGGCATCATATCCAAAATATCAATCTGTCGGATCCTCACTATAGTATCCCCACGCCGTGGTACTGGGTCACACAGACCTCACGATCCATCAGATCCCGCAACTGCGCTATCAGCTCTCTGTCTCACGGGTGATACTCCAAGAGGTGCGATCGTAGTTGGCGCAGTTCCAAAACTATGTCGACCACTAACTGGATCTCAATCTCACTAGACGGCGGCTTCCATATCAGCTCAGGTAGAATCACACCCGGGATCACACAGGCGTTAAGATATCTTTTAGTCCCGGTGCCGCCGTAGGCACCTCCTCTACAGTCGCTAGCAAGCGATACGACCACGACTCAACCTCTGCCGCGCTCTAGCATCCTCTATAAACTCACTCCTCCTGACCAGGTCCACGGAGGGTCATTGTCCTCTCTCGACGATCCATGGTAGAATAACATGGGGGAAATCACTCCCTATCCAACCTCCTATCAACATCTCCAAGCTGATGTAGGCCTAACAACTCAATGGATCAAATTCCAAGGTCCAACTGCACTGGGCAGGACTGGCAACACTCATCCATGTGCTAACGTGAACTAGAATCTGATCCTCACGTGAACAAGCCAACAGTCCTAACTCTGGCCCACGCAAAGCTACTCCTGCTCTACAACACACTCAAGCGGTGTCGGCATCAACCAAGGTCTAACTTCGACGACCGTAAAGAATCCACACCTGGTAACACGCGATCCAGTATCCTGGCGCCCTCTAGCCGGCTGCACAAACTCATCCACTAGATGCTGGCGGCCCTCGCTCTAACTGCCTCGACGCCACGGCTCTATCAGCCTACCGGTAAGTCGGATGAACCTCTTCATCCTGAAGGGGTAGTGGGGGTGCCGTCACAAGCGGCAAGACCATGAGCACTACTCTGGGATACTCTGCCTGAAAATGTCCTGACTATCCACATAAAAGGCATCGCCCCTTCTGGGGTCACTCTATGGCGATGAATGCAGCCCACTTCAAATGACATACTCATCCTGTCACTATACTAGTGCCTCGACTGTCGAGAACCTCCTAGTCTCTGTCTTCTCTGAGACTCATGATCCTGTGACTGGAATCACGGCAACCTCGATCCACTCGACTGTCCAAATAAACAGGCGATACTGGACGCCTCTCTCTGGAGCTGATCCCTCGCTCCTCGTCCCTCTTGGACGTGATCACTGATCCTCGGTTAATCCATCGAGTATGCACAATCGCTGCATCTAAAGTCGGCGCTCGCCGAGAATGCCCCAGGTGATAAATATTCCGATGCAGTCCCCTCGCAAACATAATCAACCTCCTGGGCCTCATCCTGGACAACATGGGCCACACTGCTCAACCGTCGCAGAAACTCGTGAACATACACCTGAAGAAGTCAACTCCCCCGCCACAGGTATCTCAAATCCTTCCAGTTTCTGCTTTACACTGTCGGGAAGAAGGCCCTGAACAGCAAAGCACGAAACCTGCTCCAGGTCATCCACTGCGCTCCCGGTGTCCAACGGGACGAACACGACGCCACCAACTCTCGGCGTCCCTATCCAAAAGTGCGCAACCAAGTGCACCTGATAATTTCCACAGCAGCAATCAGTTCTCAGCCTTCCAAGGCTCCAAACTCGGTGTCGAAATCTACAGGGGATGGAACTGGATGAAGTACACGACTGATCGGCAATCTCTTGCTGCTCCTGCACTATCCACAGTGCGATCAGGGTCGAAGTCGACGATGTCGCGGCCGGAGGTACTACTGGCGATACCCCGGGAGATGCTCTCTGCTCGAGCATGCACGTCACGCATTCCATATTCTCTTCCTGGCGCCGCATCGCCACAAACATCTGGGCTACCTGAGCCCATAACTCTAATACCTCACTCTGCTCTATCCATTCAGCCTTCCGCTGTTCGGGCTCCTCATCCAAGGTCAAACACGCCCTCGCCACTGCACGGCGTCTCGGAGGCATCGAAAACCACTACAACAGAACAAACATTAGGACCAAAACCTCTCTCTCGACCCAATCAAGCGAAAGTCTAGAACATGTTACCCATACTAAAGCATTATGTTGTCTGCAGCCAACATAATCATCTTTAGAGGAGTAACATGTAAGATCACTCGCCCCAACCCTTTGGGGGAGGTACAAACTCAATCAGGACTCTCGCTAAAGTCACGTCTCTCACGATAGTCATCCTACTGTCCAACCAATAGCCTAGGGTCACTAAGTCCTCAACGACCTATATTCCTAAGCTCTGATACCACCCTAATCTGTCACGCCCCGGAGTCGAAACGGCGACCCCGGCTCGCCAACAGATCCGCCATCTGTACGGAAACTGCCGTACAGACGAAACGTCTACCCTGCAAAAGATCTATAGCTAACATGTATCAGAGCTGAAAACTAAAAATCAAAAGCTACAGAATCAAACACTGAACATCTGAAGAAAGTTAAATCCTCTATACAAGTCTCTCAACTATGAAAATACAATTACAATCCTCACAGATCTCTCAGAATGTCCAGTACAAAAGTGGAAACATAAAATATACCGGGTACCTCTACCTCAGACTCTCAATGCTGGTAAGGAACTAATAGGCCACGTCCTCACCTCAATCTGCTGTCTCCGCACGAACCAAGCCGGAACAGCTACCTCAGGAACCTGTCACCGCAGCGGGTGTGAGATCTACTGCAGAAGGTAGATCTCAGTGGGTACCGTCACCAATATCCACGGTATGCCCACTAAGTCTACTAGAGGCACAACAGATAGGTATGCAGATAGATAAAAGAAAAGCTGAAAGGAAACTACAGCTACCATGTCTCAATCATCATGCTCAAGAAACTCTACTAAAGATGAAATATGCATACACTCTCTACTGCTAACATGCCTCAAGTATCATGCTCAAAGGAAAACTCATCTAAGAACATGCTATGAAATCACTCTCTCATATCACCCAATCTCAACGACTGCCTCATAGGGTCCAGTCAAGCCTGCGCCAAACCTACTGCCACCTCATCCACACTAGGACGGGACTTACGTAGGGCGTCCCACACGGACTATCTCAATCTCAAGCGAACTCTAGTGTATCAACTAGTCGCATCATCAACACGCACCCGGGGCGTAACTCGAGGGGAGCGACCCCAACGAGCTCAAGTATCTCATCAGTCTCAACTGTCTCAATAAGCGGCACATGCAGGCTATGATCCACGATCAAACAGATCGGCAACTCGATGCTCAAAAGCACAACTCAGTCGGAAAAAGACTCCACAACTCAAACAGGAAAAGCCCAAACACTCTCACAGCTATGTCGGAGAACCCTCCACGACTCAATCTGATAATGCACGACCCATGGCTAAGTCGGGAAACCTCCACGACTAGATCTGCTAGAACCCCAAAACTCTCAAACCTAAGTCGGTGAACCACCTCCACCACTAAATCAGAAACACGACCCATGATCTAGAATAAACCCATCAATCCCAACAAGGAAGTGCAACTCTCATGACACTAGAAACTCAACACACAATGCACTAAAAATCCGCTCGGCCCTCTGGCACGAGCATACATGCAATCTGAACCAACTCAACCCCTCTGGGTGATCTCACTGTTTAAGAAAACATTTTTCAAAGCCCGGTTTTCATTAAAACACATCCGACGATTTTTAAAACGGTTCAGATGCCAATCCAATGCAAGATAATCATGCTGTCTAGTGTCAAGACACCTCTAGGTCATGCTAAAAATATCAGGGGCTCAGGAAAGTATTCCTACAATTTTCTAGGCAACTATCAGATTTATCAAGCATAAAAACAGATAACTAAACATGATCAACATGCATACAGAAGCCTTAGAGGGCATTCCATACATATTGGAGAAATTCCAACCCACCTCAAAAACATTCCGCAGGCAATCGCTGAAGTCGGTGAAGCGCCGAACCGCTCGTTGCCTCGAATCTGCCGGAAAAACGAAAACCGCGCTGCGCGCGCGCGAACACTGTCGCGAATCCCGGAAAATTCCCCGGAAGCTCGAACAAATTCCTCGGGTCCTCTACAAAAATCTGGCGTGCCTCGGCTCACTCCACAGTCACCACACAGCACGCGCGCACACGTGCCCGCGCCTCGGCTCCGCGCAGTGCAAAACCACAACCTCGGCTCAAACCGCACAAAAGAGAAGCAACACAATGATATCCAAGCTCAAAAATCCATAAAATCATCTAAGGAGAATCTTAATCCATTTAGGAAAACAACTGTCACTTACCTCTCACGCGCGCGCGGCCCCACTCAGCTCCAAGCCGCAAGACCTCTCAAGCAGCACCACCTCACAACATCTCTCACTCTCTTTCTCTTCTTCTCTTTTCCCTCTTTTCTTTCTCTGATTCAAGATGAGAAGAGAGGAGGAGGGGGGTCCAAATAAATAGAGAAGAGAGGGTCCACAGGGGTCTAAGGAAGGTTCGAGAAGAAAAGACCGAACTGCCCTCGCTTAAGCCACCAAAAAGTCATTCAGCACAATGGGGTACTGGCACTCTCCATTTAGTACCGGTACCCAAAGGCTTGTTCCGGAACCCCACTTCAATTGGTTCCGGAACTCCAAGCCAAACCCGCGCGCGCCCGCTCAGCCTCCGCACGCGCGGCGCCCAGGCCTCAGCCGCACGGTGCCCTTGCCCGCGGCGCGCGTGCTCGCCCGCTGCGCGCGCCCGCTGCTACGCGGCGCCCACGCCCATGCTGCGCGGCGCCCATGCGTACCACTCTCCACCCATGGACAGCAAGATCAAGTCCACACCACCAACAACAACACCAAAACCCACTCAAATCCATCAACCAAGCTTTCTCTCTCTCTCACTAGAAAAACTGCATTGCACCTTCATGAGGCTCGACGCGCGCTTGCTCCGCTCGGCTTCCAACCGAAGGTCCACACTACAAGCACACCTTCACCTCTCTCATTTCCATCTTTTAATTCCCCTCAATTCCTCTTCTCCTTCTCCTTCTTCCTCAATTTTCCATTCCTCTGTTTGAAGTCCAATTACTCTGTTTGAGGCAGAGAAGAAGAAGATGACGTGGCATTCACTAATTAAGTGGCTAATTAAGGTGGCTAGTGCATGGTGTAGGGTGCATGGAGCAAAAAAAAACCCAAAACACTCTCCAACACCAACACCCATTATGACGCCCCACTTCCCAGGAGGGTCACCCATCCTAGAACTACTCTGGCTCTAGCACGCTTAACTCTCATAACCTCTTGGATCTTGCTACCATCCAAAATGCTATAGCCGGGTTAAGAGATTTAGTCCTATTATATCATTTATATATAGGACTAATCCAAATTTTAGGGGTGTCACAGGCTTGATCCAAGAACCTTACTGAGTCCATCAAACACATCCACTTGATGCATTACGGGCCCGACACACCAATAACAGGTGTTTCTCAACGTGGATTCATGGTAAAAGCGGCGAGGGGATTTGGGGCTCTACTGCGCATCACATCTAGAGGGTCACCCCTACGAAGCCGATCGACGACCGAGCCCGATCAACGGTCAGCGTGACTTTTTCAGCCCCAACAACTTTTTGGCACGCCCGGTGGGATGCTCAGGTAACTCTTACCATTTCTACCGTTAACATGTCAGAGAACAACAGCCTGAATCTCAGAGATAGAATCGTTCCGAGACCCTCAGGAAGCGACCGATGTAGTAGCACCGGACACGCAAACGACCTGCCACCAACGCTACCAGAGCTTCCTGAGAGCAGCGGAAGGTCGTCACCACCGGAGCCGACCTTGTCAGAATTATTCGGGCAAATGGCCTGAATAATGAGATCTCTCGAGAGAACACAGAGGTCTCTCGATAGAAGCAGCCAAGCGCAGGGCACCCGCCTGGACTCAGCATCGGCGATGACGGCAGCACAACCGCAAGGAGTCGTGTAGCCGATGGCATTTTGCAAGACTGCTCAGCCGCTGGGGGCAGTACAGCCGCAAGCGGCCCCTTTCCCAGTGGGGTAGAGGCCAATGAGTCCGAACATTAGCCACCAGGAGGAAACCTCTTGGGCTTTACCTACTTTACCCCCTCCGTTGGTTCATCAATCCCACGCTGGGGGCAAGGAAGCTCGGAGGCAGGCCCCGAATGTAGGACCTGCCCAAGATCATGCGGATCAAGTCGCCCCGCCTCCTGCAATCGTAAATCCGGTATAACCGGCGGTCTTGACGACCCCGGCAGGAAGCACTGAGCTATATGCTCAGGATAGAGAGGTGATAAAGGACGCGTTCGGCACAAAGGCGAGGCTGGCTATACGACCAGTCTTCGGGTCCTCGTATCTCGCGAATGCGGATGTAGTGCACCCGTACTCAACCAATTGGAAAACGCCGATGTTTGATAAATTTTGGGGGGAAGTAACCGAAGATACGGTCGGACATATTGACCGAGGATAATTTGGTCATCGACGTTGAAGAGATAGATTCGGCCGATACAAAGACGGCCGAAGAAGGAGAGTGTTGGTTCACGAAGCCACGGTTGAAATTAAAGAAGACCGACTAAAATGGGCCGGCCAGGAGAAAATTTTTGGCTACCACGTTCAAAGCTGAAAATAGATAAAGGCCACGATCGACTAGAAAGGCTGAAAGTGGGCAGGATGGCCGAAGCTATTCTGCTAGAACGCTTCGATGAAAAGGTGCCGGTAAAAGACGAAAAGGGCTCTGTATTAACGACTGAGAGTCAAAGCCGATCATTTGAATTAAAATAAAGTCACGATGTAAACTCAGTTCAGAAAATGAATAATATTACAATCCTTGTCGGTTGTTTACAAAAATATATGGGAAAGAAGATGCCGAATGTTCAGAACATCATGTCGTAGAGTTGCTTCCATTCGGCATCAATTAGCGCCTGTGAGCTTCGGGCCACTTTTCTTCGTCGCTTCATCTCTAGATGCATGCTTAGGAGATCGCTGAGCCCATGACGGAGGGAGGCACCGAGGTTTGTTTCCGATTGCAAGCGAGCGCTAGCCACATCGATGGCCGCTTGATTTGCAGCCAGACTCATCTCAAGCCGGCAAGGCGGAGCTCTGTCACGGCAATTTCCCTCTCGATCCCGGCCGAGTTTTGCCAGAGCTCGGACAGTTGTTCCGCACATTCGCCCACGGTAGTCACCTGGGAGGCGGCTGATTCCCGGTAGCTTTCGACCGTACGAAAGTGAGCTCCAACCGCCTCGAGCTCCTTGAGGACGGTCCTCTGAAGAGAGACGAGAGCGGGCAGCCGAGAGGACAAGGAAAAGACAAGGCGCTGCACTCGCGGAGGGATAAGAGAGCAGTCAGAGAAAGTCGTAATGAAATTGAGAACTTCCTCAAGCCGCTGAAGCCGCCCCGGAACTTGGAGAAGCGGTTGAAATCCCTCAGACTAGAGATGAAGGACATCTTGGATTGGTTGAAGAAGGTCCTTGGCAAAGATAGGCACCACTCCAGCACGGTCATCCGAAGAAGGGCTGAGGGTAAGAAGCTTCGATAGAGAGGTCCTCTCCATCCCGGAGAGTCGAACTAGAAGGCAGGTCCGAGATGGCCAACGGGTCGGTTCCGAGGCCAGCCGCCGAAACTTCGGTGCCTGTGTCAAACGCCGAAGTATCAACGGCATCCTTCCCTACTTCTTCTTCGTCAGGTTGGCATCTTTCTTCCCCTTTTTCTCCGCGTTCTTCTTCTCCCCCTCCTTCTTCATCCTCTCTCTCCTCTTCTCATTCTTCTGCGTCTTCTTCTTCTTCTCCTTCTTCTTCACCTTCTTCTTCTTCTTCTTCTTCTTCTTATTCTTCTTCTTCTTCTTCTTCTTCTTCTTCTTCTTCTTCTTCTTCGATCCTTTCTTCTCCTCCACCTTCTTGATCCACCTCAGCCTCCCCGGGCTCCGCATCATTGATTTCTCGAGCCGCTTCGAAAGGTGAGACATTGGGAATAGTCGACTGATAATTAGGTTCAGCCACCGGAAGTGGCACGACAGGTGCAACCTGCTGAGGGGCAGTAGGAGACAGTGGCCGAGGGGTAGCCTCTGCTGGTACGGGCACAGGAAGACTTCTGAGGCCGAGTTTTGTCGGCCGCGGTGTAGTTACGGTCGGTTCGGCTGGATGCTTGGCCGAATGACGGCGCAACTGCAAAAAGAAGAGAAATGTAAGCCGTTCGAACGGCTGGAAAATGAAAAAAATGAATGAGGTACCTGAAAAGGTTCCTCAGGAGGGGAAACCTCGTCCTCAGATAGGGCAGATGATTGAGTTATCATCGGCTCTGCGATAGCAGATGTTCCCTGAGCTACTGTCGGCTCCATAACAGCCGACATCCCCCGATCCGAGCTCCCAGCAATCGGCCCCTCTTGGGCCGAAAGCAAAGTAGCCGGGGCGTGCCTAGCGGAGTGTCTAACCGGAGGGGAGCCGCGAACTGGTCTTTTGGCCAGGCGAGGTGGCTGAGAACTGTGAACAGGTTAGTTTGAGCTCAAGGCAATATAAAGCCAGAGCAAGAAAAAGGGAATCAGAAGAGCCTGGAGTAGAGTTGAGCTCTCCAAAATGACTAACCTGGAAGCCAAAGTCGAAGGTCCGGTTGAAAGAAATAGGGGAAAGTCTAGTAAGAAGGTATCGAGAGAACTCAAAATAGAGTGGCGGACATACCTTCGGATTTGGACAAGGGGTCGAAGTCAAAATCAAACCGGCTGACCATGTTGTTTTAAAGTAATGTTGAACAAGGTGTCGCAGGTGTCTCTCCACGATTGCCGAAAGAGCTCATCAGAAAAGCTTTCAGAAACCACTTCAAACGACACGGGGATGAAATGTCGTTTTAGATGGTTCCCGGCAGCTATAACTCGATCTACCTCGGCTACTCCCTTTATTGGATGACGACCGCGATGGGAGTTGTCGGTAAAGTAAGAGGACAGGGCCGGAAGTTCTTGGACTAGCCCGAACTGTCGAGCTGCGAAGTGAGGCGAGTATACCTCGGTGCTTGGAACCAGTTTGGATTGACTTTTAAGGCCGATGTGCAGGTCTCGGGGAGCAAGGAATGATTACCACACAGCGGTATGCTCGGCGAGTTCCGCCGACACCGCCTGATTGCGGATGTACTCGAACCTTTCCCGAAACTAGGAAGGTCCGTTTCCCCGAGTGGCGAAAGGCGCCCAATGGCCCTTCGGCCATTTTTCCTCGGTGTAAAACACTCGAAAGTAATGCAGGAAATCGAGGGAACTACCTGAGGAAAAAGGCGCGGGGCAACCGAAAGATCGGCCGAAAGAAACAGAGCTGAGGAGAAACTGGAGGAAACTCACTGCGGCGGAGAAGCGAGGGAAAGCAGAACTGCAGACACAGCTGTAAGAACCACAAAACGCCGCACCCCGAGCCGATCACTAGATGATTGTCATTGCGAGGAGTCGGCCTTATCGCCTCAAATATTTCTCAGTACAAGAAGGCGAGAAAGTAAGGGCCGAGGGCCAGCTTCTGGCCATTGGCTATCGCCACGGCTATCGGCAGGAAGTCCCGGTTCATCTTTTGAGATCGGGTGCAAAAGTGGCTGTAGCGTGGCCAATACCAAAGGAAGGCAATGTGCTCATCCTTTGAAACCGGCTCAGACCCACGGCTGGTGAAGATCTTTGCAAACCTCCCATATAAGAGATTCGTCTTCGAATCCAGACTAGGAGTGAAGTCGTCCATGCCGTCGGCCGAGAAGGCCGAAGACAGAATGACACCATGAGGACGAAGTCCGATGATGGCGGCCACATCCATCAGCATCGGGGTAAATGGCCCCGAATGGAAGAAGAAGGTGTTGGAGCACGGCGACCAGAAGCACAAGGCCGACGCCAAGAGTAGCGAATCGGCCTGATAACCGATCCGAGAGAGTTGAATGGCGTCGAAGATGTCAAGTTCTCTCCACAGGTCTCCATAAGCGGCCTAGACCCGATCAAGCCATCGCACATAAGAAACAGAAGCGGCAGGCCAGGTGCGGAGGTTCCTCCCGAAGGCCTTATTAAAGGCCCAGGTACCAAGATAAACCTTGTCCGCCAGCAACAGAATGCCAGCAGTTGTGAACGGGGAGGTCTCTTCGGAAGGACTTGCCACAAAGGAAGGCCCATAGAGAAAGCGTAAAGGATTCTCCGTCGTCGGACGAAGGAGCCGAAAATCAACGGCGGAGTCAGACGACAATGGAGCAGCGCGGGAAGCCATGGAAAAAGAAAAAGCCAAACAGGTGGTGAGGAAGATCATACAAAGAGGAGAAAAAGGTGGTAAAGGAGCATCAGAGTAAGGGATATTTAAGCTCCGAAAGATAGCGTGCGCCTCAAGATTAGGGTTTCAAACCGATGAAACAGGAACCACCGTCCCACAAAAATCGACAACATTTATGGAGAAACGATCTACGAACAGACGCGAACCGTCAGATGAATTGGTGACGTCAGATCAGTTCAAGGAATGATCAATTGCGAAAATCGAGGAGCGAAACCTTAATGAGGAAGAGACCAAAGCAAAATCGAAAAAAATTTGATCAACAGGCGTGGAAGAAGGATCCGCTGTTGAGGATAAATCTCTCGACTAAATAGCCGAGAGAAGCGAAAGATCACAGTATGACAAAATACGAAGGGAATGATCAAAGATCCCGCAGCTCGCACTGGTCATCCTTGAGACTTAGACAATCGCCCGATATAGTACATTAGGCGATTGCCGAGGGGGCATTGTTGAGACCAAAATTTTTGCCACTTAAGGAAGTAACACGTGGCATTTATCATCGGCCGAGGACATCAGCCGATAGGAGAATAAGTCAGTAGAGAGGGACCCGTGTCTTGACCAAGACCGACCTCGGTCAGGTGAGAGTGCGACATGTGACACACGTCCATCGGCTAAAAGGCATCAGCCGATAAGAGAAGCAGCCGACAAGGGAGATCTTATGATCCGAAGCCGATCTCGGCCGAAAGCAAATATTAAACCGTCTCAGTCGAACGACGGAAAAGGTGGAGTCGAGGTCAATTCTCGGCTAAAGACCTTGGAAGGAAAGAGTACGAGATTTGGGCGCGAATCTCGTAATAGCTTCCGGAATGGCAAGCGGCGCCCAGCACTGGAAAGCGCCGAAGATCACACTTCGGCGCGTCAATTAGGGGATGAACCCGGACTAAAAAACGACTACTATCCTATTGAGAAGAATCGACTGAAAAGGAAGTAGTTGAGGAATTTATGATGAGTCCCCTTAGATCACGTCGATTACTAAAATCGGTGGTTATACACTTGGTTCGTAAATGTATAAATAAGCGAACCAACGAAAACAAAGGGGTTCTGCAACCTTGTAAGCCAGGACCACCCCCCTTGCTATTTCATACATTTCAATACCTGCTTTTACTGTTTTCCTAGATAATTTTACCGTATTTTCTAGGAGTAGATCAACTTGTAATCAATTCCCTGTTACTCTTGTAACCCCACTCCAAGTAATACAATTCCTATTCGGCTCCTTACCTGTGTCCAATCTTTGTCTCTTTACCCTAATTCGGCTATTCTAGGCCGAACTCTCTCTACCTCCACATCCCGATTCGGCTAATCTAAGTCAAACGATCGCGAGAGTTGATTGAGAAGAACCCAGCCGACCGGATCCCTCCTCGGCCCGATCGCTTGATCCATTGGCACGCAGCGCATTCACATCTAGAGGGTCACCCCCACGGGGCCGATTGACGACCGAGCCTGGTCAACAATCAACGCGACATTTTCGGCCCCAATAGTATGCAACATACTCAATGCTCACGGTCCAATGATCGACAACCGACACTAAGCCGAGAAACTCACAACCGGGATCATAATAAATCATCAGTGACAACACAAGCCAAGAGGGGCAAATCAAGTCTACATCAACTGAGAAATCACAATCACCTGCTCTACGAGTCATGCAATAACTGGAAGTAAAAAATCCAGGGCGAATAGGAAGCAGTCAATGAAGTCATAAGTAGGTGAAATCAATCTATGCACGATGTGATGTAAAAACATGAGTAGATAAATAATAATCGATCGACCACAATCCTTGATGTGTAATGGCAAATGGCATGATGATAATATAGTGCGAGATCAAATAACTAATAACTATCAGTCATGGTCGGAATCGCATGCATGTAAGCTGATATATAAGCGCTAAGTCTAAGTATCATGATAACAATAAAATGCAAAATCATGTATCACGGTGACGACATAGAGTCTGGTAGTTGTGGTTAGGGTGTTCTAGTGTTGGGAGCCGTTTGGGTTGACGGTGGTTTTGGGTCGTTTAGTGTTTTCGGCCTGTGTTGTGAGCTTGTTGTGAGTTGTGAGCTTGTCGATCTGGTTGATCGTAGGATCGGTCTATAGCCTGCATGAGCCATATTGAGCTTGACTGTGATGTGCTAATTCCTCGGTGGGGTCGCTCCCCTCGAGTGCCGCTCCGGAGCTGGGCCTGTTACTTTGTGTTTGCGTGACGTCGATGCAGTTCGTGTGGGACGCCCTACATAAATCCCGTCCTCGGTGGATGTGTGGTAGTAGGTAGGCGCAGGTTTGACTAGATTCTATGTGGCACTTATTGTAATTGGGTTGATTTAGCACCTCGAGAGCGAGTGGTTGCACTTCTTTCATCTCATCATTTATTGAGCATAGTAGATAGAGGCATAATAGCTGTAGATTTCATTCTAGCTTACTTTTCTTGTTTTATTACTTCATAGTGTTATCTTGCCTATCGTAGACTTAGTGGGTAGATCGTTGGTCTTGGAGACGGTACCTACTGAGAACTACTTGTTTATGTAGTTCTCACACCCGCTACTGGTGTTCTTTTTGCAGAGCCTTCTATTTCAGTCCCTGCACCGGCTAGTTCGTCGGATCGAGGTAAGGGAGTTGCTAGTTAGATCCCTACCCGTACTTATATTTTGGTTAGATATATGTACCTACCCGGATTGTGGGTTGTTATCCTGTACATTGAATTGTATATTTTAGTTTACTCTTTGGTGAGTTGTTGGGTGTTTTTGAATGTTTACAGTTGTACTGTGGAATTGAGGTTTCTATTAGTAGCTTTTACTTCAGCTCCGATATCTGTTAGTTGTTAGACTCTATCTTTTGCAGGTTTGACGCTTTGCCTATACGGGCTTCCGGTATGGGTGGCGGATCTGTTAGCGAGCCCGGGTCGGAGATTCGACTCCGGGGCATGACAGATTAGAGTGGTATCAGAGCCTAGAATGTAGGTCATTGAGGACTTAGAAACCCTAGTCTTGTGGTTGAACCCTAGGATGACCGACGTGAGAGTCGTGTTTGGTAGCGAGAGTCCTGATTGAGTTTACAACTCCCCCAAGGGAACAGGGTGAGTGATCGACATGCCTTCTTCCGCTAAGTGGCTACGTTAGCTGTAGACAACATAGAGCTACAGGCAAAGGGGACATGCCTTAAACTCTCGCTAGATTGGGTTGAACATTTTGTTACTGACTTCCTTTCTTTGGTTGCTGGTGAGCATGATGCCTTCGAGACGCCGAGTACCAACACGTGTGCACCCCGTCTCTTCTGATGAGCCCGAGTAGACAGATTCCGGGCCAGATACACAGAGTGAGGTTCGAGAGCACCGGGCCCAGGTGGCAGGACTATCCGAGGAGTACCAGCGACAGAGTGAGATGCTTGATAGGATGATGCAGCTGTTGGAGCAGAGGGCACCTTAGATAGCGCTTCCAGCCGAGACCACCCTAGTAGCAACATCCATAGAGGCAGCGATCCCGATAGCGCCAACAGAGCCGGTAGCCCCTTCCGTGCTGACGACCAGTACTGTGGAACCGAGGCAGAGTGGACAGTTGACCACAGACGAGAAGAGGGATGTTACTGATCAGTTGAGCCGCTTTCGACAGTTCGACCCACCCTGATTCTCTAGATTGAGCTTAGAGCCTTGGGAGGCGGAGTCGTGGGTGGCCGCTATGGAGAAATTGTTCGAGAACCTCTTCATACCCGAAAGATATTATGTAGAGTACCGGGACTTCGGATAGTGCACTGACCTCGCAAGATGGCGTGGTGCGGAGAAATCGCCTTGGGCGTGTTCCATATGTGTTTACAGATGAGTTCGGGTTGATTCGGATCGACGCGGAGGCCCCGAAGGTGAAGAGTGAGTTGGAGTTGGCGATTAATGGAACCGGTTTTTGGATTGAGCGCACCGACTCCACAGTTGAGCTTTTTGAGGGAGAAAAGCTTTGGACATGTGTATTTTCATATTACAGCGGAGTTCGGGAGGTTCCGGACTGATGCAGAGGCCCCGAGGGCAAAAAGTGAGTTGGAGTTGGCTTAAATGGATTATTTAATTAATTAATTAAATTGGTTAATTAGCCTGAGAGAAGGAAATTAGAGAAAAAGGAGAAAGATGAGAGAGAGGGAGTTGGATTGGATGGGTGTCACGCGCCGGCGTTGAAACTGCGACCCGGGCTCGCCAACAGATCCGCGGCCCATACGGGAAGCCCCGTATAGACGAAGCGACTAACCTGCAAAAGATCAACTATACTATACAGATATCAGAACTGAAAGTAATCTACTGTAAAGCTAAAATCCAATCCCTGTACAACTGAAAATAACACAATATCTATCTCCCAAAAAAAAACGATCATATACAAGTCCTCTGATACAAAACTCAAAAGGGAGATATCTCCAATAAATACATCTGTGTACAAGCTCTCAAAGCAAAAATATCCTCACTACATCAGTCTCTCAAACTGTAAAATAAAATACAACTCTATACCTCACAACAAGGGTCTCTCAACAGAGGGAAAAGAAATAAACTAATCTACTGAAGCTCTCCTCTGAAGGGGTACCGCTACACTCCAACGACGGGTAGGGAACTAGCTCGCGACTCCCTCGCCTCGGTCAGAAGGATCAGCAATAGGAACAGCAGGAACAGCAGGAAGAAGTCCCTGGGGAAAAGACACCACGACGGGTGTGAGAACTACTTCCCACAGTAGTTCTCAGTGGGTGCCGTCAACAAGCCCAACGGTCTGCCCACTAAGTCTACTAGAGGCATAAAGTAACAATATGAAACTGAAATGAAAGGGCTGGAAAAATAACTCTACAGCTACTATGCCTCTATCTAGATGCTCAATAAAATGAAACAGATGGAAACATGATGCATCTACTAACACACACAGTACAGTCACCCAATCTACACTGACTGCCGCATAGGGTCCAGTCAAACCTGCGCCTACCTACTGCCGTTACATCCACGGAGGACCGGACTTACGTAGGGCGTCCGTGACTGCCACTAACTGGCCCAGCCAGAGGGACTGCGTCCGTAACTGCCACTAACTGGCCCAGTCAGAGGGACGGCGTCGACAAGTCGCGATACCAAAGTGCAGACCCACCCTGGACGTGGCACTCGAGGGGAGCGACCCCAACGAAGACAAGGGTATCCGCGCACTCTGTCGAGCTCAAGTGGCACTGCAGGCTATAGTCCAAAATCCACGCTCACGCTCTGAACGGAAGGACTCAATCCTCAGACCTCTCGCACAACAGTCGGAGCACTCTCGACGACTCAGTTGATCAGCTCACACGAAACACGAGGCACTAGCCTCACCAACAGCTCACAGCACAAACACACTGGATGGAGATACTCCACAGCCAGGACCACCGTCCACCAGACGGCTCTCACAACAAAACACTAAACTCACAGGAAAGACCGACACCATAAGGGTTCGGAAACCCGATAGGCCGGTGTTTAGAACCCTATCAAACAAGAACAGACTCTAGGCTCCGCCTATCGAAGTTCCCGACCCCCTTATAGTTCGGGAACACAACAATCTCGGTACAACACGCAGAAAACACCAACAGGGCCCGAAAGTTCCGGGATACCTACACCTACAACCCTATCAAACAAGAACAGATTCCAGGCTCGGCCCCCGTGGCTTTCGTCCCGACAAAGGAACGGCCCCTAGAACCCAGACCACTCGAATCCTTTCGAGTGGGGAGATTATAGGAAAAGGTGACATTTGTTAGTGAAAACCATTTTCACTCAGCCCACACAGGGTGAGGATTAAAAGTAGTTCCCTTTTTGAAAAACTATCTTGATTTGAAGAGAAACCCATTTTTAAATGATTTTTAGTTCTTTTAGGAAAAACAGTTGCAAAACAAGTATTTTACCCAAACCCCGAAGGGCTGATGCCTTTGTCCAAATCAAACAAGAACAGACTCCAGCGGCCCTTCGATGCTTGGAAGAAAACATTGGTAGACTAAAATCATGTGTATGTCGAAAAGGGTTCTGGGTTCTAGGTCCGGCTAACACCAGTAAACTACTGCCACTAACACAGTGGCGACAGCAAAAAAAGGAAACAAGACCTCCCGGGACTACCGTTTACCCAAACGGCTGCCGGCGCAGAAAAAGCAACCAACTACACCTACCAGACTCCACTCTACTCCCAAGCACGAGTGCAAATGCATCCCACACTAAAAGGAAGTCCCGACCAGTCGGCCCATTACCCGGGCGAGGATAACACTAGGTCCAGGAATGAAAGAACAGTGTGGATGTCTAAACATAAATAACCCTAGCCCAAGTGAGGGTTTTCTACTGGTTTGGTTACACATGCAACATATGACGGGGTGCTAGGTCAAGTTCCAAGATAACTATCATTAACAGAAGACAGAGAGCAAGGAGGTCGCAAGGACCTCAGATAATAAAGGAAATAACAATTCCTACAATCTAGCATGCTACACAAGAAATACTCTAACATGCATGATCCTACATCAGTAGAATTACTGTTCAGTCCATAAAACTTGGAGACAAGGCCACCAACCTGAAGGTGCTAACTGTCCAAGATTCCACAGCTGAAAATACCAGGAAATCCAAATCTCCAACTCCAACGGGTCCAGCAATACCCGCAAACTCCCCTGGGTACAACACAAGGCTACAGTTACACTTTATTCCCAAAATCTGCCAAGTATACAACACTGAAATTTCAGCCGCAAAGAAGTTGATTTTTCACCTGAAGAAAGAGCTCCAAAAATTCTAAAATAAATACCACAGCGATCCTCGCATCGATACCTTCAGAACGGGTACCTGCACGCCCAATTCCGAGCACCGTAGGCCAAGTTACAAATTCCACAGTATCGGTGCGCAAAATCCCATAACCAAACAACTGTAAACTCTTGTACAGATAAAAAGGAAAATGTATACCTTCGGGGAGGTCTCCAAAAATTCCAATAAAAATACAGTGATGATCATCGCGTCGAGTAGATGAAAAAAGTGTATAAGAGCGTCTCAATCCGATGTCCGAGCGCGGAGATAAAATTCCATCAATCCGCTGTCCCCAAAAATCCACACAGCAAACAAGGTCCTCAGTGAGCATGGAAGAACTCCTCGAAAAGCGCAAAAACAGGAAATGTGGAAGAAACCAAAATCGTAGCCTTACATGTCGCGAATCCAACGGCGAAGAAATCGCTCGAAAAGATGGTCGGAGTAGGCCGGAGGAGCTCGTGAACCGAAACGCGACGAAGGGGAACACAAAAGGACGAGCGTCGCGCCGCGCCGTAAAAATGGAAACCTCGAAGTGCGTGCCACCAAAAATCCTAGGAATCCTCCAGAGGATGCAGAACACGAAGGGGAACAATTTTGCTGAAGAGCTCGAGGTGAGGAGAAGCTCGAAAATGCAGAAAAAAGGGAGAAGAAGGAGGCTCGGATCCTTTAAATAGGCTGCTCAAACAAATCAGGAAATGACGGATAAGTCCCAGTTTTCGGGCGCATGGGAGATTCGGGCTGCTACAGTGTTGGGCCCGGCACAACACTGTGCGCGCCCGAATCCCTCACGGGGCTCCACGTAGCCCGCCAAACAGCGCACAGCCAGATCCGCCACCACCCAAGCGCCACGTGGCCCCGCGCACACGCCGACGCGTGGCGCACCCGAGCGCGGGAAACCAGTTAACGCGCGCCCACGTGCGCCTGCGCCGCCGCCTGCACCCTCTGCACGCACGCGCCCCGAGGCCTGGCGCACCCACTCCGTGGACCGAGCGTGCTACACCGCACCTACCACGCGCTGCCACGTGTCACCAACCGGTCCACCGTACACCCGTGCTTTCCCGTGGACCGCGCCTGCTGCGCCGTGCCAACCGGGGGCCGCCACGTGGCCCGCGCCCGGTGCATGCCTCCGCGGTGGACCGCGCACCTGCCCGCGCCTGCCCACGGCCGCGCCGCCGCGCTTCGCCGCTGCCCGCCGCCGCCGCCACTGCCCGCCGGCGGCCGGAACAGTACCATTTGCCTCGAAAAACATGTGCATCATCCGGGCTCCGAAAAAAATAAGTGAATAGTCCATTTTCATCGTTTTCGCGCGCTGAATCCAAATTCAATGTCCGATTTGCCAAATTCCATCACTAAAAATTGCTGAAGGCATCCGGAGAGGTGATCTTTTATCCAAACTTCGCCCTGAGTCCAAATTTGACATCCGTGTCGCGCGAAACCACTTCTAAACACTCGACGGGTCCTCCAATTTCCCACGTGATCCTTTTTTAAGGCCGAAGTCCATCACTTGCGTCCAAATTGCGCACAAACACCCCCAAAGGCCACCAATCTATCAGTAGTCTCTTAAGTGGGAATTCGGGTCCTCACAAAGCCTGTCACTCGGCTGCTTTTGCCGAATTTTAGAAGTGGTTTCAGGCTAATCGAAGGTCGGATTTGGATTCGGCGCAGAAAAACGCTTGAAAATGGCTATTTGCTTGTATTTTTCTGAGTCTGCATGCCCAAAAACGGGTTCCCGGAAGTTTTTAGTGGATTCGAGTGCATGGGGGAGGCCGTAGACCGGCCGGACGCCACATGGCGGCCTATTATTGGCCGGTTCAGGTTGCGCGGTCCACGGAGTGACACAGGGTGGTGCATGGACCCGGTGCGGGGACACGTGGCACCCCAGGAGTGGTCGGTGCGCGTTGCGCGGTCCACGGAACCCCGCGCGGGTGCATAGACCGGGCGCGGGGGACACGTGGCAACCTTTCATTAGCGAGCTCACGCGGGCGGTCCACGGAGGCGTGCGCGGCTGCCTCGGGATCCGTGCACGTGTGGGGGGCAGGCGCGGCCGGCGAGGCAAGTGGGCGGTTGGCTGGTCGCGCGGGCAGGCCACGTGGCGCCCTGCCATTGGCGGGCGCCACCTACCCGGTTGATCGGGCGCGGGACACGTGTCGCCGCCCTGGAGCGCTTGCATCGCTGTCCCGTGTTCGGTGGACACGTGTCGAATGCTGGTGAATCCAGGCTCTCTTTAGCGGGCTTTTGGGCGCGGTGATTCGGGCGCCCGAAAACCCGAACCAGAAATCCCTTTTTGGGCTTGGCATATAAATATGCCCCTTAGGCCTTCTTTTGTGGATTTTCTGGGCCTTTTCACAGGGAGTGTTCTATAGAGAAGTTGTTCACCCATTTGTTTTACACTTTGTAGAGAAGTTCCAGAATTTTTGGAGGGCGCTACTTCGACGTCTACTGCGATTCGGCGCACTGCAACGCTCCTTCGCGTTTCGGTCTACGGACTCTCTTAGGCTACCCCGAAGGAGTTTTCGGGTGATTCTTGCGCCTACGTCTTCACGACAGGTAGGGCTACGACTTTTGTATTTTCAGCTTCTCCGTATTCCACGGTTTTCTTGGGCTTTTCGGACCATTATTGTGACCCCTTTTCTGTGGTGGAGTTTTGGACAGCATTGGAGTTTTTGTGGGTTTTCTCTGCACTCGAGAGTCGGAACGAGGAGTGCAAGTACTCGATTTGTATCTACGTGTCGCAAGGAACATCTGTCATGCCCCTGGGTCGAAACTGGGACCCGGGCTCGCCAACAGATCCGCCATCTGTACGGAAACTGCCGCACAGACGAAGCGTCTAACCTGCAAAAGATTTATAGCTAACCTTGTATCAGAGCTGGAATAGAACTAATAGCTACAGAATCAAACAATAAACATCTGAATAAAAAAATAATCCTTAATACAAGCCTCTCACCCTCACTAAGTAAAAATACAATCTCTCAGACTGTCCAGTACAAAAGTGGAAATCAGAAATACAGGGTACATCTACCTCTGACTCTCAATGCTGGTAAGGAACTACTCGGCCACGTCCTCACCTCGATCAGCTGTCTGCGCGCGAGCTAAGCCGGAACAACAACCTCAGAAAACCTGTCACCGCAGCGGGTGTGAGAACTACTGCAGAAGGTAGTTCTCAGTGGGTACCGTCACCAATATCCACAGTATGCCCACTAAGTCTACTGGAGGCAAATAGATAGGTATGCAGATAGATAAATAGGAAAGCTGAAAGAAACTACAGCTAATCTGTCTCAATCATCATGCTCAAAAGGAACTCTACTATGAACATGCTATGCATACACTCTCCACTACTAATAAGCCTCAAGTACCATGCTTAAAGGAAAGCTCATCTAAGAACATGCTATGCAATCACCCGCTCATATCACCCAATCTCAATGACTGCCACATAGGGTCCAGTCAAGCCTGCGCCTACCTACTGCCACTAGCCCACAAGGGACTTGGACTTACGTAGGGCGTCCCACACGGACTATCTCAATCTCACGCAAAGCGAACTCTAGTGTATCAACTAGGCGCATCATCATCACATCCGGAGCGTAACTCGAGGGGAGCGACCCCACCGAGTTTAAGAGTGTCATCTGGTATAAAAACGGCATCTGCAGGCTATAATCCACGATCAATCAGATCGGAACACTCAATGCTCAAAGAGCACAACTCAGTCAGGAAACCCTCCACGACTCAATCAGGAAATGCCCAAACACTCTCACAGCTATGTCGGAGACCCTCCACGACTCAATCTGATAATGCACAACCGATGGCTAAGTCGGGAAACCTCCATGACTCGATCTGCCAGAGCCCAAAACTCTCAAAGCTAAGTCGGAGAACACCTCCACAACTAAATCAGAAAGACACAATCCATGATCTAGAATAATCACATCAATCCCAACAAGGAAGCTCACACTCACATGACACTAGAAACTCAACACACAGAGCTCTAAAAATCCACTCAGCCCCCTGGCAGGAGAACACATGCATCCTGAACCTACTCAACCCCTCTGGAAGATCTCAATATTTTAAAACTATTTTCAAAGCCCAGTTTTCATTAAAACAGGTCCGACGATTTTTAAAACGGTTCAGATGCCAATCGAATGCCAACTAATCATGCAGTCTAGTGTCAAATCACCTCTAGATCATGCTAAAAATATTTGGGGCTCATGAAAGTCTTCCTACAATTTTCTAGGCAACTATCAGATTTATCAAATATAAAAACAGGTAAACTATGTTGGGTTATGTATAATTGGATCTAAATAGGGGAAAAAATACCTAGAGGGGGGTGAATAGGTGTAAACAATAAACACTCAATAATCTTTGCGTTATAAAACCCAATGCGGAAAACAAAAATAACACGCAGAGATTTTTACGTGGAAAACTCCAAACCGGAGTAAAAAACCATGGGACCGATAACACGGTGAAATCCACTAGAATTAAACACATAAAAGGTGATATACCGTACTCACAGACGACTCAACCTTTTCCATACGCTCCTAGTTGATCTTCTCCGCTCGCTCCACGACGCTTCTCGAATCCACGATTTGCGTCCAATGCCGAATCCACGGCGTCCAACGTCGAGTCCACGATGTCCGACCGAATCCACGGTCTTCACCCAGTAGCACGGTTCGAATCCACGAACGTACCTCGCTCCGAATCCACGAGAGCGGTTGCACCTTGAATCCACAAGGCCACGCGAGTCCACGCGCCGATTTGGGATAAATCGTTGTTTTTGGGTGGTGATGATCCGCCGAATACTTAGATTAGAAATAGATCGGAAATACCATCTAAGTATTCATTGATTTGATTCTACTCAAAATGTGAGTATGAAAACCTAGAATCAAGTCAATCAATATAGATGAAGAAACATAGGATACTATCTATTGATTTCCTTTCTTCTCTATATGTGGATCTTAGGCCGTATATAAGATGACGGCTTTTTGGATTAGCGGCTTCTTTTTGGATTCGCCCTAGAAAAAGAATCATAGGGTCTATTTATAGGTTAGAAACCCTTGGAAGAAGATAAGAATCAAAAACTATCCTTTTCTGGAATTTTACATGACGACGATCCGGATCGGAGTTCGGCGATCCGGATTGCAGTAGCGAGAAAAACAGTTTCCAGAAAAATCAAGGTTCGGGATCCGGATCGAAGTGCCTGATCCGGATCGTTCATACAGTTCACCAAACATCAACGTTCGGGATCCAGATTGAAAAGCCTGATCCGGATCGTTCAAATAAAATGGTAAACCCAGTGTTCGGGATCCGGATCAACGGAGGCTACGATCCGGATTGAACTGGTGTATGAACGAACAACCTTCGGGATCCGGATTGAAGAGTCTGATCCGGATCCTGAACATGTCCCATGTCCAGTTTTTGATATTTATGCAATCACAAGTTCATCCAAGTGTTTCTACACTATAAGAAGTATTCGGATCACCAAAGATATTAAGTTAAACATACCTGATCCTTTTGAATTCTTCTTTCTTGAGATTGAGTTATATGATCCAACCTTCTTTACCTTCAATCTTCAAGACTTAACCGAATTCACGAAATACGCCAACTCAAATTCCGTAACAATCTCCCCCTTTGGCGGTTTCGTGACAAAACATAAATCCACTCAAGAAAATTCAAAAAGATATTTTTGTTGCTATCACCATACAACAAAAATTTACAATGAGATCCAAATAAAAATAGATACATGAGTTAAACTCCTAAAACAGACTCTAGACTTAGACATCTGTACTCTCTGCAAAAGAAATCATTCTTGATAAAAGAAATCGTTAGATACCTCAAGAATTTTATATCATTCAAAAACCACATACAGAGATGAAGTTTATACTCATATACTTACCATGACATTTATACATTCAGATATGTAATTAGATCAAAATTAAAAACCAACATATCTTCTATGCAATCAAGATCCAAATGTCACAAAATTGTTAGTAGACATCAACTTGTTAGTTATATTACATGCCCAAATAGTTAGTCGAATAGTTAGTCGAGGCATGCATTCAAACCAAATACAAAACCAAAAGTTGAAGTTATACTTACCTTTCAAGTTGAGGTTATACTTACCTTCATAGTTTCAAGTTTCTCACAAACATTGTATCATTGTTTATGTTTATACTTCTCTCTCCCCCTTTTTGTCACAAAAGTTAGCCAAAGATTACCAGAACGGATAGAAAAGTTAACAAGTTCAAGAACCAAAAGTTTGAAAATTAGAACTAAAAACTTAAAACCTGCACAAAAAAATCCTAAAAGGTAAAAGCCTGCACAGGAAAAAGATTAGAAATCTGCACAAGAAAAGATTAAAAAGGAAGAGAATTACTCTGAATCATCCGAACTGATACAGCCGAGTATTTGGAAGATCTTCTTTAACCGTTTGTTCATGGATGATTGGTTCTTGTTGACCTTCTTTATTTCTTCCTTTACCTCAATAAGTTCATTTGATATACGTTCTTGCTCGCTGGAGAGCCTTTGCTGTTCTTTATAGATTGAGGTAACTGATGCATCATCATCAGAAGTTGATGGAGGTGCTTGTTGTGCTGCATGTGCTGGTTGGACTGGAGGGGTTGCTGCCGGTGCAGAGGTTGTTGCTTGTTGTTGTTGTGCTCGTTGTCGGTGAGGAGGTAATATGGGCTCATCTTGCTTTGTCGAGAGAGACTTTACAATCGTTGTTTCATTGATCGTTCCTAGACTGTGCATGTAGGAACTCGCACTCGTGTCAGCTTTAAATTTTCGAAGAATGCGCATAATGATCATTGGATAGGGAAGTCTCTCTGAAGGGTGAGCATGTTCCACATAGCGTGCCATCCTCGCCCAGATGACGTAAGGAATGTTTAAGTTTGCTCCCATTGCTGCTGTGGGGTTTCCAAGAAGATAAAGGAATAACATCCTATCCCACCGAAGAACCTTCGTGTTCATATTTGGAAGGGCGTTATAGCAGATAATGAAGTTCAAAAAGCAAAACTCTGGTCGAAGTTCTTTTGAGAAAATGGAGTTTCCTGTCGACCGAGTATCTGGAAGACAGATTCCATCAACTACCACTCTCCAGGAGTTGGTGTTGAAGATTTGATTCTTCAGATAATGAGCCCCATCAGCTCTGGCCGTCATTCCTAATACCTCTCCAATCAGTTGAGGGGTTACTTTAATCTTAACATTCTTGACCAATGTTTGAAAGTCTCGACGTCCGCTCTCCTGATCAACTAGATAGCAAGCATTTTGATAGAACATCCTCACTGAGTGAAGACAATACCCAGTGGTCTCGGGAAAATCGCAAATGGGAGCAAGACCTGTCTGGTCATACAGATTCCCAAATGGCGGAGATCGTTCCTTCAAGGCTTTGACATTAACATGCCTTTCGCCAATGCATTCCCTGTTCTCAAAGTCCTTTATCCTAGCAGAGCTGATAAAGTCTTGTGGAGGAGGCTGGCTATCAACTGGTTGCTCAATGGAAATTCCTCGAGCACTCCCTCTTTTGCGAGCAACACTTTTTCTTTTTGTTTTCGAGAGAGTTTCTTCCATTGGAGCTTTTCCTTTTTCAGCAGCAGTAGGCGGAGCCTTTGCCTTTGAAGTCTCTGCAGGGGCTTTTCCCTTCGAAGCAGTGGGAACAGTTGTTGCTTCAACTTGAAGCTCATCCCAATCAATTGATTCCGTTTCAGATTCTGTATCGGAATCATCTTTAGTTTTCTTCGCTTTCTTAGCCCTCTTGGGCTGGACAGTGTCTCTCGTATGTACCATAGCAGCCAGAAGAAAAATGATCCAGGTGATCACCATTGCTATTGGTTTCTTGTGAAACGAAATCCTGTGAGCAACAACTCAAGAACACGAAAAATTGTTAATTTTCAAAAAATTGAAAAATTGTACCCAAACAATCATTATCGTGTAGAGAGACTAAGAATCAAATTAGTTTTGCAAAAAAAATTTTAAAAATAGATCAATTGCATGATTTTCGAAAATTCCCATTATATGCCATAAAACCGAAATTTTTGAAATCGAAGGCCAAAAATCCGTTTATCGTGAGAATACCTAGCATATAATCAAAACTAATCTACCCAGAGTTCTTATTTCAAAAGAAATTTGATCAAAAACCATCCACAAATGAAATAGATACAAGAATTTCATCACGTTTTGAGGAAGAATATGAAAAACTGTGAAAAACCGAGATTTTGATCAATAAAACTTACTTGGAATCGAAGAACTTGAGTTTGAAAGCTTCCAAGATGGATGAATTCTAGAGAGAGAAGCTCTGGAGACTTTAGAACAAAAGATTGGAGTAAAAGAAATCAAAACCCTTTTGTTCTATATAAAACCCTAGCCGCGATCCGGATCAGTTCGTGATAACGATCCGGATCGGCTACCCGCAGAGAATACCTGCGTTCGGGATCCGGATCGGCTTGTCCAATCCGGATCAGCTCCAACTTTTTCTTCAGAAAAATTCAGAAAAATTCTAGAAAATCCAGAAAAAGATTGTAAGCACTTTTGTGTATCAACTTTAAATGAAAATAATCGTTTCATACAACAAGAAATAGATTATGCCAAATCTATCAATAACATCCAACAAATGAAACAAAAATTTATAAAAATTAAATCCCTTAAAGTTGAACAACTTCAATTACATCTAACTTGATCTTATGAGTAATGCCTTTATCAAATCATCAATTCGGTAAAGAAAATGAAATACAAAGATCAATAGATGTCTAAAATCCCAGATAAGTTAGATAATATATCTAGTCAATTTATTGAAGAGAGTGGCTCTTTGAGCATCTTTCATTAAAATTCCCACCTTATACCAACCTTGAAATTTTGACAGAGTCAAGTATTTCAACATGCATTTTACTTAATCAGACTTGAAAAACCTTGCTTGGTATACATGTGGTAGCTGCACACAGTACTCGGACGACCGAGGTGGTAGCTCTTTCCTCCATGTGGTGGTAGTTTTCACACTCCTCATTGGGATGTAACTCTTTCCACATCTTTTGAGCATAACACTTTTTCTTTGACTCCCCCTCAATTGGCTATCAATTATTTAAAATATAAAGTATTCAGCCAAATATTGATCTCGATTTCATACTCGACTAAACAGTCAAATAAGATAAAAACTATACCAAGAGATCATTGAGAGAGAAATTGACTTTGATCAACACAAAGATGATTTAATTCACATAAATGATCATTGCATCAAATGAATTATTATGATATCCAAAGCATAATAAATTTCTAAACATATAAAAGGATGCAGTTAAAGTCAATAAAAACTAATGCTCAATTAATGTTCTATGTCTAAGCATAGATAATGAACAAAAACACAAAAACAAAACCTAACCTAAACAAAAGTTTCAAAAAGAGGTTATTTCAAGGAAGGCATTCCAATTGCTTTACGCAAATGAATAAAACGTTTTTGATCCAAAGGTTTTGTTAAAAAGTCAGCTAATTGATCTTCAGTTGAAATGTAGGAAATTTGAAGAATATTTGATTCAACTAGCTCTCTAAGAAAATGATATCTAAGTTCAATGTGTTTTGTTCTAGAGTGCAACACAGGGTTTTTTGAAATGTTTATAGCACTAGTGTTGTCACATAAAACAGTTACCGAAGTTTCTGAAATCCGGAAGTCGCTCAACACGCTTTTCATCCAAATGAGTTGAGTTGAACAACTACCCGCTGAGATGTATTCCGCTTCGGCAGTCGAGAGTGCAATGCAGTTTTGCTTTTTACTATGCCATGCAACAAGGCAATGGCCAAGATAAAAACATGCACCACTCGTACTTTTCCGATCATCCACAGATCCTGCCCAATCGGCATCTGAGTATCCAATAATATCTAGACTTGTTCCCATAGGATACCAAATTCCGAAATTAATGGTTCCTTTAATGTACCGGATGATCCGTTTCACCGCTTTCAGGTGAACCTCCTTTGGTGCTGATTGATATCTCGCGCAAACCCCAACACTAAAGGATATGTCCGGGCGACTAACTGTGAGGTAAAGTAGACTTCCAATCATGCTGTGATAAAGTTTCTCGTCTACATTCTCACTAAGAGATTCACTTCCTAATCCCTTATTGCTAGTTCCCATAGGAGTAGGAAAATCTTTAGAATCTTCTAATCCGAATTTCTTTACCAACTCCTTTGCATACTTGGATTGACACAGATGGATGCCTTCACCATTTTGTTTCACTTGCAATCCAAGAAAGTATGTCAGTTCGCCCATCATAGACATCTCAAATTCGCTTTCCATGGTTTCTGCGAATTTAGAAGCATCATTATCCTTTGTTGCTCCAAATACAATGTCATCGACATAGATTTGTGCAACAATGAAGTTATTTTGATAATGCTTCACAAAGAGAGTCCTGTCTGCTCCCCCTCGAGTATAGCCCTTCTCCAAAAGGTGCTTTGTCAACCTTTCGTACCACGCTCGCGGTGCTTGTTTTAAACCGTAAAGAGCCTTTTTCAAACGAAAAACATGATTAGGTAGTTTACAGTCTACGAAACCTTTCGGTTGAGCCACATAAACTTCCTTATTTAAAAACCCATTTAAAAACGCGCTCTTAACGTCCATTTGAAAGAGTTTTATTTTAAAGTGACAAGCAATAGCGAATAAGATACGAATGGACTCGAGTCTAGCTACAGGGGCGAACGTTTCATCAAAGTCTATACCTTCTATTTCAGAGTAGCCTTGAGCAACTAAGCGTGCTTTATTCCTGATGATGGTACCATCCTCATTTTTCTTGTTCTTGAAAATCCATTTAGTACCGATCACATTGTGTTGCTTCGGAGGCGTTGTTAATTCCCAGACTTTGTTTCGTTCAAACTGATGGAGCTCTTCCTGCATTGCTTCAATCCAGTAGTCATCCTGAAGAGCTTCATCGACGTTCTTCGATTCGATCGTGGAAACATAACACGCGAATCCACACACCAACTGTCTCCGAGTTTTGACTCCTTCTTGTGGGTCTCCATGTCACGCCCCGGGGGGTTTGTTTTAGCGGAAACGATTCACAAAAGTCAAACCTTTGACGTACAATTTTTTTTTTGTAAAAGAGAACCCCTCTTCCCCGGCGCATGCCCAGACCCGCCACACATACAGGATCACTCTGTAAACGGACAGAGTCTCCCCTGTATATGCACGGCGTGGCGTTCAGTACATGTTCCAAACATACACAACCATTCAATCACAACAATTATTAACATACAACCAGCATTCTAATCTATTTAAAACGTATGGCCGATCAATTTGGAAAGGATAAATCCACAGTTTGAAGAGAGCGCCTACCCGACGCTTGCGTTTTGAAAGCGGGTTTCGAAATCGGCATAAATCCACAAGGTTTTGAAAACGGTGCCCACCCGACACCCAAGTTTTGAAATCCCTTTCGCCATCCATAAATCCACAGGGTTTTGAAACCAGTGCCCACACGACACTTAGATTTTAAAAATGGTTTTCGCAATCTTTTCTTTGGCTTTTGCCTTTTTTTTTTTCGTTTTCAAATGGCCAACAGAAATAAAAGGAAGAGTAATGCATAAGAGGGTAACTAAATGCAACCCACACCGACATCCACGCAGACCCCACGAGGGTATCGCGAACCTCTCACATAACTACAATGTAAATGAAATGCTAGAATGAAAGGAGAAATACAGTCCAGGGCCCCCAGCGACCCAGCTGCTCCTGTCCCGTCCTCACCGCCGCCTACCTCTCCCCCCGACTGAACCCTGTCACGAAGTGGGAAGTCAGTGACGTAAAAATAGTAGAGCAGGAGAATATAATAAAACAAACCGTGAAGACAACCGGAGCAACCACCCTCTCCAGGTGGAGAGGCAACCTGTACACCTGTATCCTGTAATACCCGGCCACGTCGGACAGCTAAACCGACGGCCCATACCGTACCTGCAGAAACCCGACCACGTCGGACAACTAAACCGACGGGTCGCAACGCTCGCGCCTCGGCGCCTCAAACCCCACAACTAATAAGGGGCCCCACTACGTCACCTCGTGGGTAAAACCCGACCACGTCGGACAACTAAACCGACGGGTCGCATCGCTCGCACCTCGGCGCCTCAAACCCCACAACTAATAAGGGGCCCCACTACGTCACCTCGTGGGTATACACGGGTCATGGACCACTTTTCCGGAAAAGCGCACCCTTCGCGGTGGCCAAACCGCGGGTGCGCGTGTTGCAGCCTCGAGCATAGTAGCCACAATGCATGAACATGAGTA
This sequence comes from Tillandsia leiboldiana, assembly GCA_029204045.2. Classification (NCBI taxonomy): domain Eukaryota; kingdom Viridiplantae; phylum Streptophyta; class Magnoliopsida; order Poales; family Bromeliaceae; genus Tillandsia; species Tillandsia leiboldiana. The sequence goes on along the minus strand of CM055064.1, from coordinate 36,208,482 downwards.
AGATAATAACATGTGTAGTCAAGGTACTCTACTAACAAGTATAATCGAAGATAAAGCAACAACATGTAACATCAGGAGCATGATAACACCTAACTACTAAAGTGCGGCGATTACATGTAGCATCTAAGGTACAATAATAGGTGGCATTTAAAGTGGAACGATAATATGAAGTATCTAGAGTAAACGGTCGTCGGAAATCGAAACTAAATAACACATTCAACCCACCTTGAAGTCCGTCGAGCGAACCACCTGAATGTAGGCCGATCCCGAGCTCTCGCTAGATTACTGGGCAGCTGGTGCTGAGCAGCTGGGCCCTGAATGGAAACTGTAGTCAGAACTAGACTCACACATACCCATCCCGAGGACACTTCAGCAACACAACGCTAACACAGAATAATATAGCCGATTTACGGAACAAGGTCCGATTCCCGCTCAACAAGAGCCCACGGAACTCTAACAAAATGCCCAGTAGGTATGAAAATACTGTCAAAAGACAGTCAGCGTGTCCTAATTACATTTAGGTCCATACTACATCTTAACTTTGCATAAAAACACTAAGTTGATTACTTGTTTCGACCCGTTCTCGCAATCCGGGAAGCCAAAGACAGCGCCGTATGTTTCAGCGCGTCCGAAACGACGAGACGAAGCTCGTGCTCACGGGCTTGGGCCAGCATGAGGCCCATTTACAAAGTTGGCCCATAACGTTTCATAAACTGCATAAATATCCTATAGTTAATTACTGTTTTGCCTCGTTCTTGGAATCCGGGGGTCCAACGACGACACCGTAAGTTCTAGCGCGTCACATTTGATGCGACAGACCCCGTGCTCACAAGGTTGGGCTGGCACGAGGCCCAAATTCAAAGTTGGCCCATGGTCAATTAGTGTCCAATTTACAACTTTACTAAAACTTAACATATACATGATCTTTTAAGCATTTAACAGAAGCATCATGTTTAGAGGACTATATAGGGTTGGGGGCTCACCTTGCGCGCGTCGGAGGCCGGCCGGAAAGATGGCCGGAGCAACACCCAAGTTTGGATCAAGGCTCGGTTTGGTGTTCTTGGAGCAGCTCTGGCCCAGACCTGGAACCAAGGTGAGCACCAGTCAGCTGAAGGTCCCAGCAGTGTTCGGACCCATGCTGGGTCGATGCCCGGTGGCCAGCGGCGGCGGCGGCCGGAGCTAAGCCCGAATAGGTGATTTCGGGTGCAACCTTTTAGTCCCGGCAACAGAGGGGTTCTAGCCCTAAAACAAATTGATAGGAAGCATCAGAGGGATCTATAGGTCTTACCTGATGGTTGGCCGGAGTCCCAGAGCGCCGGAGTGAGCCAGAGTCCGGCTCGAGTGCAGTTTCGGGTGCAACTCTGCACAGCAAAAACCCGACGTTAAAAGGGCCATGCAACTTGATGGGGAACCTCCAATGGGCCACAGAGGCTTACCTGGATGGTTTCCGGCGACAGAGGAACGCCGGCGAGGCAGCGCCGGAGCAGCTTGGTCGAGCTTCAATGGCCAATAATGGCAGATTCCGGCGCGGCGGTTCCGGGCGGGAGCTACCTGGACCAAGAGGTTCTATTCCCCACCACGAAGCTTGGTGCAGGGTTGGCCGGCGCCAGGAGGCCGCGGCGGCGCCGGACGGCGATGGTCGGCGTAATTGCCAATTATCCGGTTTCTAGGGCTTCCCCGCGCGGCTCCGATCTTGATCCGATCGAGCTCAAGTCTTGTGGGGAGGCTGCAGTCGTCACGGGGATCAAATCCAACAGTGTCGGTTGCTGGTTGGACGGCCGGATCACGGCGGTGCAATTGTTCGGCCGAAAACAATAATCCCGGCAACAAGATTCCCCGGCCGGCTAACCGGAGCCCCGGGGACCTTGGGGCTGCACGAGGGTGATCCCCAGGATGTTAGTGACACGATGCTAGGGTCTCTGTGCTAACTAAAAATACAAATTTCCATCTACTAACCTCACCGGAGCAATGGAAGGAGAAGGAGGGGATTGCGGCGGCGCGCGGCCGGGCTGGGGTGCCGGCTCCCTCGGGCTTGGATGCGGCTTCCCAGAGGAGTGCTCAGGCATGGCCTTGATCACCCAGGCTTCCTCCAAAGGTCACCCACCAACAGACCCGAGGCTAAGATATGGGTTTGCTCCTTCTTCTTCGGCGACCGGCGAGGCGGCGGCCGGTGCGGAGGAGCTCCGCGGGATGTGGCTGAGGGGAGGGTTCTGTTGCTGAGTGCGGCTAGGGCTAAGGGCTACGAGGTTTGGGGGAAACCCTAGCCCTAGCTATACCTTTATGTACATGGTATGCACAATTGCAATATAGTCCTTCATCACTTGGTATTTTAGGTTTTGGTCCACTACAGTTTGCATTATTTACATCAAGGTCCCTCTCCCATGAGTGGCACGCTTTCCGAGGCAAGAAATCCAAGGGTTCATGTGTAAAAATTGCCTTTTTCGCTGTACTTTTCGCTTTTCGAGAAGATCCGAGCGTCAGATCGAAAAACGGACTTCGCCAGGACGTCCGGCTCGACGAATCCTATCAGGTAGCGATTTTCGTTTTTCGAGAAAGTGCCCAGATAAATATTGGGTCCATAATAAATGTGTCAAAATACAGTTTTCACGCTTTTCGAGACTCTAGGGTCGTCAAACGGAAATTCTGTCAGCGCCATTGCGTTCAGAACGACGAAACCGATCAAATCGACTACCTGGATTGCTGTGATCGGAGTCCAGACAGCGAATTAACTAACGTTGGCCAACGCGGGAGACCAAATCAAGGTGTTACTATTCAAAACACTATTCACTTAAGTCGCGGCCCCACTAGTTTTCTTGCTGATTTTCGGACGATCCGACCGTCGGATCAGCAAATGGTCTATATCAATTCCACTCGATTCGATGAGACGGTCGCACCGGCGACCTCAGATTTCCGAGATCAGACTTGGATCGGAAAGGCAGAATTTGTGCATCGAAAACTGTGCAATTCGCGCACCGGTATCCAAATCACTGAGGTTTAGATCTGCTTCCTCGCCCGCAAACACACTTGAAATTCTTGAGTGCTACACTCCAATGATGTTTGATTCAGGATGATCCTTGGAGATGCGTAACGTTTGTTGTAATGGAGTACTCGGAGGTACATGAGATGATTCCTGCACATCAGATAAGCTTGAAGAACCATTAGATGCATCATTAATATTGGAAGTATTATCATGAGAAGATGCATTTACAGGAGTATCATCATCAAGAGAGATATCAGGGGTAGATTTATCAGATGCAAAGTGGAAAACTTCATCTACTTTAACATTTATAGATTCTACGATCGTTTTAGATTCCAAGTTAAATACCCGATATGCTCTACTATTTGTAGAATAACCCAAGAAAATCCCTTCGTCACTTCGAGAGTCAAACTTTCCAAGCTTTTCGCGGTCACGTAAAATGTAACACCGACTCCCGAAGATACGAAAATATTTGATGTTTGGTTTTCTACAGTACCATAGTTCATATGGTGTATTTAACGTTCCCGGTCGCAAATAAACTCGATTAATAACATAGATTGCAGTGTTCACAGCTTCAGCCCAAAAATGTAACGGTAAATTCCGGTTGTGAAGCATAACACGTGCCATCTCTTGTACAACCCTGTTTTTGCGCTCGACTACACCATTCTGTTGAGGTGTATAGGGTGCTGAGAATTCATGTTTAATGCCATTGGAAGTGCAAAAATCAATGAATTTTGAATTTATGAATTCTCCACCTCTATCACTTCTAACACGAATGATCTTTTCATTCTTTTCAATCATAATACGAAGGCAAATCTCGTGAAAAGAATCAAAAGTATCAGCTTTCTCTTTTAAAAATGCTACCCAAGAATACCTAGAGAAATCATCAACCAATAAGAAAATATACCATTTACCTCCCAAGGATGGTTGACGTGTCGGCCCCATAAGATCCATATGCAATAATTCCAAGGGCCGTTTGGTACCAACGTGATTCAAGTTCTTGTGTGCAGTCTGTCACGCCCCGGGGTCGAAACTGCGACCCGGGCTCGCCAACAGATCCGCCACCTATGCCAAACCCGCATAGGCGAAGCGTCCTACCTGCAAAAAGAGCTACAGCTAACAGATATCAGAACTAAAAGATAAAACTGTTGTAGAATAAAATCAACCACTGTACAACTGAAGATAAAACAACAAGGTCCATCTCCCAAAAATCATAATCATACATTAACCTCGAGTACAAAACTCATAGCTCAACAGGGAGATATCTCAAATAAAACATCAGTGTACAAGCTCTCAATACATCATATCCTCACTACATCAGTCTCTCAAAAGAGGAAATAAATACCAATCTACCGACTATACTGAAGATCTCCTCCAAAGGGGGTACCGCTACTCTCCAAAGATGGGTCTGGGTCTAGCTCGCTACTCCCTCACCACGCACAGCAACCACAGAACGGCAACACCCGCCAAGACTCTGCAAAACAAAGAGGAGAAAGGACAAAAGGGGGAAAACCCCCAACGGGCGTGAGAATTACGCAATAAGGGAGTTCTCAGTGGGTATCGCCACAAGGCCCGACGATCTGCCCACCAAGACTACTAGAGGCAAAAGATAACCGATGCAGTAAAACTGAAAGAAGAAGCTGGAAACACTCTACAGCTACCATGCCTCTATCCAAATGCTCAAATGGGGAAACTCTGATGAAGATATGCAACACTCGCACACGAGGTGCTCAATCGACCCAATCGAGCTGACTGCCACATCGGGTCCAGTCAAACCTGCGCCCACCTACAACCACCTCCCGCTGACGGGCAGGAATTACGTAGGGCGTCCAAACGGACTAACTCGCTATCGAGTAGTGGCTCATGCAGGCTATAGTCAAATCCATGCCCTCTCTCTCTCAGAACGGAAAGACTCAAGATGCTCAACCTCTCACACAATGGTCAAAGAACTCACAACGACCACGGGACCACCGTCAAACCCCGAACGGTTCCCAACAATACTAGCACTGGTCTAACACAGCTACTAGACTCCACTCGGTCCCCCAGGCACGAGTGTAACAAAAAGTATCTGCCTAAATAAACCCAATCGATAGACCAGTAATCACTGGTACTGCCTGCTCTGCTGTCGAACTCAAGAACCCCGCCTGGTGCCCGGCGCTCACACCGTGGAAAGCCTACTCCGGAGTGGCACTCGAGGGGAGCGACCCACACGAGTAAAGTATCACTGTATCAAGCATCACTGTATCGAGTATCTCTGTAACCACTGTCTCATAATAGCAGGACTGGATCAAGACTATGATCAAAGTGGGAAACTCCGTCCACTAACAAAACCCCGATCTGATGCAATAGTACTCAAAAAGTGGAAAACACCATCCACTAGAACAAATCTGATACCCAATCTGATGCAATAGTCAACATCCGGTCAACCGCCCCAAAGTCCGCGGTCACCGCAATAACCCACAACCCACAATTGGGTAAAATAATCAAGATCCGGTCAACCGCCTACTGTCCGCGGTTGCCGCAATAACCCACAACCCAACATCAAGCACACCCTGTCTCTGACCCGAAGGTCCCAGCTACACTATCCCAAACCTCTGCTCGAACCCGAGCAACATGACTCAAAAGTCTAAATAAAAAGGAGAAAGAAAGCAATCATGGTTTCTCCTAAGTCAAATTCCAATATGTAGTGCAGCAAAAAAAGATGGCCTAACTATATGTCCATACACATATGTCCATACAAGCATGCATTTGTCCTCAAGAAGAATAAAGAAAATAAACCTCATGCCAAAATTATCAATGACCATACCTGTCCATAATTCTCAATCCAGAATGGCTCCTCAGAGTAGAACCTGCACATAACTACATAATCCTATCCCAATGCATAAACCATCCTCATAAAAGGTTATGTGCTAATATGGCATGATAATTAATCATATAGGGTATCCTTGCCTTAGATAAGCTTCCACTAATCATCAACATGACTATTTGATTAATACCATTGTCATACTGTGAATAATTCACTTGCAATTTCCATAAAATCCTCATTGTTAAACTTACCGATCAATCCCAGTTATTGTACCATTCACCTGCATGCAATGCTAACATATGAAAATTTAGAGAACCGTCCACCGGTTCCGGGAATAAGGCACCCACCTGAAAAGCTGACTGTCCAAAGCCCAACAGCTGAAAACACCAAATAACTCTAATCCCTTGCTCCAATAAGTTCAGCACACCCGTAACTCTCCTGGCACAATACAAAGTCCACTAATTACACTAGGCTCCCAATTATAGCACTTAAGACCACAAACAATCTCGAATTCTGAACTGTTAAATTATCACGTGCAGATAGTGCCCAGAAAATTCCAATAAAAATATCACAGCAATCCTTGCGTCGATAGCTTCGAAACGGTACCTTGCACACCCAAATCGGAGTTCGGTAAGTCAAGATAAAAATTCGGCAAGGGGGTACACTCATACAAAAATCTGTGTTAAAACTGTACACTGTTCACTGAGAAAACAGTAATTTTCACCTCTGATGAAATCTCAGAAAAATCCAAGAAAAATACGAGCACGTTCATTGCGATCAGTAGATGAAAAAGTTGTATAAGCTCGTTTCCGGCTGACGCTCGTACGCAAAGATATGGCCAAAATACCCCGCTACTGTCAAGGAAGTCCACACAGAAAATGGGGTTACAGTTTGCCTCGGGATCCGTGCCAAAACCTCGAACGGGAAAGTGCGACCAAAACGAAAGATGAAGTCCTACCTCTTAGGAGTCTGCCGGCGCAAGAATCACAGCAAAATGATCTCGGGGTAGCCCAGGGGAGCTAAAACACTGTCGCTGCGCCGAAGAAGAACACTAGAAAGCAACATCGCGCCGCACCGTAAAATGGGGAACCTCGGGATGCGTGCTCCCAAAAATCCCAAAACTCTGCAGGAAGATCAAGGACTTGAAGATGAAAATCTTCCAAGAAGGGAGCTCGGGGAGATCTTGCAAGGGCTGAGAGAAAAAGAGCAGAAAAGAGAGCTCGGGCTGCCTATTTATAGGCTGAAGAAAACAATTGGGAAAATTCCCATCCTGTCCCAACTTCCGGGCGCCCGGTCCGGTCCGCCCGAATTCGGGCGCGCACAGTGCGGCCCGGCCCGCCAAGTTTCGGGCGCGCACAGTGCGGCCCGGTCCACCACACAGCCCAGTCCACTACTCCCCCGGGCCCCACTGCACCCGGTGCACCTGCGCCCGCAAATGGCGACGCGACACGTGGCCCGGCAACCCGTGCACCGCGCACGTCGCGCCGTGGACCGCGCACGTCGCGGCTGACCCGGGCCCGTACGGCCACCTGCCTCGCCGTACGGCCACCTGCCCCGGTCAACAACTCCACCGATTGCGTGGACCGGGAGCACAACACCGGACCAACTACCTCACGCCACGTGTCCACCCGGTCTACCGTGCACCACCGGCCTGCTCCGTGAACCCAGACCACAACACCGACCAGTGAGAACCTGCCACATGTCCCTTCCTCGGGTGCACGACGGTCGCGTGGACCGCGCACCTGACCGCGCCCCCGCGCGCCTGCCCGGGCCCCTGTGCGCCTGCCCGCGGCCGCGCGCCGCCTGCCCGAGCGCCTTCCGCCGCTGCCCGCCGCCGCCGGCGATCGCCGGAAACACTGTTCCGGCGATGAACAGTAAAATTACTGAAGCAAGCTCCGAAAAATACAAGTAAATAGCCCATCTTGACCGTTTTCGCGCGCTGATTCCAAATCCGGCGTCCATTTTGCCAAATTCCAATCCTATAATTTGCCGGAGGCTCCCAGAAAGGTATTTTTAATCCGAATTCCGCGCCGAGCCTAAATTTGATATCCACTCCTCGCGTAAACTCTTCTAAACATCCGATGGGGTCCCCCGATTACCTACGAGATCCATTTTAAGCCCCGAGTCCATCTCTTGTGTCCAAACTGGCGCGCGAACACCGCCGACATGCCACGTAGGCTTCCAGAAGCTGCTGGTCACACTGTAGAAGCCCTGCAAAGATCAGGGTCACCACATCCTCCCCCACTAGAAGAAAGTTTCGTCCTCGAAACTAAGGCAACTCCCAAGAAGTCTCAGAAACCAGGGGTCAATATTCAACACCGCCGTCTCCAGCTCCCAAGTCACCTATCACTCCCCGTGATTACTCCTCAGCAACAACAACAGCAACAACCAGTACGGCATAGCCCGATTGCGCAATTCCCTCACCTCACGAGTCGGAATTCGCAACGGGCGTCCCTCGTACTCCAAACTCTCACAGACCCCAAAAGGAACGAGTCAAACACGGGCGAGGGGTCCAAAACATAACACTCCAGAGCTGAGACGCAGAAAAACCTCAAAACTCCAACAAAAGGCGGGGGGAAAAGGAACAAATAGCCCGAGCAACACGCTCTAACATCACTCCTAAGAGCCAACGCAACCCAAGCGACCCGAAACACATCCACACAAACACCTGCACAGAAAAGGGGCCCTAACAAGTGGGGGTTCATACTCAGTCACCCTCAAAACTCAACCCAAGCGGATTGCTCAGCCGCAGCCTTTCATCAAAAGGGATCCTCAGGGACACAACTCAAACCCTGCACACAAGGATGGACCCACACAGTGCCAGCTATGGAACCGTCAAACTCGACTCCCAAATAGCTCTTCTGCTCCAGGCATCCGCCACCACAGTGGCTCTGTCGGGGTGATACTGGATGCTCACAAAATCCAATGGTGGCTCTACAGCCACTACGGGAGGTATCACCATAACTCACAAATCCATCTCCCACCACTGACTAGGTTAGAATCGGCGCTGGTACCAATCTCATCACCCGGTTATCAAGCTCTGCTGGCACTATCCGGTCCAAAAACTCCTCACCCCAACAATGACCGTTGATCTCGGCCAGTCTTAAATAGCATCCACTTTGGCCGAATTTCCACCGCCGCCCCTTCGGCTAGAAGAAGTAATCCAGGAAGATATGCTCTCGAAGCTAAAACTTGCACCACAACGACTTGGCAAAAAGCTTCTTCCCCACAGACCTTGTCACACCATATACAAATGCTGCACAAGCTCTAAACACTCAGGGAGGGGGGTAAAACCAAAATATTCCTGGAGGATGCCGCTATCAAACCGTTCAAGGCCAACTGAAACACAGAATTCCTCAATCTAGAGGCAACAGGGCATTAGTCAATCCATTGGCTTCACTGTACTCGTAATGCCCCTACTGTGTCCTGAACACCATCTAGACAATGCCCTCAGCTGAAATTCTAAATTGGCGCAGGCATCAAACAATAACTGCCGGAATATAGCTCCTTCAAAAGGTTCTAAATAATACCCGGACCTGCCTGGACTCCAATCCCAAAGGGCTCTCACCGTCGTGTATCAACGACGTGGCACTAGGTCAAACAGACCCTCTATCCAACAGATCCCTGCACCGGTGCGATCAACTCTCCCAGTTCTTACCGATAATCCAAGTGGTGCTATTGAGGTTGGCGCGGTTTCCAGAACCACGTCAACCGCAATCAAAATCTCCCTAACAGGCGGCATAATTATCAACTCGAGTGGACTCACACCCGGGATTTTGCAGCAATAGAAATATCCTTTGGTCCCGGCGCCACCATAAGCTCCTCTCACACAGTCGCTAAACCCTGTGTGCTCGAACAATCTCCCCATAACAAGCCTCCTTTGTCTGCCTCGCAAAAGTCACAATCAGCACCCTCTCTGCACTTAACCATCCAGTGGTGCCGTGCCAACCAATCCCAAGCACTGGGTCAAAACATCGAACTGCCACCCATATCAAGAGGTTTGCTGGTATAACTCATGGTCTCAACGACACTGAACAAAACCCACAAGCCTCCTTCACATGCATAACACCGATGGTATTCTGTACCTCTAGTGCACGTGGTAATAACTCTGCCTTTAGTCCATGCCGGAAAGCGAGGTGCACTAACTCCGACTGCTGTGATGAAATCACACCTGCAACAACCCAATCCACTGCCGTGGCGCCCTCCAACCAGGCGGCACAAGCTCATCCACACGACGGTTGTCGCTTAGTCCATCAGAAAATATCCCATCAATCACAAGGGAGCACGACCTCTGTCTCTGCTCACGCTGAGGCAACAGATACGATCCTCCGCAGACAACAAAACCACGCTACCGTTGCGCTACTCTGATATAGACACTGATACTGCCATCGGGGTCCGCCCGATCCCCAACATCTCAGAAGTCCATCATTGCAACCGTCATAAGACAAAACACCATTAATCCATGCAATTCCCTATACACTTATCCTTTCTAAGCTCACCCCTCAATCCCATATGATACAATCAAAATATGCAAGTTATAAATCACAAAGGGTAGAATTCCCTTGGGTAAGCTTTGCATTAACCATCCACAAGGATATCCACCACCCAGGAAAGCAAAACGAAAATGCCTCTGCCTGCCGATCTGTCCTCCATCACCTAGCGCCAAGCGCCTCCCTCCAGAACTCGCCTCTAGCGGCAGATCCCCATCCAAGGAACTGCAGTGTCCAGCTCCAAACACAATGCCTACTCCGACGAGGCATCCACAGTCCAAAACCCGAACATGAGGGACCGAAAAGAAACTAAAGAGTATCCTGGCGCAATCCACTCCCAATCTCACTTATCCTATGTGCCTCGTCCCTCAAAACCTGGAGCACCAGTTCAACAACTGCATAAACTCTCTAGCACAGGGAGGCTCTTAATTGATCACTCCATCACCCCCAACCACGACTCTGCCTCCAAAGGCTCCAAGCTCAATCTTACGAGTCGGGGTGGTTCATCTGCCAAATCTGGCTCACTTAATCAAACATGCCCCACAGCTCCTCTGCTGTCAACCATCCACCCTACCTCAGTGCCTTGGCACTAAACATTGGCACGGAGGGGGCCACTCGCTCTATTGGCACTACAGAAATCCCTGCCGCTGAGGGTATTACATCCTGGTGGTCTCAGAAGAAAAGTACTGTCGGGCTGCCCACTGCTCTGACAACTGCGTCACCAAACTAGCTGCTCACTCTGCCGCTGATATGCCTCTGACAATCCTGTCATCTGGGTTCGGAGTTCTCTGACCTCAATCCGGGTATCCGGCCCAAAACCAACCGCTCAAGCTCAACTGCCATGACAGGATGCACAAGGGTCCCAAACCCAGCGTCGGGGAGACACCGCTCGCCACGACGAAACCACAAATCAGCACACAACAACGCTCGACCCAATCCAGCGAAAGTCTAGAGCATGTCACCCATTCCATAGCGTTATGTTGTCTGCAGCCAACACAACTACTTAGGAGAATAAACATGCCAATCACTCATCCCGTCCCTCGGGAGAGGTGTAAAACTCAATCAGGACTCTCGCTACAAATCACGACTCTCACGAAGTCATCCTAGGGTCCAACCACAAGCCTAGGGTTTCTAAGTCCACCATGACCTACAACCTAGGCTCTGATACCACCTAATCTGTCACGCCCCGGGGTCGAAACTGCGACCCGGGCTCGCCAACAGATCCGCCACCTATGCCAAACCCGCATAGGCGAAGCGTCCTACCTGCAAAAAGAGCTACAGCTAACAGATATCAGAACTAAAAGATAAAACTGCTGTAGAATAAAATCAACCACTGTACAACTGAAGATAAAACAACAAGGTCCATCTCCCAAAAATCATAATCATACATTAACCTCGAGTACAAAACTCATAGATCAACAGGGAGATATCTTAAATAAAACATCAGTGTACAAGCTCTCAATACATCATATCCTCACTACATCAGTCTCTCAAAAGAGGAAATAAATACCAATCTACCGACTATACTGAAGATCTCCTCCAAAGGGGATACCGCTACTCTCCAAAGATGGGTCTGGGTCTAGCTCGCTACTCCCTCACCACGCACAGCAACCACAGAACGGCAACACCCGCCAAGACTCTGCAAAACAAAAAGGAGAAAGGACAAAAGGGGGAAAACCCCCAACGGGCGTGAGAACTACGCAATAAGGGAGTTCTCAGTGGGTATCGCCACAAGGCCCGACGATCTGCCCACCAAGACTACTAGAGGCAAAAGATAACCGATGCAGTAAAACTGAAAGAAGAAGCTGGAAACACTCTACAGCTACCATGCCTCTATCCAAATGCTCAAATGGGGAAACTCTGATGAAGATATGCAACACTCGCACACGAGGTGCTCAATCGACCCAATCGAGCTGACTGCCACATCGGGTCCAGTCAAACCTGCGCCCACCTACAACCACCTCCCGCTGACGGGCAGGAATTACGTAGGGCGTCCAAACGGACTAACTCGCTATCGAGTAGTGGCTCATGCAGGCTATAGTCAATCCATGCCCTCTCTCTCTCAGAACGGAAAGACTCAAGATGCTCAACCTCTCACACAATGGTCAAAGAACTCACAACGACCACGGGACCACCGTCAAACCCCGAACGGTTCCCAACAATACTAGCACTGGTCTAACACAGCTACTAGACTCCACTCGGTCCCCCAGGCACGAGTGTAACAAAAAGTATCTGCCTGAATAAACCCAATCGATAGACCAGTAATCACTGGTACTGCCTGCTCTGCTGTCGAACTCAAGAACCCCGCCTGGTGCCCGGCGCTCACACCGTGGAAAGCCTACTGCGGAGTGGCACTCGAGGGGAGCGACCCACACGAGTAAAGTATCACTGTATCAAGCATCACTGTATCGAGTATCTCTGTAACCACTGTCTCATAATAGCAGGACTGGATCAAGACTATGATCAAAGTGGGAAACTCCGTCCACTAACAAAACCCCGATCTGATGCAATAGTACTCAAAAAGTGGAAAACACCATCCACTAGAACAAATCTGATACCCAATCTGATGCAATAGTCAACATCCGGTCAACCGCCCCAAAGTCCGCGGTCACCGCAATAACCCACAACCCACAATTGGGTAAAATAATCAAGATCCGGTCAACCGCCTACTGTCCGCGGTTGCCGCAATAACCCACAACCCAACATCAAGCACACTGTGACACCCCCGGAATTTGGATTAGTCCTATATATAAATGATATAATAGGACTAAATCTCTAACCCGGCTATAGCATTTTGGATGGTAGCAGGATCCAAGAGGAACATGAGAGTTAAGCGTGCTAGAGCTAGAGTAGTTCTAGGATGGGTGACCCCCTGGGAAGTGGGGCGTCACAGTTGGTATCAGAGCCATTCACCAGCCGGAAATGTGAGATGAGTCTCGGCTGAGCCAGGGTTATATAGCGGGTAGAGCGAGGCTCCCCGGCTAATGACCGTTGTGAGTGGAGTGCAGCTCCTCACAAGGTCGGCTAAGGCTAGCGAGACGAGTCTCACATCGCCTGGTGCTTGTGAGTGTGCTTGAGCCTGACGTGGACGTCAGGGCTTAAAGGGGGGAAGAATGTGACACCCCCGGAATTTGGATTAGTCCTATATATAAATGATATAATAGGACTAAATCTCTAAACCGGCTATAGCATTTTGGATGGTAGCAGGATCCAAGAGGAACATGAGAGTTAAGCGTGCTAGAGCTAGAGTAGTTCTAGGATGGGTGACCCCCTGGGAAGTGGGGCGTCACACACACCCTGTCTCTGACCCGAAGGTCCCAGCTACACTATCCCGAACCTCTGCTCGAACCCGAGCAACATGACTCAAAAGTCTAAATAAAAAGGAGAAAAAAAGCAATCATGGTTTCTCCTAAGTCAAATTCCAATATGTAGTGCAGCAGAAAAAGATGGCCTAACTATATGTCCATACACATATGTCCATACAAGCATGCATTTGTCCTCAAGAAGAATAAAGAAAATAAACCTCATGCCAAAATTATCAATGACCATACCTGTCCATAATTCTCAATCCAGAATGGCTCCTCAGAGTAGAACCTGCACATAACTACATAATCCTATCCCAATGCATAAACCATCCTCATAAAAGGTTATGTGCTAATATGGCATGATAATTAATCATATAGGGTATCCTTGCCTTAGATAAGCTTCCACTAATCATCAACATGACTATTTGATTAATACCATTGTCATACTGTGAATAATTCACTTGCAATTTCCATAAAATCCTCATTGTTAAACTTACCGATCAATCCCAGTTATTGTACCATTCACCTGCATCTAATGCTAACATATAAAAATTTAGAGAACCGTCCACCGGTTCCGGGAATAAGGCACCCACCTGAAAAGCTGACTGTCCAAAGCCCAACAGCTGAAAACACCAAATAACTCTAATCCCTTGCTCCAATAAGTTCAGCACACCCGTAACTCTCCTGGCACAATACAAAGTCCACTAATTACACTAGGCTCCCAATTATAGCACTTAAGACCACATACAACCTCGAATTCTGAACTGTTAAATTATCACCTGCAGATAGTGCCCAGAAAATTCCAATAAAAATATCACAGCAATCCTTGCATCGATAGCTTCGAAACGGTACCTTGCACGCCCAAATCGGAGTTCGGTAAGTCAAGATAAAAATTCGGCAAGGGGGTACACTCATACAAAAATCTGTGTTAAAACTGTACACTGTTCACTGAGAAAACAGTAATTTTCACCTCTGATGAAATCTCAGAAAAATCCAAGAAAAATACGAGCGCGTTCCTTGCGATCAGTAGATGAAAAAGTTGTATAAGCTCGTTTCCGGCTGACGCTCGTACGCAAAGATATGGCCAAAATACCCCGCTGCTGTCAAGGAAGTCCACACAGAAAATGGGGTTACAGTTTGCCTCGGGATCCATGCCAAAACCTCGAACGGGAAAGTGCGACCAAAACGAAAGATGAGGTCCTACCTCTTAGGAGTCTGCCGGCGCAAGAATCACAGCAAAATGATCTCGGGGTAGCCCAGGGGAGCTAAAACACTGTCGCTGCGCCGAAGAAGAACACTAGAAAGCAACATCGCGCCGCACCGTAAAATGGGGAACCTCGGGATGCGTGCTACCAAAAATCCCAAAACTCTGCAGGAAGATCAAGGACTTGAAGATGAAAATCTTCCAAGAAGGGAGCTCGGGGAGATCTTGCAAGGGCTGAGAGAAAAAGAGCAGAAAAGAGGGCTCGGGCTGCTTATTTATAGGCTGAAGAAAACAATTGGGAAAATTCCCATCCTGTCCCAACTTCCGGGCGCCCGGTCCGGTCCGCCCGAATTCGGGCGCGCACAGTGCGGCCCGGCCTGCCAAGTTTCGGGCGCGCACAGTGCGGCCCGGTCCACCACACAGCCCAGTCCACTACTCCCCCGGGCCCCACTGCACCCGGTGCACCTGCGCCCGCAAATGGCGACGCGACACGTGGCCCGGCAACCCGTGCACCGCGCACGTCGCGCCGTGGACCGCGCACGTCACGGCTGACCCGGGCCCGTACGGCCACCTGCCCCGCCGTACGGCCACCTGCCCCGGTCAACAACTCCACCGATTGCGTGGACCGGGACCACAACACCGGACCAACTACCTCACGCCACGTGTCCACCCGGTCTACCGTGCACCACCGGCCTGCTCCGTGAACCCAGACCACAACACCGACCACTGAGAACCTGCCACGTGTCCCTTCCTCGGGTGCACGACGGCCGCGTGGACCGCGTACCTGACCGCGCCCCCGCGCGCCTGCCCGCGCCCCTGTGCGCCTGCCCGCGGCCGCGCGCCGCCTGCCCGAGCGCCTTCCGCCGCTGCCCGCCGCCGCCAGCCGCCGCCGGCGATCGCCGGAAACACTGTTCCGGCGATGAACAGTAAAATTACTGTAGCAAGCTCCGAAAAATACAAGTAAATAGCCCATCTTGACCGTTTTCGCGCGCTGATTCCAAATCCGGCGTCCATTTTGCCAAATTCCAATCCTATAATTTGCCGGAGGCTCCCGGAAAGGTATTTTTAATCCGAATTCCACGCCGAGCCTAAATTTGATATCCACTCCTCGCGTAAACTCTTCTAAACATCCGATGGGGTCCCCCGATTACCTACGAGATCCATTTTAAGCCCCGAGTCCATCTCTTGTGTCCAAACTGGCGCGCGAACACCGCCGACATGCCACGTAGGCTTCCAGAAGCTGCTGGTCACACTGTAGAAGCCCTGCAAAGATCCGGGTCACCACACAGTCCTAGATTGTTTTCCCTTTTGACAACCACCACACACAATGTTTTGGTTAAGTGAAAGTTTAGGAACCCCCTTGACCACGTCTTTGTTTGAAATTCTAGGAAGTTCCTTAAAATTTATGTGACCTAGCCTTTCAGGCCAAAGTGTTTCATTATTCAAAGAGGCTAAGTTATAATTTTCAGAAATGTTATTGGGAACAACATAACAATTGTTTTCAGATCTAACCCCTTTTAAAAAGAAAACATGGTCCTTATCAGTTACAATGCATTCGACAGATGAAAAATTAACTGAAAAACCATTGTCACAAAGTTGACTGATACTTATGAGGTTAGTCTTAAGGCCATCAACAAATAACACATTATTTAGAATCGGCCCATCTGGAATAGCTACTGTTTCTTTTCCAATAATTTTGGAAGACTGACCGTCTCCGAAAACTACAAGTCCTCCGGAGATTTTCTCAAAATTTTGAAAACAGTTTTTGTCACCGGTCATGTGACGAGAACAACCGCTATCCAGATACCAAGACGAATTATCATAAGCATGCAAGGAAATATTTGTAACAAGACAAGGGAAAACTTCGCCTTTGCGTACCCAAACCTTTCGAGTTTTGGTGTACGTCGGAAATGATAGTGAGGTTGATACCTTTGGTGAAAGCGTCTTGTTTGAAGCATCGCTTTTCCTTGACGTCGTCGTCTTGTTTGATGAACTACCGAGGCTCTTTTCCTTTGAATAATTTGCATTTGATTTCTAAGGAATCACCCTTTTGGTAGTTGTTGCAAGAAGTGCTTGAGTTGAGCGTTTGACTCCCATCTTGCAATTTCTCCTTATGTGCCCTGTAATACCACAACGAAAACATACCTTGATGCTTGACGATTCCGAAGAGGGGGAAGTAGGTTGGTTGTCGTTGTTTGTCGTCAATTCCGGTGACGGAGGAGGAGATACCGACTGGGGCACAAAGACTGTCCCAACCGAACTAAAATTGTCGTTAGTTCGATTGTATCCGAGGCCGAACTTGTTTGATTGACCAAGACCAAGAAGCTTATCCAACTTACTCCTTCCTGATGAAAATCGCTGTAAGTCATCCTTGAGTTGGAGAATGGTCTCTGTCATTTCCAATTTTTCCTGTCGAGCCTCGCCGTTGAGCTTCAAGAAGTAATTCGCTTTGTTCACCATATCTATATAATTCTTCTCGAATTGCTCATTGGACTCTTGAAGGGAAACATTTATTTTAATCAGATTATCCCTTTCCACTTCAAGATCGGTCGAGAGAGAAGTTACCCTTTTTAGTTCTTCTTCGAGATCCTGCAATCTCCCTCTCAACCCCTTATTTTGCTTAGCCAGTTTCTTTGAATCCCTCAAAAGTCTGTGATAGGCTAGAGCAAAATCTTCACCTTCCGAATCATCCGATTCATCGTCCGTTGCAATCTTTTCAACAGTGGAGTTGGACAATGACTCGGATGTACTAGCCATTAAGCACATGAAGGGTGAGGATGTGGACGCGTGGAACGCTGTTGCGTTATCTTCTTCATCACTTGAAGATGACTCATTTGACGATGAGGTGTCATCCCAAGTGACGGCTTGCATCGCCTTCTTCTTTGACGGATTCTTATTAGGACACTCCGTTGAGATATGGCCGTACCCTCGGCACTTGAAGCATTGGACTTGTCCTTCTGAGCTTTTCTTATCCTTAGAAAAACCCTCTTGCTTTCTTGGTTTGAAACTTGAAGAACCTTTGCCTTTCTTCGACTTTACGAAGGATGGAGTTTTGCTTGAGTTACCCCTTCGAAAGTTTCGGCGAAATCTTCTTGTCAAGAGAGCAAGCTGCTTCTCAAAGTCCTCCATAGATAGGTTTGCATCATCGTCTGAGGAGGCTGAATCCGCGTCTTCTTCTTTTGTTGTTTTCAACGCATAACCTGAAGACTTAGAAGAGGATGCTTTTCCAGAAGAATAGTTAGTAGGAAATGTCATTTCATAAGTTTGTAAAGAACCAACTAATTCTTCTACACGGATTTCGTCCGGGTGTTTAATAGTTTCAATGGCCGTAACCTTGGAACGAAATCTTTCAGGAAGAGTTCTTAATATTTTTCTTACAACTTTAAATTCTGGAATCTTCTCTCCCAAGTTAGCACATGAGTTTACGATATCTTGCAATCGTGTGTAATAGTCTGTGAAAGATTCATTTTCTGCCATGAAAATAGAGTCAAATTTGCTCGTAAGCATTTGCAGTTTCTGAATCTTCACAAGGTTAGTTCCCTCATGCGTAACTTGAAGAACATCCCAGATTTCTTTCGCAGTCTCACATGCTGAGACGCGAGAGAACTCTGTTTGAGACAAAGCATTAAATAGAGCATTAATCCCTTTGCCATTGTAAGAAGAAAAATCTATCTCTTCCTTGGTCCATTTCGACCTAGGTTTGATGGTGCGAACATCACCAATAAATTCAGTTGGATTAGACCATCCTAATTCAATTGATTGCCATACCCGTTCGTCGATGGAAATTAAAAAGGCTTTCATCCGTACTTTCCAGTACGCATAATTTGTTCCATCGAAGAACGGAGGTCTGTTGATGTTTCCACCTTCAACCATTGTTTACAACCCTATTCCCGCTCTGATACCACTTGTTGGGTTATGTATAATTGGATCTAAATAGGGAAAAAAACACCTAGAGGGGGGTGAATAGGTGTAAACAATAAACACTCAAAAATCTTTGCGTTATAAAACCCAATGCGGAAAACAAAAATAACACGCAGAGATTTTTACGTGGAAAACTCCAAACCGGAGTAAAAAACCACGGGACCGATAACACGGTGAAATCCACTAGAATTAAACACGTACAAGGTGATATACCGTACTCACAGACGACTCAACCTTTTCCATACGCTCCTAGTTGATCTTCTCCGCTCGCTCCACGACGCTTCTCGAATCCACGATTTGCGTCCAACGCCGAATCCACGGCGTTCGACCGAATCCACGGTCTTCACCCAGTAGCACGCTTCGAATCCACGAACGTACCTCGCTCCGAATCCACGAGAGCGGTTGCACCTTGAATCAACAAGGCCACGCGACTCCATGCGCCGATTTGGGATAAATCGTTGTTTTTGGGTGGTGATGATCCGCCGAATACTTAGATTAGAAATAGATCGGAAATACCATCTAAGTATTCATTGATTTGATTCTACTCAAAATGTGAGTATGAAAACCTAGAATCAAATCAATCAATATAGATGAAGAAACATAGAATACTATCTATTGATTTCCTTTCTTCTCTATATGTGGATCTTAGGCCGTATATAAGATGACGGCTTTTTGGATTAGCGGCTTCTTTTTGGATTCGCCCTAGAAAAAGAATCATAGGGTCTATTTATAGGTTAGAAACCCTTGGAAGAAGATAAGAATCAAAAACTATCCTTTTCTGGAATTTTACATGACGACGATCCGGATCGGAGTTCGGCGATCCGGATTGCAGTAGCGAGAAAAACAGTTTCCAGAAAAACCAAGGTTCGGGATCCGGATCGAAGTGCCTGATCCGGATCGTTCATACAGTTCACCAAACATCAACGTTCGGGATCCGGATTGAAAAGCCTGATCCGGATCGTTCAAATAAAATGGTAAACCCAGTGTTCGGGATCCGGATCAACGGAGGCTACGATCCGGATTGAACTGGTGTATGAACGAACAACCTTCGGGATCCGGATTGAAGAGTCTGATCCGGATCCTGAACATGTCCCATGTCCAGTTTTTGATATTTATGCAATCACAAGTTCATCCAAGTGTTTCTACACTATAAGAAGTATTCGGATCACCAAAGATATTAAGTTAAACATACCTGATCGTTTTGAATTCTTCTTTCTTGAGATTGAGTTATATGATCCAACCTTCTTTACCTTCAATCTTCAAGACTTAACCGAATTCACGAAATACGCCAACTCAAATTCCGTAACAAACTAAACATGCTCAAAATGCATACAGAAGCTTTAGAGGGCATTCCATACATCTTGAAGAATTTCCAACCCACCTGGATCGCTTTCCGTAGGCAACGCTAAAATCGGTGAAGCACCGCATCGCTCACTGTGAAAACCCGCCGAAACACCAAACCGCGCCGCGCGCGCGCGCACACTGTCGCGAACCTCGGAAAAATCCCCGGAAGCTCAAACAAATCCCTCGAGTCCTCTAATAAAATCTGCGCGCACTCCGGCCCTCTCCACAGCCGGTTCACAGCACGTGTGCAAGGAGGCCTGCGCCTCGGCTCCGCACAGTGCAAAACTCCAAGCCTCAGCTCAACAGCACAAAAAGAGAAGAAACACAACCAAATTCCAACTCAAAATCTGATTCTAAATCCATAAAATAAATCCAAGGATCCATCTTGAAGAATCTGCCAACATACCTCACATGTGGCTCAACGTGCGCGCGACTCCGCTCAAGACCAAGCAGCATGAAAACACCAACAGCACACTCCTCAATCCTCTTCTTCTCCTTCCTCTTCTTCTCTTTCTTTTCCTTGCTTCTATCTTTTCTTTCTTTCTGTCGTGGAGAAGAAGGCAGGGTGGGGGCTCTTTATAGAAGGAGGAGTGGGGCAAAACACAGGGGAGGTGAAATTACCTTAGTGCCCCTCACTGAAAAATCCGAACCAGCTCGAAATGGCTCCCTGAGACACTAGGTACCGGTACCCATAGTTGGGTACCGGTACCAAACCCGTTTGGTTCCGGAACCAAACATCTGGTTCCGGAACTCAGCATGCAGTTCCGGAACCAGCAGCTTGGTTCCGGAACCCAATGCCCAACCACCAAAAATCCGGCTGAAGCCTCTACTTCCCTCGCCGCCAACACACTTTCTATCCCGGAAGCTCCCGCATCACTCTGAAACCTCCCGAACCCCACTGTAAACATAAAGTACACATGTCCAAAGCTTTTCCCACTCAAAAAGCTCAACTTTGGAGTCGGTGTGCTCAATCCAAAATCCGATACTCTACAAAAGAAAACCCTCACTTGCATTATCTTCTCATTTTCCTCCCGTTTCTCTTCTTAACTCCAAAGAAGCTTACAATCAATTACTACAATCAATTAATTAATCCTTTAATTGCCAACTCCAACTCACTTTTCGCCTTCGGAGCCTCCGCATCAAACCGAAACCTTCCGAACTCCCCTGTAATCTGAAATTACACATGTCACAAGCTTTTTCCCAATTTTTCTGTGCACAACCGCAGAGTCGTTCCTCTATCCAATCCAGTACTCTACAAGTACACAATGCCCCGAAATCACTGATTCAAGCTGGGCTTCCAAGTTTCGACGCCGCTAACTCACTTTCATCCCAAAGACTTCCGCGTCGATCCGAATCAATCCGAATTCATCTGTAAACGCAAATGGAATACGCCCAAGGTGATTTCTCCGCACCACGCCATCCTGCGAGGTCGGTGCACTCTACAAGGTCCCGGTACTCTACACTCTCCCCTCCTTAAAAAGGTTTCATCCTCGAAACCAGAATAAGTCTAAATCTCAGGAGAATGTCTCAATCCGATAGGAACAGGAATACTCAACTCATCATCAGGCTCTCAAATGGCCTTTCTCTCAATAAAAAGCTCCACGGAACCTTCACCAAGGTATAATCCAACTGGACAATTCCTTAGCTTCACGAGCACGAATTTGCATCGGCTTCTCCTGATAACTCAGATCCTCGTCCAATTCCAAGGAAGTGAAATCCAAAACTTGTGAGGGATCAATTACACTTCTTCCAGCCAGATAAATACTCGCGGACCAAACTCCCCGCGTAATCTCGAATCTACATATCCCTACGGATAGTGGCTTCCACAAATCATGGTCTCCAAATCCAAAACTCCAAGCCTCCATTTGGCATAACTCCTCCGTTGTTCCTTAGCAACCAAAATGCTCAAAACTCCACAATGTACTCTCACATCCATCCACAGGGGAAGAAGTTCAACATCGGGAACATTCCCCGAATTTCCAACTCTCAATTTCCAAGTTCCAAAAGTGGCACCCACTGATCGATCACCTCATTCCAAGGTTGCACTGCTCGCCTAGACAAGGCGTACCTGACCATAATGTCCACGCCGGGATAATGATATACTATATCAATCATACATCCTTGATAACTCTAACCACCGGCGTTGCCTCAAACTAAACTTCTCCTGAGTAACCAAGTACTTCAGATTCAAGGGTCGATGGATAACTCAATTCACTCTCTATCACTGGCAAGAATCCACATCAATGCTGGTATCCTCCTCAGCTTTAACTCCTCAAAGCTATACTGGCCCTGCTTGTGGTGACCGGGATCTCTGAAGGGCTTTTACAGTGTGACCTGCAGCTTCTGGAGGCCTACGTGGCTTGTTGGCGGTGTTTGTGCACCAATTTGGACGCAAGTGATGTACTTCGGGTGTTAAATGGATCACGTTGGTAATCGGAGACCCCCGTCGATGGTTTAGAAGTGGTTTTGCGCGAATCGGACATCAGAATTAGACTCAGCGCGAAATTTGGGTTAAGAACACTTATCTGGATGCCTTAGACAAATTTTGGAATTGGAATTTGGCAAAACGGACAGCGGATTTGGATTCAGCGCGCGAAAACGTTGAAAATGGACTATTTACTTGTATTTTTCGGAGCCCGGATTCCAAAACACGATTTTCGAGGCAAGGTTACTGTTCCGGCGGCCGAGGGCAGTGTCGGCATCGGCGGGCAGCGGCGAAGCGCGGCGGCGCGGGCGCGGGCAGGCGGCGGAGCAGGCGCGGGCAGGAGCGCGGGCGCAGGCAGGAGCGCGGGCGCGGACACGGGCAGGCGCGCAGTGCAGCGGGGGCGTGTGCCACGTGGCGTTTTCCTATTGGTTCAGGCTGGACACGTGGCATGGTTTGATTGGATGGTGCACGAGTGCGGTCCACAGAGCAGGGAGGCAGGAACCTCATGCTGCGTGCGCGGCGGTGTCGGCGGCAGCACGGGTGCGCGCACATGGGCGCGCCGACCGAG
This sequence comes from Tillandsia leiboldiana, assembly GCA_029204045.2. NCBI lineage: Eukaryota > Viridiplantae > Streptophyta > Magnoliopsida > Poales > Bromeliaceae > Tillandsia > Tillandsia leiboldiana. The sequence continues at coordinate 36,185,442 of CM055064.1, read as the reverse complement.
GCGCCGACTCTGGCGGGGGGGCTCGGCCACGTGTCGCGAGCGAGATGGCCAGGCCCGCTGTTTGCTGTTCGGGGCCACGTGTCGCCACCAGGTTGATTCGGGCGCTGATGGTTCGGGGTACGTTTTGGTGGACTGTAGCAGTCCAATCCTTCCGGGCGCCCGAAAGTGGGGACATGGATGGAATTTTGGAATTTGTTCAGTTGAGGCTATATAAACCCCCCTTTGGCTGCCTTTTCAGGCCCTTTCCCGAGCTCTTCTTCGACAGAGCCTTGAAGCAACATTGTTCCTCTCCCTCTGCCCCATCTTGTGAGGAGTTTTCGGATTTTTTGGAGGCCGTGACATCTGCATTTTCTGCGACGCGGCGCACTGCGACGCTTCTTCAATTTTGGCTTCTACCGTCGCATTTCAGTGCACGAGACCCCCTGAGCTACCCCGATGGTTATTTGAGCTGAATTTTTGCCGCAGCGCGTTCACGAGAGGTACGTCTTCGATTTCCGTGTTGATCACTTTGCCTCATTTTGAGTTCTTGGCACGGTTCCCGAGGCAATCTTTGACCCCCTGTACTGCTGTGAGTTTTGGGACAGCGGTGGAGTATTATTGGATTTTCTCGATCTACGGGCATCGGAATGATGCGTTTAAGGACTCGATTGATAACTACGCTTCGAGAGGAACGCGCCCGTATTTTTATTGGAATTTTTGGAAGACTCTTCAAAGGTAATAATTATGCATCTTGCGGACTGATTTCCTACAGGATTTTGTTGGTGGATACTTGACATACCCGCGTTGTTGTAATTATATCTTGGCCTACAGGTGTCGGAACGGGACGTATAAATACTCAATTTGTATCTACTCGTCATGAGGATCACAACCATGATTTTTATGGGATTTTTGGAGGACTGTACGCAGGTGAAATTCCCCCTCTTCTCTGCTGGTTGTGAAAACAGCATATGCTGTTTGGTTATTGTGGGGTATTGATTATTGTGTTGTGATTGCGAGGTTGGTTGGCGCAGGGATTTGTGCGACGGAGTACCGAGGGTGCAGTTTCAGCAGATTTTGGATAGCGTGTGACTGCACACTTCACCGACTTCGGCTTTGCCTGCGAAAAGCACTTCAGGTGGGTTGCTTCATCTCCAGAACCGGTGGACGGTTCTCTAATTCTTTATGTTATAATGCATGCATGTTTAGGGTACATTGTATGTTGTTGCAAGGTAAGCCAGGAAGGATAATTGTGTAAAGGAATTGTAAGATTAATATTCATGATGATGAATAGTAAATGCTTACCTAAGGGATTTACCCTATGTGATTGTTAGCATGCTTGTTTAACTGTACAATATTTAGCATCGAGATGGAAGCTTGTGGAATGGCCTAGATCATGCAGATTGATATACTATAGTAGTGATCTTTTAGCATGCCTTGTTGCACATAGTCTTTTATGATATGATTACTCGATGGAGTAGGAGGCTATATCTATGTGCGGGTATCATTCTGATGATTTTGATGGACCATGGATTATTGACAGGTGTTGTAGATTGGTGGATTTGGCAGGTGGAGCTACTATTTGCTATATTACCTGCTATCTTTCTTGAGGACATTTGCATGCTTGTATGGACATCTAGATAGGCCATCTTTTACTGCTACACTATCTTATTGGAACTTGACTTAGGAGAAACCATGTTTTGCTTCTTTTCTCCTTATTGGTTAGTCTTGTGGTTCATGTCGCTCGGGTTCGAGCAGGGGTTTGGGATAGTGTAGTTGAGGCCTCGAGTCTGGGACAGGTTGGTCTTGATTGTGGACCAGATTGGGGTTTTGAGTTATTGCGGCAACCACGGACAGTAGGCAGTTGACCGGATATTGATTATTTTACCCGATTGTGGATTGGGGGTTATTGTGGTAACCGCGGACATTAGGCGGTTAGCCAGATGTTGATTACTTTATCAGATTGTGGGTAGTGGGGTATTGCGGCGACCGCGGACATTGGGCGGTTGACCGGATGTTTACTGTGCATCAGATTGGGTATCAGATTTCTCTTTAGTGGATGGAGTTTCCCACTTATTGAGTACTATTGCGTCAGATTGGGTATCAGATTTCTCTTTAGTGGATTGATTTTCCCACTCTGAACATAGTCATGATCCAGTCCTGCTATATTGAGATACTTGACAAAGATACTTGTGATACTGATGACAGAGTTACTTTACTCATGTGGGTCGCTCCCCTCGAGTGCCACTCCGGAGTAGGCTTTAGACCGTGTTGGGTTTCGGTCAAACTGTGTTGGGTTCCGGTCAGACCGTGTTGGGTTCCGGTCATTTGGACAGTGGAGATACTGAGTTCGTGAGATTGATGACAGAGCAGGCAGTACCGGGTTTTATACCGGTTCATTCGATTGGGTTTGTTCGGTCAGATACTTTTATTGTTGCACTCGTGCCTCGGGGCCGAGTGGAGTCTAGTAGCTGTGATTAGACCAGTGCTAGTGTTGTTGGGAGCCGTTTGGGTTGACGGTGATCCCGTGTCGTTGAGAGTACTTCGACCATTATGTGAGATGTTGTGGATCTTTAGTCTATCCGTTCTGAGAGAGAGAGCGTGGATTTTGATTATAGCCTGCATGTGCCACTATTCGATAGCGAGTTAGTCCTTATGGACACCCTACGTAATTCCTGCCCGGCAGTGGGAGGTTGTTGTAGGTAGGCGCAGGCTTGACTGGACCCGATGTGGCAGTCAGCTCGATTGGGTCGATTGAGCACCTCGTGTGCGAGTGTTGCATATCTTTATCAGAGTTTCCCCATTTGAGCATTTAGATAGAGGCATGATAGCTGTTGAGTGTCGCCAGCTTTCTTGTTCAGTTTTTACTGCATTGGTTATCTTATGCCTCTAGTGGACTTAGTGGGCAGATCGTCGGGCCTGGCGGTGGTACCCACTGAGAACTCCCTTTTGGTGTAGTTCTCACACCCATTGGGGGTTTTCCCCCTCCCTTTCTTTTCTCTCCTTTGTTTTGCAGAGTCTTAGCGGGTGTTGCTGATTCTGCGGTTGTTGATCGAGGCGAGGGAGTCGCGAGCTAGATCCGTACCCGTCGTTGGAGAGTAGCGGTACCCCTTCAGAGGAGATCTTCAGTAGATTAGTTATTTTGTTTCCTCTTTTGAGAGACTGTTGTAGTGAGTATATGTTATGTATTGAGAGCCTGTACACTGATGTATTTATTGGAGATACCTCCCTGTTGAGTTCTGGGTTTTGTATCTGAGGATATTGTATGATTATCATTTTGGGGAGATGGACATTATTGTATTGTTTCTAGTTGTACAGATGATTGGTTTTAGTTTTACAGCACTTTTATTTTATAGCTCTGATATCTGTTTAGCTGTAGCCCCTTTTTGCAGGTAGGACGCTTCGCCTATGCGGGGTTTTGCATAGGCGGCGGATCTGTTGGCGAGCCCGGGTCGCAGTTTCGACCCCGGGGCGTGACACTGCTTAGTCCAAAAGCTTCTGACCTCTGTCACTATCATAGGCTTAGGCTAATTCCCAATGGCATCACTCTTCGTTGGGTCCACTGTCACTCTTGCAGCTGAAATCACATGGCCTAATAACAAACCCTTCCGAAGTCAAAATGCATACTCTCTCAACTTAGCAAACAACTTCTTCTCTCAAAGAAGTTGCAGTACTATCCTCAAGTGCTCCTCATGCTCTATGTCACCTCGAAAATAAATCCAAATACCCCCGACGGGTACTGCTACTAACCCGTCCAAACACAACGGGAATACACAATTCCTCAAATCCTAAAGGCAGCAGGGCATTAGTCCATCCACTCGACCGCGCTATAAACTCATAATGCCCCTACCGGGTCCTGAACACTATCTGGGCACAGCCCTCGGCTGTATGGTTCCATAAAGCTATCAATCTCACAAAGGGCATCTGCCGAAAAACAATCCAAACCTGTCTGTGATCAAACCATCATAGAACCCTCACCGTTGTGTACCCACAACGTTGCATCACTACCGTGTACCAACGGCATGGCATCACCACCGTGCATCAACGGTGTGGCATCATATCCAAATATCAATCTCTCGGATCCTCATTGTCGTATTCCCACGACGTGGTACTGGGTCACCCAGACCTCTCGATCCATCAGATCCCGCAACTGCGCTATCAGTTCCCTCTCAGTCTCACGGGTGATACTCCACGAGGTGCTACCAAAATCGGCGTGGTTTCCAAAACCACGTCAATCACCATCTCGATCTCAAACCCACTAAATGGCAGCTTCAATATCAGCTCAGGTAGACTCTCTCCCGGGATCACACGGGCGATAAGGATATTCTTTAGTCCCGGTGCCGCCGTAGGCACCTCCTCTACAGTCGCTAACAAAGCGATACGACCACGACTCAACCTCTGTCGTGCTCTAGCATCCTCTAAAAACACACTCCTCCTGGCCAGGTCCACGAAAGGTCATTGTCCTCTCTCGACAATCCATGATAGCATAACATTGGGGTAACCAATCCCTATCCAACCTCACATCAACATCTCGGAGCTGATGTAGGACTAACAACTCAAGGATCAAATCCAAAGTCCTAACTGCACTGGGCAGGACTGGCAACACTCATCCGTGTGCTATACGTGAACTGGAACCTGATCCTCATGTGCACAAGCCAACAGTCCCCTCTCTGGCCCACGTGAAGCTACCCCTGCTCTACTAAAACACACACAAGCGGTGTCGGCATCAAACATGCTCTAACTCCGACGACCATAAGAAAACCACACCTGGTAAGACGCGATCCACTATTCTGGCGCCCTCTAACCGGCTGCACAATCTCATCCACAGGATGCTGGTGGCCATCGCTCTATCTGCCTCGGCGCCACGGCTCTATCAGCCTACCAGTAAGTCGGATGAACCTCTTCATCCTGAAGGGGTAGTGGGGGTGCCATCGCAAGCGGCAAAACCAAGGGTGCTACTCTGGGACACTCAGCCTGAAAATGTCCTGACTATCCACATGAAAAACATCGCCCCTGCCTGAGGTCACACTATGGTTATGAATGCGGCCCACCGCAAATGACACACTCATCCCGACACTACTACTGGTGCCTCGACTGTCGAGAACCTCCTGGTCTCTGTCTCCTCTGAGACCCATGACCCAGAGACTGGAATCATGGCAACCTCGATCCACTCGACTGTCCCAAAATCAGGCGATACAGGACGTCTCTCTCCGGAGCTGGTCCCTCGCTCTCCGTCCCTCTCGGACATAATCACTGATCCTCGGTCAATCCATCGAGCGTGCACAATCGCTGCATCTAAAGTCGACGCTCACCGAGGATGCACAAAGTGATAGATATCCCAATGCAGTCCCCTCTCAAACAGATCAACCTTCTGGGCCTCATCCTGGGCGACAAGGGGTACACTGCTCAACTATCGCAGAAACTCGCGAACATACTCCTGAAGAGGTTTACTCCCCTGCTGTAGGCGTCTCAAATCCCTTTCTAGTTTCTGCTTTACACTGTCGGGAAGAAGGCCCCGAACAGCAAAGAACGAAACTCGCTCCAGGTCATCAACTGCGCTCCCGGTGGTCCAACAGGACGAACTCGACGCCACCAACTCTCGGCGTCCCTATCCAAACGTGCGCAACCAAGTGCACCTGATGCTTCTCCTGGATGAACAAATCCTCAAACAACTTTTCCATTGCAGCAATCCAATTCCCGGCCTTCCAAGGCTCCAAACTCTGCCCCGAAAGCTGCGGGGAAAGGAACTGGTTGATGTACAACATCCGATCAACAAACTCTCGCTGCTCCTGCACTACTCACAGTGCGATCTGGGTCGAAGTCCACGATGTCGCGGCCGGAGGTACTACTGGCGATACCCCGGGAGATGCTCTCTGCTCAAGCATGCGCATCACGCGCTCCATGTTCTCTTCCTGGCGCCGCATCGCCTCAAACAACTGAGCTACCTGGGCCCGCAACTCACGGACCTCACTCTGCTCTGTCCATTCAGCCTCCCGCTGTTCGGGCTCCTCATCCAAGGTCGAACACGCCCTCGCCGCTACACGGCGCCTTGAAGGCATCAAAGACAACTGCCACCAACCAAACATCAAGACCTGAAACACTCTCGACCCAATCAAGCGAAAGTCTAAAACATGTTAACCATTCTAAAGTATTATGTTGTCTGCAGCCAACATAACCATCTTTAGAGAATAAACATGTAAGATCACTCGCCCCAACTCTCTGGGGGAGGTACAGACTCAATCAGGACTCTCGCTAAAGTCACGTCCCTCACGACAGTCATCCTACTGTCCAACCAATAGCCTTGGGTCACTAAGTCCTCAATGACCTATATTCCTAGGCTCTGATACCACCCTAATCTGTCACGCCCCGGGGTCGAAACTGCGACCCGGGCTCGCCAACAGATCCGCCATCTGTACGAAAACTGCCGCACAGACGAAGCGTCTACCCTGCAAAAGATCTATAGCTAACCATGTATCAGAGCTGAAATAGAACTAATAGCTACAGAATCAAACACTGAACATCTGAATAAAAAAATAATCCTTAAGACAAGCCTCTCACCCTCACAAAGTAAAAATACAATCTCTCAAACTGCCCAGTACAAAAGTGGAAATCAGAAATACAGGGTACATCTACCTCTGGCTCTCAATGCTGGTAAGGAACTACTCGGCCACGTCCTCACCTCGATAAGCTGTCTCCGCGCGAGCTAAGCCGGAACAGCAACCTCAGGAAACCTGTCACCGCAGCGGGTGTGAGAACTACTGCAGAAGGTCTCCCAGTGAGTACCGTCACCAATATCCACGGTATGCCCACTAAGTCTACTGGAGGCAAATAGATAGGTATGCAGATAGATAAATAGGAAAGCTGAAAAAAACTACAGCTAATATGTCTCAATCATCATGCTCAAAAGGAACTCTACTATGAACATGCTATGCATACACTCTCCACTACAAATAAGCCTCAAGTACCATGCTCAAAGGAAAGCTCATCTAAGAACATGCTATGCAATCACCCGCTCATATCACCTAATCTCAATGAGTGCCACATAGGGTCCAGTCAAGCCTGCGCCTACCTACTGCCACTAGCCCACAAGGGACTTGGACTTACATAGGGCATCCCACATGGACTATCTCAATCTCACGCAAAGCGAACTCTAGTATATCAACTAGGCGCATCATAATCGCATCCGGAGCGTAACACGAGGGGAGCGACCCCACCGAGTTTAAGCGTGTCATTTGGCATAAAAACGGCATCTGCATGCTATAATCCACGATTAATCAGATCGGAACACTCAATGCTCAAATAGCACAACTCAATCGGGAAACCCTCCACGACTCAATCAGGAAATGCCCAAACACTCTCACAGCTATGTCGGAGAACCCTCCACGACTCAATCTGATAATGCACAACCCATGGGTAAGTCGGGAAACCTCCACGACTCGATCTGCCAGAGCCTAAAACTCTCAAAGCTAAGTCGGAGAACACCTCCAAAACTAAATCAGAAAGACACAATCCATGATCTAGAATAATCACATCAATCCCAACAAGGAAGCTCACACTCACATGACACTAGAAACTCAACACACAGAGCTCTAAAAATCCACTCGACACCCTGGCACGAGAACACATGCATCCTGAACCTACTCAACCCCTCTGGAAGATCTCAATATTTTAAAACTATTTTCAAAGCCCAGTTTTCATTAAAACAGGTCCGACGATTTTTAAAACGGTTCAGATGCCAATCTAATGCCAACTAATCATGCAGTCTAGTGTCAAATTACCTCTAGATCATGCTAAAAATATCTGGGGCTCATAAAAGTCTTCCTATAATTTTCTAGGCAACTATCAGATTTATCAAATATAAAAATAGGTAAACTAAACATGCTCAACATGCATACAGAAGCTTTAGAGGACATGTAATATCATAGATTTTGTAACACTTAATACCTCCTGCTAATAAAGTTTCTGTTTAATGTAATTAACGTAACGAGTTTACTTAAGTCGTTAATTTGGAGGTGCGGGTATTTTTCTGTGATAGAGATCGGAAAACGGAGAATGGCAGTGCGATCGGATCCGGATTCCGACTTACGGAACTCCCGGAAAAGGGTAGAAAGTGATCGCAATGGCCAGGGGTGCATTGAAATCCGCGTAAATGATTTGGCACGCTTTCCAAGGAAAAAGATAGAATTATCTTTAAGGAATTATCCTGAAGAATCTAAATTGAGGAATTAATTAATTAGAGAATTAATTAATTGGGGAATTAATTAATTAAGGAATTAATTAATTGGGAATTTTAAATACCCAAAGTGGTTATTGTCGTACGAAAAGATATTTCGTTATCTTCTCCCGAAAGAAAGAGAGAGAAAAAGAAAAAAAAAGAAAGACGAAACCCTAACCGGAGGAAACAAGAAGAAAGGCGAAACCCTAATCAAAAGACAACGGTGGAGAAGAAGGTGAAAGCTAAAGGATCCAAACCCTCCCGACGAACGCGCCAAAACTGGGAGCGAGAACGGATAGCCGTCTCCTACGATTAGAGGTAAACTAATTTTATTTTGGTATAGTTTCGCTCGGTTTTGGGTATCGGTCTTTCATGAAGTTTAGGAGTAGCCGTTTGCTACCCAACATGTCGCACCGCGAAGCCCTAAGGCGTCGCCGCGCGACCGTAATGCGCGCCGCGCGGGGACGGTGCCCGCGCGGCCGCGGCTAGAGCCGCGCGGGATCAAGCTCCCCGCGTGGCCGCGGCTAGGGTAAACGCCACGCGGGGCCGGTTCCCGCGCGGCCGCAGCAAAAGCCGCGCGGGGCCGGTGCCCGCGCGGCCGCGGCCCGTGCCACGCGGGGCGGGTGCCCGCGCGGCGGCGGCATCGCACGCCGCGCGGGGCCATGCCCGCGCAGCGACCGCGGCGCGTACCGCGCGGGGCGGGTGCCCGCGTGGCGGCGGCATCGCACGCCGCGCGGGGCCATGCCCGCGCGGCGGCAGCGGTGCGGGGCCATGCCCGCGCGGCGGCCGCGGCGCGTGCCGCGCTGGGCGGGTGCCCGCGCGGCGGCGGCATCGCGTGCCGCGCGGGGCCGTGCCCGCGCGACGGCCGCGGCGCGTGCCGCGCGGTGCCGTGCCCGCGCGGCGGCCGCGGCGCGTGCCGCGCGGGGCGGTGCCCGCGCGGGCGGGTGCCCGCGCGGCGGCAACATCGCATGCCGCGTGGGGCCTTGCCCGCTCGGCTGTAGCTTGTGCCACGCAGGCGGGTGCCCGCGCGGCGGCGGCGGTGGCGGTAAATGCCGCGCGGAGCCCTGCCCGCGCGGCTGCAGTTTGTGCCGCGCGGGCGGGTGCCCGCGCGACGGTGACAGCACGTGCCGCGCGGGGCCATGCCCGCGCGGCCATACCCGCGCGGCCATGGCTAATGCTGCGCGGGCGGATGCCCGTGCGGTTGCGGCGCGCTAGGTTGGTGCCCCGGCGGCCGCGGTGGTTACCCCGCGGGGCCAGCGCTCGCGCGGCCGCGGTTTGCGCCATGCGAGGCCGAGGTCCACACGATCGCGGAAGGTGCTGCGCGGGGTTGGTGCCCGTGCGGCCGCGGTTTGCACCGCGCGGAGCTAGGGCCCGCGCGGTCACGGCAAACGCCGCGCGGGGCTGGTGCCCGCGCGGCCGTACGACCCGTGACACCGCGGGGGCGGCCGCGTCACTCGACGCGCACGGGCGCCACCGCCGGGTCAAGTTGTCCTTAGTGTTTTGAGTTGTTTGGGCTCGGTTTATCCACTACTATATTGTTGATCTGACCATGGCTCTTTTGGGGACTACTTCTAGGTCCGGGCGTCAACAGAGAGCAAGGTTCAGTCTCCGGAATACGCGTTTCGCATAATCAAGGTGGGTAGGTGTAGGTTATTACCTGTGAGGTATCGTTTCCGAATACTCGTTTTGATAAAGTAGATACGGTTATAATTTGACTAACCCCCTAGCATGTGAATCCCTTTTTACTATTTCAATCGAGCGGCTGCGGTCGCAGGTGCGGTATACTTTTCTAGTTATAGCGGCTGCGGTCGCAGGTGCGTTATACTACTCTGGTTATAGCGGCTGAGGTCGCAAGGCATTAAAACACTCATATTACTTAGACGCACACCGGCAGTTTGGCCACTGCAGAGGGTGTATTTTTCCGGAAAGATGGTAAGTCATTTACCCGTGTACCCCACAAGGGGAGGTTAGTGGGGACCCCTCAAGGGGAGGCGGCTGCTACTTGGGCAGTCGAGGGGTTGGAGGCACCAAGAAGATGAGTACGTATTGGGGTTGGTGCCCAAAATATTCAGAAAGCTGGGGTAGGTGCCCAGCGGGACTTTCAACAGGGATTTAGCGATACATGAGGGGGAAGGGGAAAAGTAAATGCCCGGTGACGTGGTGTGTTCTTTCTATTTATTGCGTTTACTTGCTTGTTCTCTACTTTATCAGTCACTGACAACCCACACTGTGACAGGTTCGAGTAGGGGTGGATTTCGGGACGACGGTGAGGCATCAGTTAGAGGACACTAGCTAAGAGGGCTAGTAAAACGATACTTTATTTTATTTACTTTTGGTTATTGCAATACTATGGTTAGTTAACTGTGATTCATATACTGTGGTTTCTGATGGATGTTGGGACGAGGACTTTCTTGTAACTAACTGGCGAATGATAGGATGTGTAATTGTGGCTTGTTTTCAAATACAAACCGGTTTCAAAGATGTTTGCAAAGCAAGTGCCGTGTGGGCACCGATTTTAAAACCCGTGGATTTATCCTTTCAAGTTAATGGCCGCACAAAGAGTTTGCGAAAACGATTTAGAAAATCGGGTGTCGTGTGGGCACCGATTTTCAAAACCCATGGGTTTATGCTATAGACTGTATAAGATAGCGGTGATGGTTTGATGTACTATATCCTCCCCTCGTTGCATGTCATGATTGGAATGGTTAAAGCATTGGAATTGATTGTGACGCCGTGCATATACAAAGGAGACTCCGCCCGTTTGGGGAGTGAATTTGTATATGCGGCGGGTCTGATACGCGCCGGAGGCAAGGTTCATGTAATTATTTAAGAAAAAAAAATGGGTACGTTTTCCGCTTCTTTAGAACCTCTGGGGCGTGACAGATTTTATGGTATCAGAGAAAACGGCTTTAACCAAGGAGGTCATGACTAACATCCACAGAATGTAATGACACAAGTGACTAACAAAGTTGATAACCAAAGTATAGGTGTTTCACGTACGAGCGTGAGCGCGGGGAGACAAGGGATAGAGTCCCAGTGTTCGTAGGTCAAGGTGCTAGACCAATTAAGTCTAGGACTAACTTGGTTTCTTTGTATGCACGGTTAATGGCCCGGAACCGCTCTGCAATCAATGGTGCAGAAGAGGATACGGCAGTTCCAGCAACGGTGAAGAATCGGCTACTCCAACAAACGGATTACGCGACATGGCTTAGCGCTTTCCTCTTCGGTTAGGAAAGACGAACCCCGCACGGCTCACCTTCACGAGGATGGCCTACATAGCGACACGATTCGGGTAATACCGACGGTGGGTTTACCCGCTTACTGAGAAGCGATTGACAGAACCACTGGGGTGGGGCGGGAATTGGCCGTTCCAGCACCCGGCAGCAGGATCATGAGCCTGCCGGGGGGGGCGAAAATGACCCCAGCCATAACTTGGGAATGACTTTCCCAACGGGAGCCGACCACCCCAGTATCTGAAGACACCGCAAGGAATCTGAAACACATCAGACAAGGGAATCGATACGTCATGGAGTATCGACAAGAATATAATGGTTGGCCAATTGTGTTTCCTTGTTGTGAGGGATGAAGCACATAAAGCCCGCCTCTTTGTAGACGGATTGCGGAGCAATACTTTCGAAGTCGTGCAAGTAGTGGAACTTCACACCTTCCAGAGAGTAGTGGATAGGGCCACCATAGTGGAGCACGGATTCGTGGAGACGCGCGCTCGACGAGAGGACTCGGAGTACGGCAAGGACAAGAAACGACCCCAGCCCTTCTCCGGAGGGGGATTTCCTAGCAGGGACCGGCCAGACATCACCTACGGAGGTGCACCCCCGGGGGATTATTCGTTTACGGAAGCATGACCACTGCTTCTGAGGTGACAAACTGGGACAGTTTCGCTTTAACTGCCCCGAACCCGGGAACAGTTCTTCAGAGTCGCGACACGGATGAGAGGTCTTATGCGACGACACGACAAAGGACTCACTACCCGAGGAAAGTAGTAGCAGGAAAGACCCCTTACGAAGAGTAATGTTGGTCTTGACCCTAGGAGAACCCTTAGAAGCAAATACTTGGTACCTTCCTGCCCAATAAGGATGCGAAGACTTAGTTGTCTTTGGTGTTGGCCCTTTATTTATGGGTCAAATAGGTCCAACTTCCTGCCTCGAGACAATAGGCCCACGGGACTAGTGAGTTGGGTTGGGTGAGCCCAATAGGTGGAGTGGGCTGCGGTCCACAATAGACCTAACGGCAAGAGGCCCAATAACAGACCCAACATCCAGGAGGGTTGAGTCCGGTCGAGATCTGTGGTGCGGTGTATGCCGCTTTAAGTGAATCAGTTGCGCACCTCTAAAAGCTCAGGCTTTTGGGGTTAATGGTTAACGCCAACGATCCGACATTTGTGACTTAGTGGTGTCACTGCTAAGAGAATTCGTGGGGATACTCGGAAGGGATAGGTTTATCGAGTAACAGGTGCTAGTCAATTGTGAGAAATCGAGCGTGCCGTCCTGAGGCACACCCGTTCTATTCGTACGGAAGAAGGACGGGAGACTGCGATTGTACATCGACAATCGGGGAATGGATAAGGTCATAGTAAGGGACACTACCCTCGCCTCGGATGGAGGACCTATTCGACCAACTACCAGGAGCGACGGCGTCTTCAAGGACTAATCTGCAGTCCGTCTATCGCCAGGCTAAAATCCGGAGGGATGACATACCGAAAACAGACCTTCGGACTCGGTATGGTCATTACGGGTTTACGGTTATACCGTTTGGACTCATTGTCGTACCAGCGGTGTTCATGAAAGTGATGAACAGGGTCATGGATCCTTTCTTAGACTAGTTGGTAGTGGTCTTTTTAGATGACATCCCGATCTACGCTCGCATAGACAAAGAGCACGAGGAACACTTGCGAGCGATCCCCCAGACCCTCCGGTACCAGAAAGTGTATGCCAAACTCAAAAGGGGTGAGTTCTGGCTCCGCGTGGTAGACTTGTTGGGACACATAGTCTCAGTGTCGGGAATAGTAGGGGACCCGAGGGAGATAGAATTCGTGACCGACTGGGCTCGGCCAACAAAGGTGACGGAAAACCGAAGCTTCCTCGGGCTAGCGGGATATTACCGACGCTTTGTGGAAGGCTTTTCAAAGATAGCCACTCCCCTTACTCGACTAACCCGGAAAGGGGAGAAGTTCGTCTGGACGGATCAATGCCAGAAGAGCTTCGAGGAGCTTAAGGACAGACTCACGCGGGCACCGGTACTCACATTGCCACAGCCCGGTGAGGATTACGAGATCTACTGTGACGCGTCTCGAAGTGGACTGGGAAGTGTGTTGATGCAACAAGGGAAAGTCATCGCATACGCGTCAAGACAGCTCAAGGATTATGAGGGGAACTATCCTACACACGACTTGGAACTCGCGGCAGTCGTGTTTGCGTTGAAGCTCTGGAGGCACTACCTCTATGGGGCACACTGTAAGGTGTACTCCGACCACCAGAGCCTCAAATATTTGTTTACGCAAAAGGAGTTGAACTTGCGGCAACGGAGGTGGCTGGAACTACTGAAGGACTACGATTTGTCCATCCATTACCACCCCGAAAAAGCAAACGTGGTGGCCGATGCCTTGAGCCGGAAGGGACAGGCGGGGGAGACGACACTGTGCACCCTTACCCAACAGGATCGGCTAATTGCACAATTCTCGCAACTGAGACTGGAGGTGGTGCCCGCAGGATCGGTTGCAAAATTTATGACCTTGGAGATCAAGCCTACGCTGATAGGGAGGATCGCAGAAGGCTAAGCGACGGACCCACAATTACAGCAAGTGCGGGACAGGTTATCCTCGGAACCAGGTGGGGATTTTGTGATTGGCGTCGACGACGTGTTGAGGTTCCCGGGACGAGTCTGCGTACCTGATGTGCCGGAACTAAGGAGAGAAATTCTGGCGGAAGCGCATAACGCCCCCTACACAGCGCATCCTGGAGGTACAAAAATGTACAGAGACCTAAGACAGACCTTTTGGTGGCCTAAACTAAAGAACGATGTGGCGCACTTCGTGGCACGATGTCTGGTGTGCCAACAGGTGAAAGCGGAACACCAACGACCGGCGGGAAAACTACAACCATTGCCCATACCGGAGTGGAAATGGGAACGGATCACCAAGGATTTTGTGACCGGTTTTCCGCGATCGCAACAAGGACACGACGCGATATGGGTCATCGTGGACCGTCTGACGAAATCGGCCCACTTCATACCGATTCACACGACGTGGACTAGGGATCGGCTGGCGCAGACCTATATCGACGAGGTGGTGAGGTTGCATGGAGTACCATCATCCATAACCTCAGACAGGCACACGCGCTTCGTGTCAAACTTTTGGCGGAGTCTGCAGCAGGCGTTGGGGACCAAGTTGCAGTTTAGCACGGCTTTTCACCCGCAGACGGACGGGCAATCGGAGCGAGTGATCCAGATTCTTGAGGATATGCTTCAAGCTTGTGTGCTAAGCCTGGGGGAGGGGTGGTCGCGTTACCTACCCCTCGTGGAATTTGCTTACAATAATAGCTATCAGGCTAGTATTCGGATGGCCCCGTACGAAACCTTGTACAGACGCCGGTGTCGATCGCCCATTTGCTGGGACGATTTGGGAGAACGGAAACTCTTGGTGCCAGACCTCGTAGAGGAAACGAAAACAAAGGTGCGCCTTATCAGGCAGCGGTTGCTGACCGCCCAGAGCCGGCAGAAATGTTACGCGGACCGGAGGCGACGGGAACTGGAATTCTCGGTAGGGGATCATGTGTTGCTACGCGTGTCACCGTCTAAGGGGACGAGACGGTTTCGCACAAGAGGGAAGTTAAGCCCACGGTATGTGGGACCGTTCGAAATCTTGGAGCGCGTGGGGCCAGTGGCGTACCGGTTGGCCTTACCGCCAAATCTTGAACGGGTGCATAACGTTTTCCACGTTTCGATGCTCCGGAAATACTTATCTGATCCGTCGCACGTCCTCGACGCCTCGGCCGTTGAGCTGCGGGAAGACTTGAGATTCGAAGAAATGCCGATGCGGATCTTGGCAAGAGAAGAAAAGAACCTTCGGAACCAGACGATCCCCTACGTAAAGGTGCAATGGAGTAACCACGAGGAGCGCGAGGCGACATGGGAACTTGAAACAAAAATGAGAGAGTGTTACCCCGAGTTATTTAGTGAGGAGTGAGATTAAGTTTCGAGGACGAAACTTTTTTTAAGAGGTAAGTGGTGTAATATCATAGATTTTGTAACACTTAATACCTCCTGCTAATAAAGGTTCCGTTTAATGTAATTAACGTAACGGGTTTACTTAAGTCGTTAATTCGGAGGTGCGGGTATTTTTCTGCGATAGAGATCGGAAAACGGAGAATGGCAGTGCGATCGGATCCGGATTCCGACTTACGGAACTTCCGGAAAGGGGTAGAAAGTGATCGCAATGGCCAGGGGTGCATCGAAATCCGTGTAAGTGATTTGGCACGCTTTCCGAGGAAAAAGATAGAATTATCTTTAAGGAATTATCCTGAAGAATCTAAATTGAGGAATTAATTAATTGGAGAATTAATTAATTGGAGAATTAATTAATTAAGGAATTAATTAATTAGGAATTTTAAATACCCAAAGTGGTTATTGTCGTACGAAAAGATATTTCGTTATCTTCTCCCAAATGAAAGAGAGAGAAAAAGAAAAAAAAAAGAAAGAGGAAACCCTAACCGGAGGAAACAAGAAGAAAGGCGAAACACTAATCGAAAGAGAATGGTGGAGAATAAGGTGAAAGCTAAAGGATCCAAACCCTCCGGACGAACGCGCCAAAACCGGGAGCGAGAACGGATAGCCGTCTCCTATGATTAGAGGTAAACTAATTTTATTTTGGTATAGTTTCGCTCGGTTTTTGGGTATCGGTCTTTCATGAAGTTTAGGAGTGGCCGTTTGCTACCCAACGTGTCGCGCCGCGAAGCCCTAAGGCGTCGCCGCGCGACCGTAATGCGCGCCGCGCGGGGACGGTGCCCGCGCGGCCGCGGCTAGAGCCACGCGGGATCAAGCTCCCCGCGTGGCCGCGGCTAGAGTAAACGCCGCGCGGGGCCGGTGACCGTGCGGCCGCGGCGCGTCCACGAGGGGCGTGTGCCCGCGCGGCGGCGGCATCGCACGCCGCGCGGGGCCATGCCCGCGCGGCGGCCGCGGCGCGTGCCGCGCGGGGCGCGTGCCCGCGCGGGGCGCGTGCCCGCGCGGCGGCGGCATCGCACGCCGCGTGGGGCCATGCCCGCGCGGCGGCCGCGGCGCGTGCCGCGCGGGGCCATGCCCGCGCGGCGGCCGCGGCGCGTGCCGCGCGGGGCAGGTTGTCACGGGGTCAGCTTTTTCGCCTTAAAATTACCCCATGCGGCGCTCAAGTGTCGCACACCCGAGCCAGCCTTCCCGAGTCCCCTTGCCACGGACACGCCCTCGAACTTAAACAGCGGGATCCAAACTCAAGCATTAACCAAGCATGCTCCTCCACGAGCCTGACTGCCCGGTGCCGCGCCTTACGTCGAACCCTTTGTCGAACTCCGCGAGTTCCGAACAAACAACCCCGCCACCGAGGCTGGCCTTCAAGCCGAGTATATTCCGCCTAGCCGGACAAACTCTCCTCGAGAGTGCTACTTAACCGAATGTCCCTTTGCCCCCGAAGCAAACATCCAGGACAATACAAGTTCTCACAATTTAGTCCATTCGAATGGGCCCGAGCGAGTTGCCCTTGCGCGTTCCGCTCGTCTGCTTAACCGAGCGACCCGTCCCACGCATCTCGCCCGTCTGCCAGCCCATTGCCTTGCCAAGGCGCCGCGCGCCCCGCAATTCTCACGACAGGATCCATAATCGAGTCGGGCATGTCCCGTTCCGCCGGCCACCTAGTTCCGACATCGCTCCCGATTCGGTCCGAGGTCCGCTTCCCGAATACCCCACACTACTTGTTCCCGCGTGTGTTCCTTTCGCAAGGGTTTGCCAACCTAGCGACATTCTCCCCGCGTCGCCAACCCCCTGGCACCTCCATTGCACGACCATGCTTGGCCGCCAACACACTCGGCCCAGCATCCAAGGTTGCTTGACGGATGTCGCTCACAATCGAATCAGCCTCGCTCCGCTTTGCTAGCCATTCGGCACCTCCATTGCACGGCCATGCTTGGCCGCCAACACTCTCGATCCTCTCAATGGCTCACTTCACGAAAACCAGCATCGATTGTCTCCTCTTACTTCGTGGGCCGCGCCGCACGAATCCCCGCTCGGCACCGCTGCCTTTGCGAGCCTTGTCCATTACGGCGGACCGACCGTTCCTTCGCCTCGCGAACTTCGTAGGCCTCGTGCCTCACGAATCCCCGCTAGGCACCCACATGCCTTTGCAAGCCTTGTACATTGAGGCGGACCAACCTTTCGCAAGACTGTCCCTCATCCGCTCGTTCGCTCCACTACAGAGATCCGAAACGGCATAAGGTAGTGCAAGCGAACCTAGAGGCAAAACCTCTGGGCCAACCCCGCTCCGTAATGCCGTCGACCTCGTGTCTTTGGCATTACCCTAAGCCCGTGTGCTCAACGACCATAAAATCCCGCTCACACGAACTTAGGCTTGGCGACTCCGCTCGCCAAGGGATGGCCTATGTCCTATAGGCCAACGGGGGAGTCGGGGCCACTTCGCAAGTGTCCAACCCCTCCTCTAAATAACCCACGAGGCATCCACCCCTTTGGCACCCCGGGGGTACAAAGGTGCTCACCGAGGGGTACGTTTTGAAACCCCGCATGCGGCACCATTTCCATGGTCATGGCATGGGCCATTGCTAGGGAATTGCCTCCGTTGGTTCGCCCGCGGCTCAACCCTGACGGATTGTCCCAACTTCGCAAACCCGTAACTCTGTCAACCCAAATGCCTACCAAATGTCATCCAAAAGTGGCCCCCAAGGATGTCACGGTCGAACCAACACGATCGACACGTGACAGACTCCCCCACCCAAGTTATCGACGCCCTCGTCGATGTCCATCCGTTCTCCAGCTTCGTTGATAGCTGCCAACCACTACTCCAGATCAGAGCCGCCCTCGGCCTTGGCATCGCATGCCACACTGACCCACCCTGAGCATGTCTGCTACCCAACGTGACGCTTCCGTGCTTCCAGCTTGGTTGATAGCTGCCAACCACTACTCCAGATCAGAGCCGCCATCGGCCTTGGCATCGCATGCCACACTGACCCGCCCTTGAGTATGTCCGCTACCCAACGCGTTGCTGAAACTCCTTGGTCCTCTCGACCAAACCTAGATCAGAGCCGCCCTCGGCCTTGGCATCGCATGCCACGCTGACCCAATACACTGTACAAACCATTCTGTCCCCTTGAGTTGAAGCTCCCAGCTCCGGATGCCTCCCCCGCACCACAAAACTCCTCCACGGAACTAGAATGCAAACATTGTCGTCTGCTCACGACAACCCAAATGGCACTGACACTCCACTGCAACTCGGTCCTTCTCGAGGCGCTACTCGGCCCTTCTGTCCCTTTCGCCCCTACTTAACCCAAGTCTCCTGCAGCTAGTCACCAACCTTGTGCCTCCCTCGCAGGGAATCCCATTCCAGCTAGCGATCTCTTCCCAGAACGCTACCGGACTAACTAGTGCACTCGGTATACTCCGCGAATACACCCATTCCAAATGTGCACGAGTTCCTTAGAAAATCAGTAGAGTGGCCCTCCCTCGCTCCCTCCGAGGTCAAACTCCAAACGTCCCAACGTCTTGGAGCGTCCAACGCGAATCAGCTCGCAGCTCGGCTTCGCTTCTCCACCTCGAAATAACACAATAGTAACCTAGGGTTCCCCACCTTGGAACACCCTAGACACAGACTGTGGTCGGGCCAGATCACATCCAACCCCTTCCATTATCCATGAGTACTTCTGCCCATCTCGTGCCACTCCGCACACAACTTTTGCCTCACAAATGCCACTGCAATCACATAACGTCAAGCCATCACCATGGTCTCCACGAGTTTTCGAGTCTTTCATCGAGACAAGCTTGTCCTCGGCTACTTCGCACATCTACTTGCTCCACCATGAACTCTTGTTATGCCTCCTGACTGCTCCGCACTTTCGCTACTCGTTGCTGCTTAGCACTTATGGTTTCAGTACTCCCGGTCGCTCAAGCCCACTCCCTCTAGGCTTTCGCTAAACTCGACTTCGGTCCTCCACCAAAGTCCTCGGCCAAGTTTGAGACTAACGACACCTCGTTTCCATCACTCAAACTTGCCGTCCTCCATACCTCCAGCAATCACCTTCGCAATAGCCGCTGACCGGAACCCAAGCTTAACCCATCTGCTAGTCTTTCTCACAACTGCTGATAACGGTGATGTCGCCATCCAACGTCCACCCCCTCACAAATTGCGATACCTCGACCCTTTGAGTTGACAACTGAGTCTTTCCCCTCCCAGCAACCTGTCACTAGGCGATCCTGGACCACGGTCCACCCGAGTGTCATGACTTGTCTCCACGTCTACACTCGAGTCCCAGTCCCTCTGCTCTAAAAGCTCAAGTTCTCGCACAACCTTTGCAATCTGTCAGCAGAGTCCACACGATCCGTCGCACGAATGCGTGCCCGCTATCTCGAGACCTTAGCACTGTCACTGCTTTTCCCGAACATAGCTCCATACCTTGTTCCTCTGAACAAAGTCCACTCTCATCGTTTGATCCACTCAAATAAGGAGTCCCATTCGTCCAACCTGTGGCTACACCATTGAGAGCAACCGATCTCCCCATCGGCCTTCTCGCCCCAAGTGAGAAACACCAAACCATCCAGCAACCCTTGGCCCACTTCACCACCTAGCCCAAAGCTCAGCTTGTTACCGCCACGGTCCCGACCAGTCTTGGTTCCCAACTTGTGCTCCACGAAGTGAACTCTTCTGTCATGTGTGTTTTTCTCCGCCACGTTCCTTAGACAAGATCCCTTATCAAGTTACCAAACATCGGGGCCACATTCTGCTCAAATGTGCTCCCCCACCCTGAGTCGCAAGCTCCGCCGAGCGCACTCAGACCAAATCCAGGCATTCGCAATGCCCACTTCCGCTGCGCGAGTTTCGGTTCTACCATAACCTTGACTACACCCATCAGCGGGATCCACGTCATTCGTCCATTGTACACGTGGATGCTGTTCTGAACAATCAACGCTGTCACCGCCCTGCCCAGATACAGACTTTTTTCCTTACCCTAGGAGTACAGGTTCAATTGCGATCTCTTTCTCGCATCGAGATAACTCTTTTCAATTCATGGGTACACACTCGAAGAGTAATCGATCTCCCATCGATCTTCTTGTACTGAAACACTTAAACTCAGTCACTACGAAGAAACCCTTCTGCCGCGTGTGCTGCATCCCAATCCTTCCCTTCTAGAGATTCATCCGCTGCAAGACCACAATCCCGGAGGGACATCGTCGCACAATGTGTTCCTCTCTTTCCCAAGCCGCGAACACCACTTCACGAGCTCGGATTCCTTAGGCACCCGCCTAATTCCACTCCGTGGTAACCGCGACCACGGACCACATAATGATTCTCCCAATCATTGCCTCGTCGCCTGCCACGCGACTCCGGACTTAGCCATTTTTACAAGTATTGTACTAGAATCCGCTGCACCCTGACTCCGCATCTCCCACAAGCGTAGTACCGCCACAGTGCCTCACCGACGCCTAGTACCTTCGTTGGAGTGACTCCACTCACACCAACTTCGCCGCCAAGGTCGCACCTTCCGGCCAAATCTTCAACCCATGAGCTCAACTTAGCTCTGATACCACTTGTCACGGGGTCAGCTTTTTCGCCTTAAAATTACCCCATGCGGCGCTCAAGTGTCGCACACCCGAGCCAGCCTTCCCGAGTCCCCTTGCCACG
The DNA here is from genome assembly GCA_029204045.2 of Tillandsia leiboldiana. Classification (NCBI taxonomy): domain Eukaryota; kingdom Viridiplantae; phylum Streptophyta; class Magnoliopsida; order Poales; family Bromeliaceae; genus Tillandsia; species Tillandsia leiboldiana. Next base: position 36,164,365 of record CM055064.1, on the reverse strand, counting down.
GACACGCCCTCGAACTTAAACAGCGGGATCCAAACTCAAGCATTAACCAAGCATGCTCCTCCACGAGCCTGACTGCCCGGTGCCGCGCCTTACGTCGAACCCTTTGTCGAACTCCGCGAGTTCCGAACAAACAACCCCGCCACCGAGGCTGGCCTTCAAGCCGAGTATATTCCGCCTAGCCGGACAAACTCTCCTCGAGAGTGCTACTTAACCGAATGTCCCTTTGCCCCCGAAGCAAACATCCAGGACAATACAAGTTCTCACAATTTAGTCCATTCGAATGGGCCCGAGCGAGTTGCCCTTGCGCGTTCCGCTCGTCTGCTTAACCGAGCGACCCGTCCCACGCATCTCGCCCGTCTGCCAGCCCATTGCCTTGCCAAGGCGCCGCGCGCCCCGCAATTCTCACGACAGGATCCATAATCGAGTCGGGCATGTCCCGTTCCGCCGGCCACCTAGTTCTGACATCGCTCCCGATTCGGTCCGAGGTCCGCTTCCCGAATACCCCACACTACTTGTTCCCGCGTGTGTTCCTTTCGCAAGGGTTTGCCAACCTAGCGACATTCTCCCCGCGTCGCCAACCCCCTGGCACCTCCATTGCACGACCATGCTTGGCCGCCAACACACTCGGCCCAGCATCCAAGGTTGCTTGACGGATGTCGCTCACAATCGAATCAGCCTCGCTCCGCTTTGCTAGCCATTCGGCACCTCCATTGCACGGCCATGCTTGGCCGCCAACACTCTCGGTCCTCTCAATGGCTCACTTCACGAAAACCAGCATCGATTGTCTCCTCTTACTTCGTGGGCCGCGCCGCACGAATCCCCGCTCGGCACCGCTGCCTTTGCGAGCCTTGTCCATTACGGCGGACCGACCGTTCCTTCGCCTCGCGAACTTCGTAGGCCTCGCGCCTCACGAATCCCCGCTAGGCACCCACATGCCTTTGCAAGCCTTGTCCATTGAGGCGGACCAACCTTTCGCAAGACTGTCCCTCATCCGCTCGTTCGCTCCACTACAGAGATCCGAAACGGCATAAGGTAGTGCAAGCGAACCTAGAGGCAAAACCTCTGGGACAACCCCGCTCCGTAATGCCGTCGACCTCGTGTCTTTGGCATTACCCTAAGCCCGTGTGCTCAACGACCATAAAATCCCGCTCACACGAACTTAGGCTTGGCGACTCCGCTCGCCAAGGGATGGCCTATGTCCTATAGGCCAACGGGGGAGTCGGGGCCACTTCGCAAGTGTCCAACCCCTCCTCTAAATAACCCACGAGGCATCCACCCCTTTGGCACCCCGGGGGTACAAAGGTGCTCACCGAGGGGTACGTTTTGAAACCCCGCATGCGGCACCATTTCCATGGTCATGGCATGGGCCATTGCTAGGGAATTGCCTCCGTTGGTTCGCCCGCGGCTCAACCCTGACGGATTGTCCCAACTTCGCAAACCCGTAACTCTGTCAACCCAAATGCCTACCAAATGTCATCCAAAAGTGGCCCCCAAGGATGTCACGGTCGAACCAACACGATCGACACGTGACAAGGTGCCCGCGCGGCGGCGGCATCGCACGCCGCGCGCGGCCATGCCCGCGCGGCGGCCGCGGCGCGTGCCGCGCGGGGCGGGTGCCCGCGCGGCGGCGGCATCCATGCCGCGCGGGGCCATGCCCGCGCGGCGTGCGCGGCGCATGCCGCGTGGGGCCATGCCCGCGCGGCGAGCGCGGCGCATGCCGCGCGGGCGGGTGCCCGCGCGGCGGCGACATCGCATTCCGCGCGGGGCCTTGCCCGCGCGGCTGCAGCTTGTACCACGCGGGCGGGTGCCCGCACGGCGGCGGCGGTGGCGGTGCATGCCGCGCGGGGCCCTGCCCGCGCGGCTGCAGTTTGTGCCGCGCGGGCGGGTGCCCGCCCGACGGTGACAGCACGTGCCGCGCGGGGCCATGCCCGCGCGGCCACGGTTAATGCTGCGCGGGCGGGCGCCCGTGCGGTTGCAGCGCGCGGGGTTGGTGCCCGCGCGGCCGCGGTTTACGCCATGCGAGGCCGAGGTCCACACGATCGGGGAAGGTGCCGCGCGGGGTTGGTGCCCGTGCGGCCGCGGCTTGCACCGCGCGGAGCTAGGGCCCGCGCGGTCACGGCAAACGCCGCGCGGGGCTGGTGCCCGCGCGGCCGTACGACCCGTGACACCGCGAGGGCGGCCGCGTTGCTCGACGCGCACGGGCGCCACCGCCGGGTCAAGTTGTCCTTAGTGTTTTGAGTTGTTTGGGCTCGTTTTATCCACTACTATATTGTTGATCTGACCATGGCTCTTTTGGGGACTACTTCTAGGTCCGGGCGTCAACAGAGAGCAAGGTTCAGTCTCCAGAATATGCATTTCGCATAATCAAGGTGCGTAGGTGTGGTGACCAAGATCTCCGCAGGGCTTCTACAGTGCGATTAGCAGCTTCTGGAGGCCTATGTGGCATGTCGGCGGTGTTTCTGCACCAATTTGGACTCAAGTGATGGACTCCGGGTGTATAATGGATCACGTGAGTGATCGGAGGACCCCGTCGGATGTTTTGATGTGGTTTCGCGCGAAATGGTTATTAAAATTGGACTCAGCGCGAAATTTGAGTAAAGAACACTTCTCCGGGAATTTTTGGCAAATTTTAGAAGAGGAATTTGGCAAATCGGACTTCGGATTTGGATTCAGCGCGCGAAAACGGTCAAGATGGACTATTTATTTGTATTTTTCGGAGTCCGGATGCGAAAACACGCATTTCGAGGATTTTGGTACTGTTCCGGCCGCCGGAGGGGCGCCGTCGGCGGCGGCGGGCGGCGGAGCGCGGCGGCTGGCGGCGGCGGAGGCGCGCGGTCCACCGCGGAGGCGTGCACCCGGGCGGAGGACGCGTGGCGCCTTCAGGTTGGCCGGCGCAGTGGGCGCGGTCCACGGAAGAGGCGCGGGTGCACGGTGGACCGGAGCGGGACACGTGGCGTGATGGCATTGGCTGGTGCACGAGCGCGCGGTCCACGCAGCGGCAGGGTCTGCCTCGGGATGCGTGCCCGGCACGGGGCCGCGGGCGGCGCGGCCGCGCACGTGGGCGCACGTGGGCGCGGCGTGGGCGCGGTCGGAGGCGTCGTGGGGGCGCCACGTGGCGTCCCGTGGTTGGTCGGGCGCACCGGTGCACGACCTCTGGTCGCGACACGTGGCGTCCCGTGGTTCGTCGCGGTGCGTGCGCCAGGTCCGGGGAGCAGGAATGGGACGCGTGGCGGGCCTAGGGGATTTCGGGCGTGAACAGTAACGGGCCCGGCCCGTTACTGTAGCAGCCCGGAATGCCAAGCGCCCGAAACTTTGGGCCAAAAGTCCAAAATTCGGATTTTTCGGGCTGGGCCTATTAATAGTTGTCTTGTGGGGGAGTTTTGCCCCCTTTCCCGAGCTCCCCTGCCCATGACCCCTTTAGCAAAGTTGGAGATCTTCATCTCGCGCATCTTCTGGCTGAGCCCCGGATTTTTTGGAAGCCGCGGCGTCGACGACTTCGGCATCGGAGCGCAGTGTGGCGATTTTTCATCGGAGGCCCGTTATCGTCGCAGTTTGATCTGAGAGGTCTACAGAGCTACTCCGTCAGTATTTTTGGACGATTTCTATGGCGTTGGAATCACGAGAGGTACGTCTTCGACTTTCGTGTTGATCATCTTGCTGGATTCAGAGTTTATGGCACGGTTTTCGAGGCATTTCTAAGCCGCTGTTTTCGGGTGGAGTTTTTGGACAGCGGCCACTTGCCGGAATTTTATCTCCGCAACCGAGTGTCGGATCGAGACGAGCCTATACACTTTTTGGATCTACTCGTCGCAAGGGTTATCATTGTATTTTTTCGGGATTTTTCTGAGACTTGCCCGAAGGTATACTATTCCCCTTTTATCTGTGTTTGAGTTTACAGTTGTGTGGTTGTGAGTGTTTGCGCACCTGTACTGTGGAATTTGTAACTTGGCCTACGGGGCTCGGATTTGGGCGTGAAGGTACCCGTTTCGAAGGTCTCGACGAGACGCTCGCGGTGATATTTTTATCGGAATTTTCAGGGCACTTTCTGTAGGTGGGAATTTCAGATCTTCAGGACTGTCTTCTGCAGATTTTTGTACTTGGTTATTTTGTGGAATAAAGTGTAACCTTGGACCTTTTGTTGTACCCAGGAGTATTTGCGGATGTTTGTGAACCCGTTGGGTTGAGGATTAGTGGAGGTTGTTGCTTCTGGTGTTTTCAGCTGTGGAACTCCGGACAGTTAGCATTTTCAGGTGGGTGGCCTTGTCTTCACGACCTATGGACTGTGCATTAATTCTATCTGTGTAGGGACTTGCATGTTATAGATGTGTTTTATATAGCATGCTAGATTATAGGAATTGATGTTCCTGATGTTGATAGATCATCATGTATTTATTGTCCTTCCCTACAAGCTGTTGATTATTGTTATCTTGGAATTTGACCTAGCACCCCTGTCATATGATTGCATGTGTAACCAGACTGGTAGAAAACCCTCACTTGGGCTAGGGTTATTTCTGCTTTAGACATCCACACTTCTATCTTTCCTGGACATAGTGTTCTTCCTCGCCCGGGTAGTGGGCCGAGTGGTCAGGAGTTATCTTTTAGTGTGGGATGCATGTTACACTCGTGCTTGGGAGCAGAGTGGCGTCTGGTAGATGTAGTTGGTTGTTCATCTGTGGCGGGAGCCGTTTGGGTAGACGGCGGTCCCGAGATGTTTTATTTTTCTTGTTTTATCTGTCGCCGCTGTGCTAGTGGCAGCGGTAGATCAGTGTTAGCAGAACCTTAAACCCAGAACCTTTTTGGGCACACATATGATTTTTGTCAACCAAATATTTTCTTCCAAGCATCGTAGGGTCGCCTGAGTCTGTTCCTGTTTGATTGGACGAAGGCATTAGCCCTTCGAGGCTTAGATATAAAACTTAGTTTCAACTGTTTTCCTAAGCAGAACTAAAAATCATTAAATATGGATTTCTTACAGATCAGATGGCTTCAGTAAGAAATGTCACAGTTTTTCCTATAAATTAACCACCGAGATGATTCGAGTGGTCTGGGTTCTAAGGTCTGCCTTTTCTTGGGACGAGAACAACGAGAGGCTATGCCTAGAGCCTGTTCTTGTTTGATTTGGGTTGTAGGTTCTAGTCTTTCGGTGTTCCCGGACCCTTCATTGGGTCAGTGGTTGAGATGTTCGGCCTGTTTGGCCTGTTGAGTCAGCTGTTCGCAGTGGATGCGATGTCGGCCTGTTGAGGCAGTTGTTCGCAGTAGATGCGACGTTTGGCCTGTTTGGCCTGTTGAGACAGTTTCTCGCAGTGGATGCGACTTGGTGCCATGAGTTGGCAGAGTGTGATCTAGAGGTTGTTTCTCTGATTTAGTGGTGGAGGTGGTTCTCCCACTTAGCCTTGAGGATCTTGGGGTTCTGGCAGATCGAGTCGTGGAGGTTTCCCGACTCAGCCATGGTCGTGCATTTATCAGATTGAGTCGTTGAGGGTTCTCCGACATAGCTGTGAGAGTGTGTTGGGCTATTCCTGTTCGAGTCGAGGTTCTTTTTCCGACCGAGTTGCGCTTTGAGCTTGGAGTTACCGATCTGTTTGATCGTGGATCATAGCCTGCATGAGCCACATTTGGCTTGACAGAGATACTTTACAGAGATACTTGAGATGGGTTACTTTTTACTCGAGCGGGTCGCTCCCCTCGAGTGCCACTCCGGAGTAGGCGAGACCGGGTTGTTATACCGGCGTGAGATTGAGCTTCTCTATCGCGACTTGTCGTTGCATTTGTCCCTCTGGCTGTGCTGGTGTTGGCAGTCATGGACGCCCTACGTAAGTCCGCTCCTCCGGGACGTAACGGCAGTAGATCCTACGTAAGTCCGCTCCTCCGGGACGTAACGGCAGTAGATCCTACGTAAGTCCGCTCCTCAGGGACGTAACGGCAGTAGGTTGGCGCAGGCTTGACTGGACCCGAGGGGGCAGTCAGTTCAGATTGAGTGATCAGAGATGAGTGTTAGTTGTGGCATCATGTTCTTTCTGTCCCACTTTTTGAGCATCTAGATAGAGGCATAGTAGCTGTAGAGTTTACTTTTCCCAGCTTTCCTTTCAGCACTGCTTTTGTTACTTTATGCCTCTAGTGGACTTAGTGGGCAGACCGTCGGGCTTGTTGGCGGCACCCACTGAGAACTACTTGGGACGTAGTTCTCACACCCGTCGTGGTGTCTTTTCCCACAGGAACTTCTACTCCAGTTCCTGTTGTTCCTGTTGCTGATCCTTCTGACCGAGGCGAGGGAGTCGCGAGCTAGTTCCCTACCCGTCGTTGGAGTGTAGCGGTACCCCTTCAGAGGAGAGCTTCAGTAGATTAGTTATTTTATTTTCCTCCTTTGAGAGACTGTTGTAGTGAGGATTGTTATGTATTGAGAGCCTGTACACTGATGTACTTATTGGAGTTACCTCCCGGTTGAGTCCTGAGTTTGTATATGAGGATTCTGCATGATTATCATTTTTGGGAGACGGACATTGTTGTGTTATTTCCAGTTGTACAGTGATTGATTTAGTTATACAGCAGATTTTTATTTATAGCTCTGATATCTGTTTAGCTGTAGTACTTTTCTTGCAGGTAGGACGCTTCACCTATGCGGGTTTGGCATAGGTGGCGGATCTGTTGGCGAGCCGGGTCGCAGTTTCGACCCCGGGGCGTGACAGATTAGAGTGGTATCAGAGCCTAGGTTGTAGGTCATTGAGGACTTAGAAACCCTAGGCTTGCGGTTGGACATTAGGATGACTACGTGAGAGTCGTGACTTTTAGCGAGAGTCCTGATCGAGTTTTGTACCTCTCCCAAGAGACGGGATGAGTGATTGGCATGTTTATGCTCCTAAGCGATTATGTTGGCTGCAGACAACATAATGTTGTGGAATTGGTAACATGCCTTAGACTTTCGCTGGATTGGGTCATATGATTGTTGTGTCCTGATGTTTGTTATTGTGCAGTGGACCTACGATGCTTGTGAGACGTCGTGCAGTGAGGAATGCGCTTCCGCATCTGATTAGTAACCCGAGCAGCGGGAGGTAGAGGTATCAGAGCAGAGCGAGACCCAAGAGTTATGGATCCAGATGGCACAGATGTCGGAGGCTGTCTGATGCCAGGAAGAAGCCATGGAACGTTTGATGCGCTTGTTGGAGCAGAGAGCATAGCTAGTTGCAGTACCGCTTGAGTGTCCTCCAGTACTTTCTTCCTATGCAGGGGTATCTTCAGTTGTACCAGTGGCGCCGATGGAGCGAGCAGCCCCCTCCGTGCCGACGAGCAGTGCCGAGGCACCGAGGCAGGGTGGATAGTGGATAGTAGCTGAGCTTCGGGACGTCATTGATCGATGGAGCCAGTCCAGGCAGTTGAACCATCCCGATTCACAGGTTTGAGTTGGAGCCTTTGTAGGCAGAATTGGGGTTGGTGGTGATGGAGAGACTATCTGAGAGCCTGCATGTGCTAGGGAGTTTATGCAGTTGTTGAACTGCACGCTCCAGGTTTCGAGGGATGAGACGCATAGGATATGTTTGACGGGGAATGGTTTGCGCTAGGATACATTTCGGTGTAGTTGGTCCCTCCGTCTTGGATTATTGACGCTTCGATGGGTAGGCTTTGTGTGTGGAGCGTGGCGTTGCAGTCCCTTTGGTTAGGGATCGGCCGCCAGAGGCGAGTGCTGGATATCGGCGCTTGGCGTCGGGTGATGGAGGACAGACCGACCGGTAGCGGCATTTCTGATCTCTTTACCTGGATAGCGAATTTTCGAGATGCCAGAGATCGGGTGGACCCCGACGGCAGCATCAGCATCTATTTCTGAGTAGCGCAGCGGTAGCGTGGTTTTGTTATCTGCGGAGGACTTTGACCTTCTGCGGGGCAGACGAGAGGAGATTTGGTTGTTGTGGTCGTTAGAGCACACTGGTTATAGCGACAGTGTGAGAGGTGCTTACGGCGGCACCGGGACCCAAAGATATCTCTGTTGCCACGAGATTCCGGGTGTGATTTCACCTGAGCTGTTGATAATGCCGCCGGTTAGGGAGATAGAGATTGGGTTGGCGTGGTTCGGGGAACCGCGCCACCCTCGACAGCACCTCATTGGATATTGCCAGTAGAGCTGTGAGAGCTGATGGCGCAGTTGCAGGATCTGATGGATCGAGGGGTCTGTTTGACCTAGTGCCACGCCGTTGATATACGGTGGTGATGCCACATCGTTGATACACGACTGTGAGGGCCCTTTTATGGTTCGTGTGTAGACAGGTCCGAGTATTATTCTGGACCTTTTGTTGGAGTCATACTCCGGCAGTTATTGTATGGTGCGGGTACCTACTTGGAGTCAGACAGCCGAAGACCTTGCCTAGAGGGCGTTCAGGACACGGTAGGGCATCTTGAGCTCTTAGTGAGGCCAATTGGATTGATTAACGCCCTGCCACTCTTTGGGTTTGAGGAATTGTGCTCCAGCTGTACTTGATTGCATTAGTAATAAGATCCTCCAGGGATATTATGATCTACTCCCAAAGCGACTTGGAGCGTGAGGGGCACTGGTGGATGCGTTACCATGCTGTGTGGGTGAAGCTGTATGCCAGGTTATTGAGATACAAGTTTTAGCTTTAGAAGCTTACCTTCTTGGGTCACCATGTGTTAGCCGTAGGAGCGGCGGTGGAATTCCGGCCAATGTGGATGCTATTTGAGTTTGGCTGAGATCAACATTTATTGTTGAGGTGAGGAGCTTTTTGGATTTGGCAGTGCCAGGAGAGTATGGCGAATGGATGATGAGACTGGTACTAGCGCCGATTTTAGCATCGCCAGTGATGGGAGATGGATTTGCGTGTCACAGCGATGCCTCCCATAGTGGCTTTGGAGTTACAGTAGATTATTGTTGAGGAGCAGGGCTCGTGGTTGTGTCCCTGAGGGTCCCTTTTGACGGTACACTGCGGTGAAGCAGTCCCTGCGGATGGTCAGGATCCTAGAGTGATTGAGCGAGGACCCTAGCCGATTAGGGCTTCTCTTCTTTGGATGACCGTATGGGTATGTCTCGGATCGCCTGGTTGAGCTGGCACCAGGGAGCGGTGTTGGTGCGTGCTACATTGGTTGTTCTCTCTTTTCCCCCAGCCTTATGTTGGCGTGCGTGATGGTCCTTCCACGTCTCAGCAGGAGTGTTAGGCTTGTGGATTCCTCGCCCGTGATGGACTCGTTTCCTTTGAGATCTGCGAGTACTTGTGGTACGAGGGACGCCCGTTGCGAATTCTGGCTCGTGAGATGAGAGAATTATGCAATTTGGGCCATGCCGTACCGGTTGTTGTTGTTATTGTGGAGTAATCACGGGGAGTGACAGGTGACTTGAGAGCTGGAGACGGCAGTGTTATGTACCTACCCTTGTTTTTGTGGCACCTTTTGGGTTGAGCTAGTTTCGAGGACGAAACTTTCTTTTAGTGGGGGAGGATGTGGTGACCAAGATCTCCGCAGGGCTTCTACAGTGCGATTAGCAGCTTCTGGAGGCCTATGTGGCATGTCGGCGGTGTTTCTGCACCAATTTGGACTCAAGTGATGGACTTCGGGTGTATAATGGATCACGTGAGTGATCGGAGGACCCCGTCGGATGTTTTGATGTGGTTTCGCGCGAAATGGTTATTAAAATTGGACTCAGCGCGAAATTTGAGTAAAGAACACTTCTCCGGGAATTTTCGGCAAATTTTAGAAGAGGAATTTGGCAAATCGGACTTCGGATTTGGATTCAGCGCGCGAAAACGGTCAAGATGGACTATTTATTTGTATTTTTCGGAGTCCGGATGCGAAAACACGCATTTCGAGGATTTTGGTACTGTTCCGGCCGCCGGAGGGGCGCCGTCGGCGGCGGCGGGCGGCGGAGCGCGGCGGCTGGCGGCGGCGGAGGCGCGCGGTCCACCGCGGAGGCGTGCACCCGGGCGGAGGACGCGTGGCGCCTTCAGGTTGGCCGGCGCAGTGGGCGCGGTCCACGGAAGAGGCGCGGGTGCACGGTGGACCGGAGCGGGACACGTGGCGTGATGGCATTGGCTGGTGCACGAGCGCGCGGTCCACGCAGCGGCAGGGTCTGCCTCGGGATGCGTGCCCGGCACGGGGCCGCGGGCGGCGCGGCCGCGCACGTGGGCGCACGTGGGCGCGGCGTGGGCGCGGTCGGAGGCGTCGTGGGGGCGCCACGTGGCGTCCCGTGGTTGGTCGGGCGCACCGGTGCACGACCTCTGGTCGCGACACGTGGCGTCCCGTGGTTCGTCGCGGTGCGTGCGCCAGGTGCGGGGAGCAGGAATGGGACGCGTGGCGGGCCTAGGGGATTTCGGGCGTGAACAGTAACGGGCCCGGCCCGTTACTGTAGCAGCCCGGAATGCCAAGCGCCCGAAACTTTGGGCCAAAAGTCCAAAATTCGGATTTTTCGGGCTGGGCCTATTAATAGTTGTCTTGTGGGGGAGTTTTGCCCCCTTTCCCGAGCTCCCCTGCCCATGACCCCTTTAGCAAAGTTGGAGATCTTCATCTCGCGCATCTTCTGGCTGAGCCCCGGATTTTTTGGAAGCCGCGGCGTCGACGACTTCGGCATCGGAGCGCAGTGTGGCGATTTTTCATCGGAGGCCCGTTATCGTCGCAGTTTGATCTGAGAGGTCTACAGAGCTACTCCGTCAGTATTTTTGGACGATTTCTGTGGCGTTGGAATCACGAGAGGTACGTCTTCGACTTTCGTGTTGATCATCTTGCTGGATTCAGAGTTTATGGCACGGTTTTCGAGGCATTTCTAAGCCGCTGTTTTCGGGTGGAGTTTTTGGACAGCGGCCACTTGCCGGAATTTTATCTCCGCAACCGAGTGTCGGATCGAGACGAGCCTATACACTTTTTGGATCTACTCGTCGCAAGGGTTATCATTGTATTTTTTCGGGATTTTTCTGAGACTTGCCCGAAGGTATACTATTCCCCTTTTATCTGTGTTTGAGTTTACAGTTGTGTGGTTGTGAGTGTTTGCGCACCTGTACTGTGGAATTTGTAACTTGGCCTACGGGGCTCGGATTTGGGCGTGCAGGTACCCGTTTCGAAGGTCTCGACGAGACGCTCGCGGTGATATTTTTATCGGAATTTTCAGGGCACTTTCTGCAGGTGGGAATTTCAGATCTTCAGGACTGTCTTCTGCAGATTTTTGTACTTGGTTATTTTGTGGAATAAAGTGTAACCTTGGACCTTTTGTTGTACCCAGGAGTATTTGCGGATGTTTGTGAACCCGTTGGGTTGAGGATTAGTGGAGGTTGTTGCTTCTGGTGTTTTCAGCTGTGGAACTCCGGACAGTTAGCATTTTCAGGTGGGTGGCCTTGTCTTCACGACCTATGGACTGTGCATTAATTCTATCTGTGTAGGGACTTGCATGTTATAGATGTGTTTTATATAGCATGCTAGATTATAGGAATTGATGTTCCTGATGTTGATAGATCATCATGTATTTATTGTCCTTCCCTACAAGCTGTTGATTATTGTTATCTTGGAATTTGACCTAGCACCCCTGTCATATGATTGCATGTGTAACCAGACTGGTAGAAAACCCTCACTTGGGCTAGGGTTATTTCTGCTTTAGACATCCACACTTCTATCTTTCCTGGACATAGTGTTCTTCCTCGCCCGGGTAGTGGGCCGAGTGGTCAGGAGTTATCTTTTAGTGTGGGATGCATGTTACACTCGTGCTTGGGAGCAGAGTGGCGTCTGGTAGATGTAGTTGGTTGTTCATCTGTGGCGGGAGCCGTTTGGGTAGACGGCGGTCCCGAGATGTTTTATTTTTCTTGTTTTATCTGTCGCCGCTGTGCTAGTGGCAGCGGTAGATCAGTGTTAGCAGAACCTTAAACCCAGAACCTTTTTGGGCACACATATGATTTTTGTCAACCAAATATTTTCTTCCAAGCATCGTAGGGTCGCCTGAGTCTGTTCCTGTTTGATTGGACGAAGGCATTAGCCCTTCGAGGCTTAGATATAAAACTTAGTTTCAACTATTTTCCTAAGCAGAACTAAAAATCATTAAATATGGATTTCTTACAGATCAGATGGCTTCAGTAAGAAATGTCACAGTTTTTCCTATAAATTAACCACCGAGATGATTCGAGTGGTCTGGGTTCTAAGGTCTGCCTTTTCTTGGGACGAGAACAACGAGAGGCTATGCCTAGAGCCTGTTCTTGTTTGATTTGGGTTGTAGGTTCTAGTCTTTCGGTGTTCCCGGACCCTTCATTGGGTCAGTGGTTGAGATGTTCGGCCTGTTTGGCCTGTTGAGTCAGCTGTTCGCAGTGGATGCGATGTCGGCCTGTTGAGGCAGTTGTTCGCAGTAGATGCGACGTTTGGCCTGTTTGGCCTGTTGAGACAGTTTCTCGCAGTGGATGCGACTTGGTGCCATGAGTTGGCAGAGTGTGATCTAGAGGTTGTTTCTCTGATTTAGTGGTGGAGGTGGTTCTCCCACTTAGCCTTGAGGATCTTGGGGTTCTGGCAGATCGAGTCGTGGAGGTTTCCCGACTCAGCCATGGTCGTGCATTTATCAGATTGAGTCGTTGAGGGTTCTCCGACATAGCTGTGAGAGTGTGTTGGGCTATTCCTGTTCGAGTCGAGGTTCTTTTTCCGACCGAGTTGCGCTTTGAGCTTGGAGTTACCGATCTGTTTGATCGTGGATCATAGCCTGCATGAGCCACATTTGGCTTGACAGAGATACTTTACAGAGATACTTGAGATGGGTTACTTTTTACTCGAGCGGGTCGCTCCCCTCGAGTGCCACTCCGGAGTAGGCGAGACCGGGTTGTTATACCGGCGTGAGATTGAGCTTCTCTATCGCGACTTGTCGTTGCATTTGTCCCTCTGGCTGTGCTGGTGTTGGCAGTCATGGACGCCCTACGTAAGTCCGCTCCTCCGGGACGTAACGGCAGTAGATCCTACGTAAGTCCGCTCCTCCGGGACGTAACGGCAGTAGATCCTACGTAAGTCCGCTCCTCAGGGACGTAACGGCAGTAGGTTGGCGCAGGCTTGACTGGACCCGAGGGGGCAGTCAGTTCAGATTGAGTGATCAGAGATGAGTGTTAGTTGTGGCATCATGTTCTTTCTGTCCCACTCTTTGAGCATCTAGATAGAGGCATAGTAGCTGTAGAGTTTACTTTTCCCAGCTTTCCTTTCAGCACTGCTTTTGTTACTTTATGCCTCTAGTGGACTTAGTGGGCAGACCGTCGGGCTTGTTGGCGGCACCCACTGAGAACTACTTGGGACGTAGTTCTCACACCCGTCGTGGTGTCTTTTCCCACAGGAACTTCTACTCCAGTTCCTGTTGTTCCTGTTGCTGATCCTTCTGACCGAGGCGAGGGAGTCGCGAGCTAGTTCCCTACCCGTCGTTGGAGTGTAGCGGTACCCCTTCAGAGGAGAGCTTCAGTAGATTAGTTATTTTATTTTCCTCCTTTGAGAGACTGTTGTAGTGAGGATTGTTATGTATTGAGAGCCTGTACACTGATGTATTTATTGGAGTTACCTCCCGGTTGAGTCCTGAGTTTGTATATGAGGATTCTGCATGATTATCATTTTTGGGAGACGGACATTGTTGTGTTATTTCCAGTTGTACAGTGATTGATTTAGTTATACAGCAGATTTTTATTTATAGCTCTGATATCTGTTTAGCTGTAGTACTTTTCTTGCAGGTAGGACGCTTCACCTATGCGGGTTTGGCATAGGTGGCGGATCTGTTGGCGAGCCGGGTCGCAGTTTCGACCCCGGGGCGTGACAGTAGGTGTTGGTTATTACCGGTGAGGTGTCGTTTCCGAATACTCGTTTTGATAAAGTAGACACGGTTATAATTTGACTAACCCCCTAGCATGTGAATCCCTTTTTACTATTTCAATCGAGCGGCTGCGGTCGCAGGTGCGGTATACTTTTCTGGTTATAGCGGCTGCGGTCGCAGGTGCGTTATACTACTCTGGTTATAGCGGCTGAGGTCGCAAGGCATTAAAACACTCATATTGCTTACACGCACACCGGCAGTTTGGCCACTGCAGAGGGTGTATTTTTCCGGAAAGATGGTAAGTCATTTACCCGTGTATCCCACAAGGGGAGGTTAGTGGGGACCCCTCAAGGGGAGGCGGCTGCTACTTGGGCAGTCGAGGGGTTGGAGGCACCAAGAAGATGAGTACGGTATTGGGGTTGGTGCCCAAAATATTCGGAAAGTTGGGGTAGGTGCCCAGCGGGACTTTCAACAGGGATTTAGCGATACATGAGGGGGAAGGGGAAAAGTAAATGCCCGGTGACGCGGCGTGTTCTTTCTATTTATTGCGTTTACTTGCTTGTTCTCTACTTTATCAGTCACTGACAACCCACACTGTGACAGGTTCGAGTAGGGGTGGATTTCGGGACGACGGTGAGGCATCTGTTAGAGGACACTAGCTAAGAGGGCTAGTAAAACGATACTTTATTTTATTTACTTTTGGTTATTGCATTACTATGGTTAGTTAACTGTGATTCATATACTGTGGTTTCTGATGGATGTTGGGACGAGGACTTTCTTGTTACTAACTGGTGAATGACAGGATGTGTAATTGTGGCTTGTTTTCAAATACAAACCGGTTTCAAAGATGTTTTCAAAGCAAGTGCCGTGTGGGCACCGATTTTAAAACCCGTGGATTTATCCTTTCAAGTTAATGGCCGCACAAAGAGTTTGCGAAAACGATTTAGAAAATCGGGTGTCGTGTGGGCACCGATTTTCAAAACCCATGGGTTTATGCTATAGACTGTATAAGATAGCGGTGATGGTTTGATGTACTATATCCTCCCCTCATTGCATGTCTTGATTGGAATGGTTAAAGCATTGGAATTGATTGTGACGCCGTGCATATACAAAGGAGACTCCGCCCATTTGGGGAGTGAATTTGTATATGCGGGGTCTGATACGCGCCGGAGGCAAGGTTCATATAATTATTTAACAAAAAAAAATAGGTACGTTTTCCGCTTCTTTAGAACCTCCGGGGCGTGACAGGGCATTCCATACAGCTTGAAGAATTTCCAACCCACCTGGATCGCTTTCCGTAGGCAACGCTGAAATCGGTGAAGCGCCGCATCGCTCACTATGAAAACCCGTCGAAACACCAAACCCCGCCGCGCGGGCGCGTGCACTGTCGTGAACCTCGGAAAAATCCCCGGAAGCTCAAACAAATCCCTCGAGTCCTCTAATAAAATCTGCGCGCACTCCGGCCCTCTCCACAGCCGGTTCACAGCGCGTGTGCAAGGAGGCCTGCGCCTCGGCCCCGCGCAGTGCAAAACTCCAAGCCTCAGCTCAACAGCACAAAAAGAGAAGAAACACAACCAAATTCCAAGTCAAAATCTCATTCTAAATCCATAAAATAAATCAAAGGATCCATCTTGAAGAATCTGCCAACATACCTCACATGTGGCTCAACGCGCGCGTGACTCCGCTCAAGACCAAGCAACAGGAAAACACCAACAGCACACTCCTCAATCCTCTTCTTCTCCTTCCTCTTCTTCTCTTTCTTTTCCTTGCTTCTCTCTGTTCTTTCTTTCTGTCGTGGAGAAGAAGGCAGGGTGGGGGCTCTTTATAGAATGAGGAGTGGGGCAAAACACAGGGGAGGTGAAATTACCTTAGTGCCCCTTAGTGAAAAATCCAAACCAGCTCGAAATGGCTCCCTGAGACACTGGGTACCGGTACCCATAGTTGGGTACCGGTACCAAACCGGTTTGGTTCGGGAACCAAACATCTGGTTCCGGAACTCAGCATGCAGTTCCGGAACCAGCAGCTTGGTTCCGGAACCCAATGCCCAACCACCAAAAATCCTGCTGAAGCCTCTACTTCCCTCGCCGCCAACACACTTTCTGTCCCGGAAGCTCCCGCATCACTCTGAAACCTCCCGAACCCCACTGTAAACATAAAGTACACATGTCCAAAGCTTTTCCCACTCAAAAAGCTCAACTGTGGAGTCGGTGTGCTCAATCCAAAATCCGATACTATACAAAAGAAAACCCTCACTTGCATTCTCTTCTCATTTTCCTCCCGTTTCTCTTCTTAACTCCAAAGAAGGTTACAATCAGTTACTACAATCAAATAATTAATCCTTTAATTGCCAACTCCAACTCACTTTTCCCCTTCGGGGCCTCCGCATCAAACCGAAACCTCCCGAACTCCGCTTTAATCTGAAATTACACATGTCCCAAGCTTTTTCCTAATTTTTCTGTGCACAACCACGGAGTCGGTCCTCTATCCAATCCAGCACTCTACAAGTACACAATGCCCCGAAATCACTAATTCAAGTTGTGTCACGCCCCGGAGTCAAAACTGCGACCCGGGCTCGCCAACAGATCCGCCGCCTATGCAAAACCCCGCATAGGCGAAGCGTCCTACCTGCAAGAAAGGGCTACAGCTAAACAGATATCAGAGCTATAAAATAATAGTCCTGTAAAACTAAAACCAACCATCTGTACAACTGGAAACAATACAATAATATCCATCTCCCCAAAATGATAATCATACAATATCCTCGGATACAAAATCCAGAACTCAACAGGGAGGTATCTCCAATAAATACATCAGTGTACAGGCTCTCAATACATAACATATCCTCACTACAACAGTCTCTCAAAAGAGGAAACAAAATAACTAATCTACTGAAGATCTCCTCTCAAGGGGTACCGCTACTCTCCAACGACAGGTACGGATCTAGCTCGCGACTCCCTCGCCTCGATTAACAACCGCAGAATCAGCAACACCCGCTAAGACTCTGCAAAACAAAGGAGAGAAAAGAAAGGGAGGGGGAAAACCCCCAATGGGTGTGAGAACTACACCTAAAGGGAGTTCTCAGTGGGTACCACTGCCAGGCCCGACGATCTGCCCACTAAGTCCACTAGAGGCATAAGATAACCAATGGAGTAAAAACTGAACAAGAAAGCTGGAGACACTCAACAGCTATCATGCCTCTATCTAAATGCTCAAATGGGGAAACTCTGATAAAGATATGCAACACTCGCACACGAGGTGCTCAATCGACCCAATCGAGCTGACTGCCACATCGGGTCCAGTCAAACCTGCGCCCACCTACAACCACCTCCCGCTGACGGGCAGGAATTACGTAGGGCGTCCAAACGGACTAACTCGCTATCGAATAGTGGCTCATGCAGGCTATAGTCGAAATCCATGCTCTCTCAGAAAGGATAGACTCAAGATGCTCAACCTCTCACACAACGGTCAAAGTACTCACAACGACACGGGACCACCGTCAAACCAAACGGCTCCCAACAACACTAGCACTGGTCTAAACACAGCTACTAGACTCCACTCAGCCCACAGGCACGAGTGCAACAATAAAAGTACCTGACCGAACAAACCCAATCGAATGAACCGGTATAAAACCCAGTACAGACTGCTCTATCATCAATCTCACGAACTCAGTATCTCCACTGCCCAAATGACCGGAACCCAACACGGTCTGACCGGAACCCAACACGGTCTGACCGGAACCCAACACGGTCTAAAGCCTACTCCGGAGTGGCACTCGAGGGGAGCGACCCGCACGAGTAAAGTATCACTGTAACAAGTATCACCATATAGCATGACTGGATCACGACTCTGATCAAACTGGGAAAACCCATCCACTAAAGGGAAACCCGATCCCTAATCTGATGCAACAATAAACAATAAGTGGGAAACTCCATCCACTAAAGAAACCTGATACCCAATCTGATGCATAAGCAACCTCCGGTCAACCGCCCAATGTCCGCGGTTGCCGCAATACCCCACAAACCACAACCTGGTGCAACAACCCACACCCGGCCAACCGCCCAATATCCGCGGTCGCCGGAAACCCTGCCTACCACAATCCGGTACAACCTGTCCCCGACACCAAGATCCCAGCTACACTATCCCAAATTCCTGCTCGAACCCAAGTAACATGAACCATATGACTGACAAAAAGGAGAAAAGAAGCAAAGATGGTTTCTCCTAAGTCAAGTCCCAATATGAAAGTGTAGCAGTAAAAGATGGCCTATCTAGATGTCCATACAAGCATGCATTTATCCTCAAGCAAGAAAAAGGAAGTATAATCGATAGTAGCTTCACATAAATATAAACTCATGCCAAAATCATCTATGGACTACACCTGCCCAAAATCCATGATCCATAATCCATAATAACTCCTCAGAGTAAAACCCGCACATAGATATAATATCCTGCCCCCTCGAATGATCAATCCTCGTAAAATACTATGTGCTAATATGGCATGCTAAAAACCCGCTACCACAAAATGTCAAACCCACATGAATAGGCCAATGATTAAATAACATGTACAATAATTAGGTAAGCATTAATCCACAAGATCTAGGCCACGTTCCATGCTTACATCTCGATGCCAGATATTACATAATTAAACATGCATACTAACAATCACATAGGGTAAATTTCCTTAGGTAAGCTTTTACTAATCATTATCATGAATTACCAAATATTGCAAGTCCTCAATGATGTTTAACATGAAAATTAATATTGCAATTTCCTTATACCATCATCCTTACTAGCTTACCTCTCAATAACATACCATATACCCTAAACATGCATGCAATCTAACATATAGAGTTAGAGAACCGTCCACCGGTTCTGGAGATGAAGCAACCCACCTGAAACGCTTTCCGCAGGCAAAGCCGAAGTCGGTGAAGTGCGTAGCCACATGCTAACCAAATTCCACTAAACCCGTATCCTTGGTACAAGTCGCGCAAGCCTCGGCTCCAAACAACGTCACCTCAACAATGCAACACCACAACAATCAACATCACACACAAACAATACCCCAAACATACACTTGCTGTTTTTCCCAATTAGCATAAAGAAGGGCACTCTCACCTCCAAGCACTGCTCCAAAAATTCCAGAAAATGCACGGTTGCGATCCTCGCGACGAGTAGCCCCAAAACGAGTATTTATACGCCCCGTTCCGACACCTGTAGGCCAAGATATAATTAGAACACTGCGGCAAGTCAAAATGTACACTGTCCAAAATCTGTCGGAAACCAATCCGAAAGAAGGTTAATTATCACCTGCAAGATAATCTCCAAAAATTCCAATAAAAATACGACGGCAATCCTCTCAAAGCGTAGATATCAATCGAGTCTTTAAACGCCTCATTCCAATGCTCGGGCGTAGAGATAAAAATACGACAATCCTCCGCTGTCCAAAAATCCACCAACAAAATAGTGGCTCAGAGATGCCTCGTAAACTATGCCAATAACTCAAAATGAGGCATAGTGATCAACACGGAAATCAAAGACGTACCTCTCATGAATGCGCTGCAGCTCAAATAACCATCGGGGTAGCTCAGCGGGTCTCGCGCACTGAAATGCGACGGTAGAAACCAAAATCCAAGAAACGTCGCAGTGCGCCGCGTCGCAGAAAGCGCGGATGTCGAGGCCTCCAAAAAAATCTGAATATTCATCGAAGGGTGGATGAGAGGGAGAGGAACAACTTCCCTTCAGGCCTCACTAGCAGGAGAGCTCGGGAAAAGGCTCAAACCGCAGGCCCAAGGGGGCTATATATAGCCAAATCCAAACAAATGAAATAATTCCATCTGTGTCCTAGTTTCCGGGCGCTCGAAATTTTCGGGCGCGCACAGTGCGCCAAAAGTGCCCAATTCGGGCCTTTGATCCAGCGCCCGGAATCACCCCAACGCACCACGTGGCGCCGAACAGGGGACAGCGGATCCGGCCGCTCACCAGGCGCCGCGTGGCCTGCCTCGGACGCCGACGCGTGGCACGCCCGAGCGGGAACCGCACGTCAACACGCGCCCGCGTGCGCGCGCGCCGCGCTGTCGGGCACGCACCCCGAGGCACCTGCCCCAAACTTCGTGGACCGTGTTTCCTGCACCAGCCACCCAACGGCCGCCACGTGTCCTGCCCTCCGATGCATGCCGGCCCCGTGGACCGCGCGCCTTCCCGCGCGCCCGCGTGCTTGACCGAGCCCGCACCGCCGCGCTCCGCCGCTGCCCGCCGCCGCCTGCCAGCGCCGGAACAGTACCTACGCCTCGAAATCCGTGTCGGGTCATCCGGGCTCCAAAAAATACAAGTAAATAGCCCATTTCGATCATTTTCGCGCGCTGAATCCAAATCCGCTGTCCGTTTTGCGAAATTCCATTTCTAAAAATTGCCGAAGGCATCCGGAAAGGGGTTCTTAATCCAATTTTTCGCGCTGAGTCCAATATTGATATCCATTTCACGCGAAACCTCTTCTAAACATTCGACAGGGTCATTCGATTATCCACGTGATCCATTTAACACCCGAAGTCCATTACTTGTGTCTAAATTGTGCACAAACACCACCGACACACCACATAGGCCTCCATAAGCTGCCAATCAACCAGTAATCTCATCGCGGGGATCCGGGTCCTCACATCCTCCCCCACTAAAAGAAAGTTTCGTCCTCGAAACTAACACAACTCAAAGGGAGTCTCAAATACCAAGGGTAGGTTCTCATCATCACCGTCTCCAGCTCCCCAGTCGCCACTCACTCCCCGTGATTACTCCTCAACAACATCAACAACCAGTACGGCATGGCCCAGTGGCGCAATCCTCTCATCTCACGAGCCAGGATTCACAACGGGCGTCCCTCGTACTCCAAACACTCGCGGATCTCAAATATGTAGGTTTTTAAGGATCCACACGGATCTAAATAGGTACTATCAAACAACTAGAGGGGGGGGTGAATAGGTGTAATACTTAAAAACTCAATCTCAGTGCAAAATAAAAACCAATGCGGAAAATAAAAACAGCACACCGAGATATACGTGGAAACTCCAATCCAGAAGAAAAACCACGGGACCAACACGCAATAACAATCCACTAAGAAAAGAAGAATAATAAGGTGATTACCGACTCCACGGACTTAAACCCCTCCTTCAACTTCTTCGGACCTTGCGCTCACCGATTGCACGTCCACTGCACACGTTCGAATCCACGAACGCCACTCGAATCCACGAGCACACGTTTCGAATCCACGAAACGCCTTTAGCACACCGAATCCACGATGCCACGTCGAATCCACGACGCAAACTCAGCCGGTAAGAATATTGGCTTCGATGGTGATCCTTTGCTTAGATTCTCATTGAGGAACCGTAGAAGAAATCTCTAAGCAAAGATTAGATCAATTCGACAAAAGATATGTTCTTGAAAGAACCGTCGAATTGACCTAAAAGAGGCTATAATGAAGAACGATAAAAACCTAGCCTCTAGGGTTGCTCTCAAGTGTTTTATTAATTAATCGGTAGTTTTTGAGAAACCCTAAATGTCTATTTATAGTTTAGAAACCTTTGGAAAGAGATAAGCATCAAAAACTGGCTTAACAGAAATTTTCCCGCACGACGATCCGAATCGGATTTACGGCGATCCTGATCGTCGTCTTTTTTCAGCAATTCCTGAAAAAACAAGGTTCGGGATCCGGATCGGAATTCTGATCCGGATCGGAATTCTGATCCGGATCGGTTCAGGATCAGAAATTCTGAAACATCCAATTTGTCCAGTTTTTTATTTTTAAGCAATGAAAACTTATCCAAGTGTTTCTAAACCACTCAAATGTATTCGGATCACCAAAATTATTTAGTTAAACGTACCTGATCAATCCGAATCCATTTTCCTTAAGATTGATGTAATTGATCCACAATTCTTCAACTTCAATCTTCAAGACTCAAAACACTAAGTGTCAACTTGAGATCTTGTTGAATCTTCTCTAAGTCTTCGATTGCTGATTGACAATTTGATCACTTCAAGACTCCGACTCAACTCAACAACTCAACTACTCAACTCACGAAATATGCCAACAAAAAGCCGTAACAATCTCCCCCTTTGGCAATTTCGTGACAAAACCCAAAAATACATAAGACGCTCAAGACACTCATCTTAAACCAAAAAATCGAAACTCAATGTTATCACCAAAACATTGACTTTCTTTGCGTGAAAGATCCAATAAATAAAAATTACAATTGAACCAGTCTTAGAACAAACTCTATGACTTAGGAATTGGAGTCTTAAAGTGATGTAATTCCTACAAAACAAAACTCCAAACAAAATCAAACGTTAGTCGTTAGAAATTAAATGTAAATCCTACATTTGATTCGTCCTTTTGGTTCTTTTTGTTTTTCGGCTCATTTTTCATCATCTCCCCCTATCTCGATGATCTCATCTCCGTCTCCCCCTATCTCGATGATCTCATCTCCCCCATTTCTCTTCTCCCCCTTTTTGTCACAAATTGTCAAACAGTGAACATACTAGACAAAAGGAAATCACTAACAGCATTAGTTCATAGAGAAAGAGAGATAAAAGCTCAGTTCCGGTATATAACAAAAACACAGATTGCGTACCGATAGCCGAAAGCAAAAATCAAATAATTTCTTGAAACAAATCCAGATTTTGAAATAATTGAATTACCGATTTGTATTCCATCAAGAAAACAATTTAAGTGCTTGAAAATAATATGAGATCACATAGATGTCATTCAATCTAATTAATTTTACAAAAATTAAAAAGATTTACTCCAAAACCATGAAAAATAAAGGTAAAACATTATAAACCGTTTTTCATGTTATATTCATCAAACACAAGTCATCAACAATAATCTTGAGATCCAAACTCTATCAAGATGTAACGGATTTACAAAGATGACTTACGGAGATTTCCAACTGACATCAATCTTGAATTCTACCCTTTCAAATTGAGGTAAACACTAAAATACCTAAGGATGGCTCTTTGAGCATCTTTTAACTATCCCACCTTATACCAACCAGGAGATTGTTCAAAATACGAACTTTGAATTTAAATCTCCGAAAGCTTCAACTAAACAAAATTTCATAAATATTTTTCAATCATCCATAACATGTGGTAGCTTCACACACAAACCGAACGACCGGGGTGGCAGCTCTTTCCAACATGTGGTGGTAGTTTTCACACTCCTTTCGGATGTAACTCTTTCCACATCTTTTGCAATTCAATAATTTACCCTTGTAAGAATGCAATCTCTTACGTGAAAGAATCAAATTCCAAATTTTAGTCTATCGGTTGTCTCACGTTTATCACAATGAATTCACACAACCGAGATAGATTAAGCATCTAAAGATCACACATGATTTCTAAAATTTGATGCTTATAATATCAAAAACTCCTATAATGAAGTATCTTCAAGATTATGATTATGGAGTAAAGTTGATAATCCATATAAAATTAATTTGGAGTGAATAACCGTGAAGCCCTTTTTTATTCAATGCACTTGTTCATTAAAAACTTTTTGTTAAAAAAACAAAACATAAAAACAAAGAGCATTGAAAACATGTAATGCAGAGATTAAGAAAAATATGAAAGGAAAACCAATCAAAGCATTACATACAGTCATAAGCTATTTAGAACTTAAGACAAGAAAAGATATCACCTTTCCGAATCTAAAATCGCCGGATCTTGGGTTGTCTTGATTCGTTGTGGCCCGGAGGTAATAGCTTTGAGTGTTGGTCCACCTTAGGTCTTTGCCTCGCAATGATCCACTTGTATGATTGATGTTGTGGCTCGGACCTTTGGTGGGTTGAGTGAACTCCTTTGACTTGATGTATCTTTTGAGTCCGTTGAGTCTGCTCCGTAGATGAAGTTGCCGAAGAATTTTTCTTTCTCTTTTTCGGGCAATCCTTCACCAAATGTCCTTCAAGTCCACAAAGGTGACACGTTCTTCCTTTTAATTTGAATGTGGAACTTGAAGCATGCACAGTTTGATCCTTTTTAAAACCCAAACCAACCTTGCTTGTTTGACCTAATCCGGATATACAATCAAATTTCTTGGAACCGATTGAAAGCCTTTGTATGTCGGATTTAAGTTGATGAACTTGCTTGGTCAATGCTTGGTTGGTGACATGAATCTCCTCAAACTGTTTTTCTAGAAAACCAATCTTGTCCATATATGATTTAGCGTTTGTCTCCGATTGGTTTAGCTTTTCTTGGAGGATTTTATTGTTATCCAATAAACGTCCTTGTTCCTCCTCGAGATCTTGAAGTTTTATCTTTAAAGCTTGATTCTCGTCTTGAATCTCAAGTCGTTGCTTTCTCAACTTCTTGATATGCTTGGCCATCTTCTTAGATTCCACAAGAAGTTGTTGATATGCCTCAACGAGTTCTTCTTCGTCCGACTCCCCCTCACTTGATGACTCTCCGCCGGATGTTGATGTTTCATACAAAATCAAAGGAGCAGAGTCAGTGACTAAAGATGATAAACACAAATTAAAAGAGGGAATTTGAGAGGCATGAAAAGCAACAACTTTTTCCTCTTTACTTGAGGTCGATTCATTAGAAGTAGAATCGTCCCAAGTTTTCGCTTGCAAAGCCTTCTTTTTGTATGATTTCTTAGAAGGACAATCCGTTGAAAAATGGTCGTAGCCTTTGCATCGATAGCATTGGATTTCCCCTTCGAAATCATCTTTTTCTTTTTCTTTAGAAGGTTTTGCAACGCCTTTGAGATTAGAGGATTTAGAACCCGATGATCCTTTAGATGGTTTCGTGGATGAATATCCATCGGTTCGATTCTTCCAAAACTTCCGACGAAATTTCTTTACGATCCGCGCCAATTGTTCTTCAAAATCGGCAAAAGAGATTTCATCGTCGGAACTTGATTCGCTATCTTCTTCCTTTGTTGATTTGAATGCAATACCTGTAAGCTTAGAAGAAGACTTGGAAGAAACTTGATTAGTAGGAAAAGTCATTTCATAAGTTTGCAAAGCACCTACTAATTCCTCTACTCTCAACTCATCCGGATGACTAACGGTTTCAATGGCGGTAACTTTTGCCCTAAACCGTTCCGGAAGAGTCCGAAGTATCTTTCTTACAATTCTCGACTCCGGAATCTTTTCTCCTAAATTAGCACATGTATTAATTACATCTTGAAGTCTAGTGTAATAATCTGTAAACAATTCATGCTCTTCCATATGAATAGAGTCAAATTGACTTGTAAGCATCTGGAGCTTTTGAATTTTTACAAGATTAGTACCCTCATGTGTAATTTTGAGAATATCCCAAATTTCCTTCGCGGTTTCACACGCGGAAATTCTTGTGAACTCAGTCGAGGAAAGAGAATTATATAAAGCGTTCATACCTTTCCCATTGTAAAAAGATCTTTCAATTTCCTCTTTGGACCATCTAGAGCGAGGTTTTGGGGTAGTAGAATTTCCTACTTCCTCAACAGGATGCACCCAACCGTATTCCACGGTTTGCCATACCCGCTCATCAATTGAGATGAGAAACGCTCTCATCCGCACTTTCCAATAAGCATAATTAGTCCCATCAAAAAGAGGAGGTCTATAAATATTACCACTTTCACCCGACATGATAGATAAACCTAAAACCCGCTCTGATACCAATTGTAGGTTTTTAAGGATCCACACGGATCTAAATAGGTACTATCAAACAACTAGAGGGGGGGTGAATAGGTGTAATACTTAAAAACTCAATCTCAGTGCAAAATAAAAACCAATGCGGAAAATAAAAACAGCACACCGAGATATACGTGGAAACTCCAATCCAGGAGAAAAACCACGGGACCAACACGCAATAACAATCCACTAAGAAAAGAAGAATAACAAGGTGATTACCGACTCCACGGACTTAAACCCCTCCTTCAACTTCTTCGGACCTTGCGCTCACCGATTGCACGTCCACTGCACACGTTCGAATCCACGAACGCCACTCGAATCCACGAGCACACGTTTCGAAACCACGAAACGCCTTTAGCACACCGAATCCACGATGCCACGTCGAATCCACGACGCAAACTCAGCCGGTAAGAATATTGGCTTCGATGGTGATCCTTTGTTTAGATTCTCATTGAGGAACCGTAGAAGAAATCTCTAAGCAAAGATTAGATCAATTCGACAAAAGATATGTTCTTGAAAGAACCGTCGAATTGACCTAAAAGAGGCTATAATGAAGAACGATAAAAACCTAGCCTCTAGGGTTGCTCTCAAGTGTTTTATTAATTAATCGGTAGTTTTTGAGAAACCCTAAATGTCTATTTATAGTTTAGAAACCTTTGGAAAGAGATAAGCATCAAAAACTGGCTTAACAGAAATTTTCCCGCACGACGATCCGGATCGGATTTACGGCGATCCTGATCGTCGTCTTTTTTCAGCAATTCCTGAAAAAACAAGGTTCGGGATCCGGATCGGAATTCTGATCCGGATCGGAATTCTGATCCGGATCGGTTCAGGATCAGAAATTCTGAAACATCCAATTTGTCCAGTTTTTGATTTTTAAGCAATGAAAACTTATCCAAGTGTTTCTAAACCACTCAAATGTATTCGGATCACCAAAATTATTTAGTTAAACGTACCTGATCAATCCGAATCCATTTTCCTTAAGATTGATGTAATTGATCCACAATTCTTCAACTTCAATCTTCAAGACTCAAAACACTGAGTGTCAACTTGAGATCTTGTTGAATCTTCTCTAAGTCTTCGATTGCTGATTGACAATTTGATCACTTCAAGACTCCGACTCAACTCAACAACTCAACTACTCAACTCACGAAATATGCCAACAAAAAGCTGTAACAAAATAGAGAGAGTAAATCACGGGCGAGGGATCCAAAAACATGACACTCTTGAGCTGAGACGTAGAAAAACCTCAGGGACTCCAACCAAAGCTGGGGGGAAAAGGGAAGAATAACCAGTGCAACAGGCACCAACACCACACACAAGTGTCAACCCAACCAGGGTGACCGAAAACACATCTCCATGATGATCCAATAAGAGAAGGATCTCTCATAGGTGGGGTCCTCACTCGGTCACTCCCGAATCCTGACTATCCGAGTGGACTGCTCAGCTGCGGTCTACCAACAAAACGGATCCTCCGGGACACAATCTCAAACCCTGTACACCATAATGGTCCTTCACAGCGCCAGCTGTGGAATCATCAAACTCAACCCCAAATAGCTCTCCCGCTCAAGATATCCGCCACTTCAGTGGCTTTGTCGAGGTGATACAAAATGCTCAAGAATAACCCAATGGTAACTCCACAGCCACTATGGGAGGCATCACTATAACTCAAAGGTCCATCCCCCATCTCTGGCAAAGCTACAATCGGCGCTAGTATCAGTCTCATCATCCATTCGCCATGCTGTGAGGACCTGGATCCCCACGACGAGACTACCGGTTCATCTACAGCTCCCGGAGGCCTATGTGGCGTGTTGATGGGATTTGTGCCCCATTTGGACATTAGTGTTGGGCTCAGTGTGTTTAATGGATCACGTGGGTGATCATTGGACTCCGTCGGATCGTTAGAAGTGGTTTCGCGCGAAGTGGATATTAAATATGGACTCAGTGCGAAGTTTGGACCAAGGATTACCTTTCCGGATGCCTTCGGCAAATTTTGGAGTTGGAATTTGGCGAAATGGACATCAAATTCGGATTCAGCGCGCGAAAACGGTTAAAACGGACTACCCACTTGTTATTTTTGAGCACCGGACACTGTTCACGCCGGAACAGTGTTTCCGGCACCGGCGGCGGCGGCGCGCGGCGGCCGGCAGCGGCGGAGCGCGGCGGAGCGGGCTCTGGCGGGTGCGCGGTCCACCGCGGTGGCGTGCACCGGTCACGGGCCAGGTGGCGGTTCCCGGTTGGGCCGGCGCAGCGGGCGCGGTCCACGGGAAGGGCGGGTGTACGGTGGACCGGTGGGGGGACACGTGGCGCATACCGGTTGGCCGGTCCACGTGCACCCGGTCCACGGTGCACCTGCGGGCGCCTCGGGAAGCGTGCGCATCAGAGGCGCAGGCGGGCGGGCGCAGAGCGCACGTGGGCGCGTTGACGGGGTGTTCCCGCGCTTGGGGCGGCCACGTGTCGGCGTCTGGGGGCGCCACGTGTCGCGCGGGGAGCGGCTGGTGTTGCTGTCGCCTGTTTGGAGGGCGACGTGGAGGCCCAGGACGGATTCGGGCGGCTACAGTGTTTGCGCGCGGGGATTTCGGGCTGCTACAGTGCGCGCCCGAAAATCCCCTGCGCCCGGAAATGGGGACAAATCCGGTATTTCTTCAATTGTTTCCTGCAGCCTATAAAAGCGATCCGAGCTCCCTTTCTTCCCCTTTTTTTCGCCATTTCCGAGCCTCATCTCGCCTGGGTGCCTTCAGCAAAGATGATCCCCGAGTTTGGATGCATCTTTCTGCAAAGTTTTGGGATTTTTGGTGGCACGCTTATCGAGGTTTCTATTTTTACGGCGCGGCGCGACGCTCGTTCGTTGTGGTCTTCTTCGTCGCGTTTTGGTGCGAGGACTCCCCCGGCTTACCCCGAGCACCTTTTTCAGTGATTCTTGCGCCGTTGGCTTCACGACAGGTAGGGCTATGTTTCCCATGTTTACTGGTTTTTCCCATTCCGAGCTTTTCATGGGTTTTTCGGATCATCTTGTAACCTCTTTTCTGGGGCGGAGTTCTGGGACAGCGGAGCGGTGTTTTGGTGATATCTTCGCGCACAGGCATCGGATTGGGGCGATTCAAGAGGCGATTTGCATCTACACATCACGAGGAATATGCCCAAATTTTCTTGGAATTTTCTGAATATTCCTCGAAGGTGAAGAATATCTGTGAACAGTAGTTATTGCTACAGTTTTTTTGAGAGTAGTTTAATTCGGGGTGGTTCCCTTGTCGGAATTGTTTCTCAGTGTAGGAAGCTCGGAATTGGGCGTGCAGGTACTCGTTTCGAAGGTATCGACGCGAGGATTACTGTGGTATTTTTATTGGATTTTTCTGGGCACTTGCAGCAGGTGAAATAAGCACGGCTTTGGGACTGATTTTCAGATTATGTATACTTGGTTAATTTTGGAATAAAAGTGTAATGTTGAGCCTTATTGTTGTGCCCAGGGGTGCTTTCAGTTGTTTGGAGCCAAGGCGGTGCGCGACTTGTACCGAGGGTGTTATGTTGGCAGATTTTGGACCGTGGGCGTCTACCCCCTTCACCGACTTCAGGTTTGCCTTGGTTTAAGCGCTTCAGGTGGGTAAGCTTATTATCAGTAATTGTTTAAGGCAATGATTATGCTGTGGCAAATATAAGTCCACTTGTGGGGATGTCACCCCTCTATGACTGATGCATGCATGTGTAGGGTACATGGGTTATGTTGGTAAGTAGGTAAGCTGGTTAATGATATTGGTATAAATGATTGCAAGAATAGTATTTATGAGATATACTGAGGACTTGCATGACTTGGACATCTATGTGATGACTAGTGTAAGCTTACCTAGGATAATGTTACCCTATGAGATTATGTAACATGCCATGTTAGCACATAGCCTTTCATGTGGTTGGATTATGCTTTGGGACAGGATTTCGTAGCTATGTGCGGATTTGTACTCTGAGGAGTTATTATGATCATTCTATTGATGAACCCTGAATTGTGGACAGGTCTAGTTTGGGGATTCCGGCATGTTGTTTATTCCTAAAGGAACTATTATTATGCTTTACCCCCTTTTATTTCCTTGAGGACAATTGCATGCTTGTATGGTCATGTAGTTAGGCCATCTTTTACTGCTGCACTACTTATTGGAACTTGACTTAGGAGAAACCATGCTTTTCTTTTCTCCTTCTTGTTAGTCAGGTGGTCAGTGTTGCTCGGGTTCGAGCAGGGGGTCTGGGTAGTGTAGTCGGGACATCGTGTCTGGGCAGGTTGGTTTAGTTGTGGGGCTTTGCGGCAACCGCGGATATTGGGCGGTTGACCGGGTGTTTCTCTATGCACCTGATTGGGTATCAGTTTCTTTAGTGGATGGAGTTTCCCACTTATCGTTTAGTGCATCCGATTGAGGTCGGGTCTTTCCTTAGTGGTTGAGCTTTCCCACTTTGATCAGAGTCGTGATCCAGTCCTGCTACATTGAGACACTTGTCAGAGATACTTGTTACTGAGATGTACTTTACTCGTGTGGGTCGCTCCCCTCGAGTGCCACTCCGGAGGTAGGCTTGACCGAGCCGTGTGCCGGTCTGTTACTTATATTTTTGACCGAGCCGTGTGCCGGTCCGTTACATATCTTGAGATCGAGCCGTGTGCCGATCAGTTACTGAGTTCGACAGCAGAGCAGGCAGTACCGGGTGTCATACCGGTTCATTTGATTGGGTTTATTTCGGTCAGATACTTTTATTGTTACACTCGTGCCTGGGGGCCGAGTGTAGACTGGTAGTTGAGTTTAGATCAGTGATAGTATTGTTGAGAGCCGTCTGGTTGACGGTGGTCCCGTGTTGTTGCGAGTACTTTGACCGCTGTGTGAGAGGTTGAGCGTCATGATTCTATCCGTCTGAGAGAGAGCGTGGATTTTGACCATAGCCTGCATGTTTCTCTACTCGATAGCGAGCTTGTCCGTTTGGACGCCCTACGTAATTCCTGCCCGTCAGCGGGAGGTGGTTGTAGGTGGGCGCAGGTTTGACTGGACCAGATGTGGCAGTCAGTTCGATTGGGTCGGTGGTGCACTTCAGGTGCTAGTGGTTGCATACCACTGTTTGGTTCTCCCCCTTTTAGCCTTTAGTTAGGGGCAGGGTAGCTGTTGAGAGTTTCCAGCTTACTCATTTCAGTCTTATGACTTGGGTTAGTTTTTGTCTCTTGAGGACTTGGTGGGCAGACCGTCGGGTCTGGCGGTGCTACCCACTGAGAACTCCCTTTTTGGAGTAGTTCTCACACCCTTTGGGGGTTTCCCCCCCCCCCTTTTTCTCTCCTCTCCTTTGTTTTGCAGAGTCTTAGCAGGTGTTGCCGACTCTGCGGTTGTTGATCGTGGCGAGGGAGTCGCGAGCTAGATCCCTACCCGGCGTTGGAGAGTAGCGGTACCCTTCAGAGGAGATCATCGGTAGATTAGCTATTTCTTTTTCCTCTTTTGAGAGACTATTGTAGTGAGGATAATTTGTATTGAGAGACTGTACACTGTTGTATATATCTTGGAGTTACCTCCCGGTTGGGTTTAGAGCTTGTACTCGAGGATTTGTATTATTATTATTTCGAGGGAGGCAGACAGTGTTGTTTATTTCCAGTTGTACAGTGATTGATTTTAGTTACAGCAGATTATTTATTTATAGCTCTGATATCTGTTTAGTTATAGTTTTTTCTTGCAGGTAGGACGCTTCGCCTATGCAGGTTGGCATAGGCGGCGGATCTGTTTGGCGGGCCCGGGTCGCAGTTTCGACCCCGGGGCGTGACAGATTAGAGTGGTATCAGAGCCTAGGTTGTAGGTCATGGTGGACTTAGAAACCCTAGGCTTATGGTTTGACCCTTGGTTGACTTTGTGAGAGTCGTGATTTTTAGCGAGAGTCCTGATTGAGTTTTATACCTCTCCCGAGGGACGGGAGGAGTGATTGGCATGTTTATTCTCCTAAGTGATTATGTTGGCTGCAGACAACATAATGCTGTGGAACGGGTGACATGCTTTAGACTTTCGCTGGATTGGGTCGAGCGTTGTTGTGTGCTGTTTTGTTGTTTCGTCGTGGCGAGCTGTGTCTCCCCGACGCTGGGTTTTGACCCGTGTGCATCCTGTCATAGCAGTTGAGCTTGAGCAGTTGATTTTGGGCCGGATACCCGGATTGAGGTCAGAGAGCTCCGGACCCAGATGGCAGGATTGTCAGAGGCTTATCAGCGGCAGAGGGAGCAGCTGGTCTTGGTGACACAGTTGTCGGAGCACTGAGTAGCCCCCTCTGTGCCAATGTTTAGTGTCGAGGCACCGAGGCAGGGTGGATGGTTGACAGCTGGTGAGCTGTGGGACATGATCGACCTATTGAGCCATATTTGGCAGATGAACCACCCCGACTCGTAAGATTGAGTTTAGAGCCCTTGGAGGCAGAGTCGCGGCTGGTAGTGATGGAGTGATTAATTGAGAGCCTCCCTGTGCTTGTGAGTGTATGCAGTTGTTGAACTGCGCGCTCCAGATTCGAGGGACGAGGCGCATAGGATATATGAGACTGGGAGTGGACTGCGCCAGGATACCTTTCAGTTTATTCAGTCCCTCCGTTATAAGGTTTTGATGCCTCGTTGGAGTAGGCATTGGGTATGGAGCGTGGCGCTGCAGTTCCTTTGGATAGGGACCTGCCGCTGGAGGCGAGTTCAGGATATTGGCGCTTGGCGCCGGGTGAAGGAGGACAAATCGGCCGGCAGAGGCACTTCTGATTTCCTTTCCAGGATGACGGGTTCCTGAGATGCCAGAGATCGAGTGGACCCCGATGGTAGCATCAGTATTTTATCAGAGTGGCGCAGCGATAGCGTGGATTTGTTATCTGCGGAGGACCTTATTCGTCGCCTCATTGTGATCAGAGACAGAGGTCGTGCTTCCTAGTGATAGCCCTGATTTTCAGGCAGATTGAGCGACAACCACTTGCTTTGAGCGGATGAATCTGTGCCGCCCGGTTGGAGGGCGCCACGGTAGTGGATTGAGTGTCGCAGGTGGGATTTCACCACGGTAGTCGGAGTTAGAGCATGCTCCACTCTTACATGGGTTAGAGGCAGATTTGTTACCACGTGCACTAGAGGTACAGGTTCCTGTTGTTGTTGTGCACGTGGAGGAGGCTTTTGGATCATGTCCAGCGCGGCCGAGACCGCGAGACACCGGCAGAGTTATTGGAAATTATAGCAATTAGGTGTTTTGACCTTATGCTTGAGATTGTTGGGCACTATGCCACAGGATGTTCGACTGCGGCAAATGAGGACTTGATCTTCGGCAAGACGGGCAATTGGAGGCTTGCTCATTGAGGTTGTTAGAGCACTCTGGTTTTAGCGACAGGGTGAGAGGTGCTTACGGCGGCACCGGGACTCAGAGATATCTCTGTTGCCTGCGAGATCCCGTGTGTGATTTCACCTTAGTTGTTGGTAATGCCGCCGGTTAGGGAGATAGAGATTGCGTTTGACGTGGTTCGAGGAACCGCGCCACCCGGGACAGCACCTCATTGGATATCGCCGGTAGAGCTGAGTGAGAGCCGATGGCACTGTTGCAGGGTCCGATGGATCGAGGGGTCTGTTTGACCTAGTGCCACGTCGTTGGTATACTGTGGTGATGCCACGTCATTGATACACGAATGTGAGGGTCCTTTTATGGTATCCAGGACCTTATGATGGAATTATACTCCGGCAGTTGGTGTATGATGCGAGCACCCACTTGGAGTTAGACAGCCGAGGACTTCGCCTAGATGGCGTTTTGGACACGGTGGTGGCATTATGAGTTGTTAGCGAGGCCCAATGGAATGACGAATGCCCTGTGGACTTCAAGATCTGAGGGATTGTATGTCCCAGTTGTACTTGGACGGACGGGGAGTGGTGTTTTCGGAGGATATTTTGATTCCCTCCCAGAGTGACTTGGAGCACGAGGAGCACTTTGTGGATGTGCTACCATGCCCGTGTGGATGAAGTGGTATGCCAAGTTATTGAGGTACAAGTTGTAGCTGCAGAAGCATACCTTCTTGGGTCGCTTTGTTCGAGCCGTAGGGGCGGCGGTGGAACCCGACCTAATGGATGTTATTCAAGTTGACTGAGACCAACTTTCGTTTTTTGAGGTGAGGAGCTTCTAGACTTGGCGGTGCCGAGAGAGCATGGCCAATGGATAATGTGTCTGATATTAGCGCCAATGCTAGTGTTTCCTGTGTTGGGAGATGGAATTGTGTGATTTAGTGATGCCTCCCATTGTGGCGGTAGAGTTACCGTGGGTGGATCTTCGGTCCACACTTCTTTAGTCCAACCCTATGAGTGTTATGGCAGGCAGCTTGGATTCCACAGTTGAGCCTTCCTGTACGTCCTTTATTCCCAGCTTGGATTGTTATACCTGGGTGTAGGCCATGCCTGCTTGGCTATCAGTTTTGATTACTCAGCACCTTGAGTGGGATTTTCGCGGATTGTCGTTGCTGGTTTGGGATTTTTGACCGCGAGTTTGGGCATCCGCATTTTGATCGCCTTTCGAGCCAGTTTTCACTCCCGTTCACTGACGGTTTGGTCCCCGTCAGGGCATCCTTTCGACCCGTGGGTCTGTCGGGGTTATGTTGGCTTGTTGAGTGTCCAACCGTGGCTTGAGATTGTGCCTCTTGAGGATCCCTTTTGAGGGTAGCTCGTGGTTGAGTAGGCCACTCGGGTGATTTTGGATCGGAGGTAACCGAGTGAGGACCCCAGCTTATTGGATCCTTTTCCTCATAGGATGAATCTGTGGGTATACTTCGGGTGGTCCTGGTTGAGTAGACACCAGGAGGTGGTTTGGGGCGTGTTGCGCTGTTGATTATTCTGTTTCCCCCCGGCTCTTGATGGGGCCTCTGTGTTGTTTCACGTCTCAGCTCAGGAGTGTTTTGCTTTTGGATCCCTCGCCCGTGATTGACTTGCCCCTTCTGAGATCTGTGATTGTTGGAGTGCGAGGGACGCCCGTTGCGATTTCTGGCTCGAGAGATGAGAAAATCGCATGTCGGGCCATGCCGTACTTGTTGTTGTTGTTGTTGGGAAGTAATCACGGGGAGTGCACGATGTTTCGGGAGCTGGAGGCGTTATTGATGGATACCTACCCGTGGTATGTGGGACCCTTGGGGGATTTGAGCTAGTTTCGAGGACGAAACTTTCCTTAGTGGGGGAGGATGTGAGGACCTGGATCCCCACGACGAGACTACCGGTTCATCTACAGCTCCCGGAGGCCTATGTGGCGTGTTGATGGGATTTGTGCCCCATTTGGACATTAGTGTTGGGCTCAGTGTGTTTAATGGATCACGTGGGTGATCATTGGACTCCGTCGGATCGTTAGAAGTGGTTTCGCGCGAAGTGGATATTAAATATGGACTCAGTGCGAAGTTTGGACCAAGGATTACCTTTCCGGATGCCTTCGGCAAATTTTGGAGTTGGAATTTGGCGAAATGGACATCAAATTCGGATTCAGCGCGCGAAAACGGTTAAAACGGACTACCCACTTGTTATTTTTGAGCACCGGACACTGTTCACGCCGGAACAGTGTTTCCGGCACCGGCGGCGGCGGCGCGCGGCGGCCGGCAGCGGCGGAGCGCGGCGGAGCGGGCTCTGGCGGGTGCGCGGTCCACCGCGGTGGCGTGCACCGGTCGCGGGCCAGGTGGCGGTTCCCGGTTGGGCCGGCGCAGCGGGCGCGGTCCACGGGAAGGGCGGGTGTACGGTGGACCGGTGGGGGGACACGTGGCGCATACCGGTTGGCCGGTCCACGTGCACCCGGTCCACGGTGCACCTGCGGGCGCCTCGGGAAGCGTGCGCATCAGAGGCGCAGGCGGCGGGCGCAGAGCGCACGTGGGCGCGTGACGGGGTGTTCCCGCGCTTGGGGCGGCCACGTGTCGGCGTCTGGGGGCGCCACGTGTCGCGCGGGGAGCGGCTGGTGTTGCTGTCGCCTGTTTGGAGGGCGACGTGGAGGCCCAGGACGGATTCGGGCGGCTACTGTGTTTGCGCGCGGGGATTTCGGGCTGCTACAGTGCGCGCCCGAAAATCCCCTGCGCCCGGAAATGGGGACAAATCCGGTATTTCTTCAATTGTTTCCTGCAGCCTATAAAAGCGATCCGAGCTCCCTTTTCTTCCCCTTTTTTTCGCCATTTCCGAGCCTCATCTCGCCTGGGTGCCTTCAGCAAAGATGATCCCCGAGTTTGGATGCATCTTTCTGCAAAGTTTTGGGATTTTTGGTGGCACGCTTATCGAGGTTTCTATTTTACGGCGCGGCGCGACGCTCGTTCGTTTGTGGTCTTCTTCGTCGCGTTTTGGTGCGAGGACTCCCCCGGCTTACCCCGAGCACCTTTTCAGTGATTCTTGCGCCGTTGGCTTCACGACAGGTAGGGCTATGTTTCCCATGTTTACTAGTTTTCCCATTCCGAGCTTTTCATGGGTTTTTCGGATCATCTTGTAACCTCTTTTCTGGGGCGGAGTTCTGGGACAGCGGAGCGGTGTTTTGGTGATATCTTCGCGCACAGGCATCGGATTGGGGCAATTCAAGAGGCGATTTGCATCTACACATCACGAGGAATATGCCCAAATTTTCTTGGAATTTTCTGAATATTCCTCGAAGGTGAAGAATATCTGTGAACAGTAGTTATTGCTACAGTTTTTTTGAGAGTAGTTTAATTCGGGGTGGTTCCCTTGTCGGAATGTTTCTCAGTGTAGGAAGCTCGGAATTGGGCGTGCAGGTACTCGTTTCGAAGGTATCGACGCGAGGATTACTGTGGTATTTTTATTGGATTTTCTGGGCACTTGCAGCAGGTGAAATAAGCACGGTCTTTGGGACTGATTTTCAGATTATGTATACTTGGTTAATTTTGGAATAAAAGTGTAATGTTGAGCCTTATTGTTGTGCCCAGGGTGCTTTCAGTTGTTTGGAGCCAAGGCTGTGCGCGACTTGTACCGAGGGTGTTATGTTGGCAGATTTTGGACCGTGGGCGTCTACCCCCTTCACCGACTTCAGGTTTGCCTTGGTTTAAGCGCTTCAGGTGGGTAAGCTATTATCCGTAATTGTTTAAGGCAATGATTATGCTGTGGCAAATATAAGTCCACTTGTGGGGATGTCACCCCTCTATGACTGATGCATGCATGTGTAGGGTACATGGGTTATGTTGGTAGTAGGTAAGCTGGTTAATGATATTGGTATAAATGATGCAAGAATAGTATTTATGAGATATACTGAGGACTTGCATGACTTGGACATCTATGTGATGACTAGTGTAAGCTTACCTAGGATAATGTTACCCTATGAGATTATGTAACATGCCATGTTAGCACATAGCCTTTCATGTGGTTGGATTATGCTTTGGGACAGGATTTCGTAGCTATGTGCGGATTTGTACTCTGAGGAGTTATTATGATCATTCTATTGATGAACCCTGAATTGTGGACAGGTCTAGTTTTGGGATTCCGGCATGTTGTTTATTCCTAAAGGAACTATTATTATGCTTTACCCCCTTTTATTTCCTTGAGGACAATTGCATGCTTGTATGGTCATGTAGTTAGGCCATCTTTTACTGCTGCACTACTTATTGGAACTTGACTTAGGAGAAACCATGCTTTTCTTTTCTCCTTCTTGTTAGTCAGGTGGTCAGTGTTGCTCGGGTTCGAGCAGGGGTCTGGGTAGTGTAGTCGGGACATCGTGTCTGGGCAGGTTGGTTTAGTTGTGGGGCTTTGCGGCAACCGCGGATATTGGGCGGTTGACCGGGTGTTTCTCTATGCACCTGATTGGGTATCAGTTTTTTTAGTGGATGGAGTTTCCCACTTATCGTTTAGTGCATCCGATTGAGGTCGGGTCTTTCCTTAGTGGTTGAGCTTTCCCACTTTGATCAGAGTCGTGATCCAGTCCTGCTACATTGAGACACTTGACAGAGATACTTGTTACTGAGATGTACTTTACTCGTGTGGGTCGCTCCCCTCGAGTGCCACTCCGGAGGTAGGCTTGACCGAGCCGTGTGCCGGTCTGTTACTTATATTTTTGACCGAGCCGTGTGCCGGTCCGTTACATATCTTGAGATCGAGCCGTGGCCGATCAGTTACTGAGTTCGACAGCAGAGCAGGCAGTACCGGGTGTCATACCGGTTCATTTGATTGGGTTTATTTCGGTCAATACTTTTATTGTTACACTCGTGCCTGGGGGCCGAGTGCAGACTGGTAGTTGAGTTTAGATCAGTGCTAGTATTGTTGAGAGCCGTCTGGTTGACGGTGGTCCCGTGTTGTTGCGAGTACTTTGACCGCTGTGTGAGAGGTTGAGCATCATGATTCTATCCGTCTGAGAGAGAGCGTGGATTTTGACCATAGCCTGCATGTTTCTCTACTCGATAGCGAGCTTGTCCGTTTGGACGCCCTACGTAATTCCTGCCCGTCAGCGGGAGGTGGTTGTAGGTGGGCGCAGGTTTGACTGGACCATGTGGCAGTCATTCGATTGGGTCG
The DNA here is from genome assembly GCA_029204045.2 of Tillandsia leiboldiana. Lineage (NCBI taxonomy): Eukaryota > Viridiplantae > Streptophyta > Magnoliopsida > Poales > Bromeliaceae > Tillandsia > Tillandsia leiboldiana. Next base: position 36,126,510 of record CM055064.1, on the reverse strand, counting down.
GTGGTGCACTTCATGTGCTAGTGGTTGCATACCACTGTTTGGTTCTCCCCCTTTTAGCCTTTAGTTAGGGGCAGGGTAGCTGTTGAGAGTTTCCAGCTTACTCATTTCAGTCTTATGACTTGGGTTAGTTTTTGTCTCTTGGGACTTGGTGGGCAGACCGTCGGGTCTGGCGGTGGTACCCACTGAGAACTCCCTTTTTGGAGTAGTTCTCACACCCTTTGGGGGTTTCCCCCCCCCTTTTTTTCTCTCTCCTCTCCTTTGTTTTGCAGAGTCTTAGCAGGTGTTGCCGACTCTGCGGTTGTTGATCGTGGCGAGGGAGTCGCGAGCTAGATCCCTACCCGGCGTTGGAGAGTAGCGGTACCCTTCAGAGGAGATCATCAGTAGATTAGCTGTTTCTTTTTCCTCTTTTGAGAGACTATTGTAGTGAGGATAATTTTGTATGAGAGAGACTGTACACTGTTGTATATCTTGAGTTACCTCCCGGTTGGGTTTAGAGCTTGTACTCGAGGATTTTATTATTATTATTTCGAGGGAGGC
>CM055064.1:36068218-36125873 GCA_029204045.2 Tillandsia leiboldiana | reverse complement strand
TAGTTACCTCCCGTTGGGTTTAGGAGCTTGTACTCGAGGATTTTATTATGAGTATTTCGAGGGAGGCGACAGTGTTGTTTATTTCCAGTTTACATGATGGATTTTAGTTACCGCAATTATTTATTTATACTCTGATAGCTTTTTATTATCGTTTTTTTTCCTTGCATCTGACGATTCGCCTATGCCAGTTGGCATAGGCGGATCGTTTGGCGGGCCCGTCGCATTTCGACCCCGGGCGTGACAGATTAGTGGTACCAGAGCCTAGGTTGTAGGTCATGGGGACTTAGAAACCCTAGGCTTATGTTTGACCCCCATGGTTGACGTTGTGAAGTCGTGATGTTTTAGCGAGAGTCCTGATTGAGTTTTATACTCTCTCCCGAGGACCGGGAGGAGTGATTGGCATGTTTATTCTCCTAGTATTATGTTGCTGCAGACAACATAATGCTGTGGAACGGGTGACATGCTTTAGACTTTCGCTGGATTGGGTCGAGCGTTGTTGTGTGCTGTTTTGTGGTTTCGTCGTGGCGAGCTGTGTCCTCCCGACGCTGGGTTTGACCCGTGTGCATCCTGTCATAGCATAGTGAGCTTGAGCAGTTGATTTTGGGCCGGATACCGGATTGAGTCAGAGAGCTCCGGACCCAGATGGCAGGATTGTCCAGAGGCTTATCAGCGGCTGAGGGACAGCTGGTCTTGGTGACACGTTTGTCGGAGCATGAGTAGCCCCCTCTGTGCCATGTTTAGTGTCGAGGCACCGAGGCGGGTGGATGGGGACAGCTTGTGAGCTGTGGACATGATCGACCTATTGCCCCATATTTGGCAGATGAACCACCCCGACTCGTAAGATTGAGTTTAGAGCCCTTGGAGGCAGAGTCGCGGCTGGTAGTGATGGAGTGATTAATGAAGAGCCTCCCTGTGCTTGTGAGGTATGCAGTTGTTGAACTGCGCGCTCCAGATTCGAGGGACGAGGCGCATAGGATATATGAGACTGGGAGTGGACTGCGCCAGGATACCTTTCAGTTTATTCAGTCCCTCCGTTATAAGGTTTTGAGCTCGTTGGAGTAGGCATTGGGTATGGAGCGTGGCGCTGCAGTTCCTTTGGATAGGGATCTGCCGCTGGAGGCGAGTTCAGGATATTGGCGCTTGCGCCGGGTGTGAAGGAGGACAAACGGCCGGGCAGAGGCACTTCTGATTTCCTTTCCAGGATGACGGGTTCCTGAGATGCCAGAGATCGATGTGGACCCCATGTAGCATCACGTATTTTATCAGAGTGGCGCAGCGATAGCGTGGATTTGTTATCTGCGGAGGACCTTATTAGTAGCCTCATTGTGATCAGCAGACAGAGGTCGTGCTTCCTAGTGATAGCCCTGATCTTTCAGGCAGATGAGCGACAACCACTTGCTTTGAGCGGAATATGAATCTGTGCGCCCGGTTGGAGGGCGCACGGTAGTGGATTGAGTGTCGCAGGTGGGATTCACCCGGTAGTCGGAGTTAGAGCATGCTCCACTCTACATGGGTTAGAGGCAGGATTTGTTACCACGTGCACTAGAGGTACAGGTTCCTGTTGTTGTTGTGCACGTTGAGGAGGCTTTTGGATCATGTACAGCGCGGCCGAGAGACCGCGAGACACCGGCAGAGTATTGGAAATTATAGCAATTAGGTGTTTTGACCTTATGCTTGAGATTGTTGGGCACTATGCCACAGGATGTTCGACTGCGGCAAATGAGGACTTGATCTTCGGCAAGACGGGCAATTGGAGGCTTGCTCATTGAGGTTGTTAGAGCACTCTGGTTTTAGCGACAGGGGGAGAGGTGCTTACGGCGGCACCGGGACTCAGAGATATCTCTGTTGCCTGCGAGATCCCGTGTGTGATTTCACCTTAGTTGTTGGTAATGCCGCCGGTTAGGGAGATAGAGATTGCGTTTGACGTGGTTCGAGGAACCGCGCCACCCGGGGACAGCACCTCATTGGATATCGCCGGTAGAGCTGAGTGAGAGCCGATGGCACTGTTGCAGGGTCCGATGGATCGAGGGGTCTGTTTGACCTAGTGCCACGTCGTTGGTATACTGTGGTGATGCCACGTCATTGATACACGAATGTGAGGGTCCTTTTATGGTATCCAGGACCTTATGATGGAATATACTCCGGCAGTTGGTGTATGATGCGAGCACCCACTTGGAGTTAGACAGCCGAGGACTTCGCTAGATGGCGTTTTGGACACGGTGGTGGCATTATGAGTTGTTAGCGAGGCCCAATGGAATGACGAATGCCCTGTGGACTTCAAGATCTGAGGGATTGTATGTCCCAGTTGTACTTGGACGGACGGGGAGTGGTGTTTTCGGAGGATATTTTGATTCCCTCCCAGAGTGACTTGGAGACGAGGAGCACTTTGTGGATGTGCTACCATGCCCGTGTGGATGAAGTGGTATGCCAAGTTATTGAGGTACAAGTTGTAGCTGCAGAAGCATACCTTCTTGGGTCGCTTTGTTCGAGCCGTAGGGGCGGCGGTGGAACCGACCTAATGGATGTTATCAAGTTGACTGAGACCACTTCGTTTTTGAGGTGAGGAGCTTCTAGACTTGGCGGTGCCGAGAGAGCATGGCCAATGGATAATGTGTCTGATATAGCGCCAATGCTAGTGTTTCCTGTGTTGGGAGATGGAATTGTGTGATTTAGTGATGCCTCCCATTGTGGCGGTAGAGTTACCGTGGGTGGATCTTCGGTCCACACTTCTTTAGTCCAACCCTATGAGTGTTATGGCAGGCAGCTTGGATTCCACAGTTGAGCCTTCCTGTACGTCCTTTATTCCCAGCTTGGATTGTTATACCTGGGTGTAGGCCATGCCTGCTTGGCTATCAGTTTTGATTACTCAGCACCTTGAGTGGGATTTTCGCGGATTGTCGTTGCTGGTTTGGGATTTTTTGACCGCGAGTTTGGGCATCCGCATTTTGATCGCCTTTCGAGCCAGTTTTCACTCCCGTTCACTGACGGTTTGGTCCCGTCAGGGCATCCTTTCGACCCGTGGGTCTGTCGGGGTTATGTTGGCTTGTTGAGTGTCCAACCGTGGCTTGAGATTGTGCCTCTTGAGGATCCCTTTTGAGGGTAGCTCGTGGTTGAGTAGGCCACTCGGGTGATTTTGGATCGGAGGTAACCGAGTGAGGACCCCAGCTTATTGGATCCTTTTCCTCATAGGATGAATCTGTGGGTATACTTCGGGGTGGTCCTGGTTGAGTAGACACCAGGAGGTGGTTTGGGGCGTGTTGCGCTGTTGATATTCTGTTTCCCCCGGCTCTTGATGGGGCCTCTGTGTTGTTTCACGTCTCAGCTCAGGAGTGTTTTGCTTTTGGATCCCTCGCCCGTGATTGACTTGCCCCTTCTGAGATCTGTGATTGTTGGAGTGCGAGGGACGCCCGTTGCGATTTCTGGCTCGAGAGATGAGGAAAATCGCATGTCGGCCATGCCCGTACTTGTTGTTGTTGTTGTTGGGAAGTAATCACGGGGATGGTCGTGAACGATGTTTCGGGAGCTGGAGGCGTTATTGATGGATACCTACCGTGGTATGTGGGACCCTTGGGGATTTGAGCTAGTTTCGAGGACGGAAACTTTCCTTAGTGGGGGAGGATGTGAGGACCTGGATCCCCACGACGAGACTACCGGTTCATCTACAGCTCCCGAGGCCTATGTGGCGTGTGATGGGATTTGTGCCCCATTTGGACATTAGTGTTGGGCTCAGTGTGTTTAATGGATCACGTGGGTGATCATTGGACTCCGTCGGATCGTTAGAAGTGGTTTCGCGCGAAGTGGATATTAAATATGGACTCAGTGCGAAGTTTGGACCAAGGATTACCTTTCCGGATGCCTTCGGCAAATTTTGGAGTTGGAATTTGGCGAAATGGACATCAAATTCGGATTCAAGCGCGCGAAAACGGTTAAAACGGACTACCCACTTGTTATTTTTGAGCACCGGACACTGTTCACGCCGGAACAGTGTTTCCGGCACCGGCGGCGGCGGCGCGCGGCGGCCGGCAGCGGCGGAGCGCGGCGGAGCGGGCTCTGGCGGGGTGCGCGGTCCACCGCGGTGGCGTGCACCGGTCGCGGGCCAGGTGGCGGTTCCCGGTTGGGCCGGCGCAGCGGGCGCGGTCCACGGAAGGGCGGGTGTACGGGGGACCGGTGGGGGGACACGTGGCGCATACCGGTTGGCCGGTCCACGTGCACCCGGTCCACGGTGCACCTGCGGGCGCCTCGGGAAGCGTGCGCATCAGAGGCGCAGGCGGCGGGCGCAGAGCGCACGTGGGCGCGTTGACGGGTGTTCCCGCGCTTGGGTGCGGCCACGGTGTCGGCGTCTGGGGGCGCCACGTGTCGCGCGGGGGAGCGGCTGGTGTTGCTGTCGCCTGTTTGGAGGGCGACGTGGAGGCCCAGGACGGATCGGGCGGCTACTGTGTTTGCGCGCGGGGATTTCGGGCTGCTACAGTGCGCGCCCGAAAATTCCCCTGCGCCCGGAAATGGGGACAAATCCGGTATTTCTTCAATTGTTTCCTGCAAGCCTATAAAAGCGATCCGAGCTCCCTTTCTTCCCCCTTTTTTTCGCCATTTCCGAGCCTCATCTCGCCTGGGTGCCTTCAGCAAGATGATCCCCGAGTTTGGATGCATCTTTCTGCAAAGTTTTGGGATTTTTGGTGGCACGCTTATCGAGGTTTCTATTTTTACGGCGCGGCGCGACGCTCGTTCGTTTGTGGTCTTCTTCGTCGCGTTTTGGTGCGAGGACTCCCCCGGCTTACCCCGAGCACCTTTTTCAGTGATTCTTGCGCCGTTGGCTTCACGACAGGTAGGGCTATGTTTCCCATGTTTACTAGTTTTCCCATTCCGAGCTTTTCATGGGTTTTTCGGATCATCTTGTAACCTCTTTTCTGGGGCGGAGTTCTGGGACAGCGGAGCGGTGTTTTGGTGATATCTTCGCGCACAGGCATCGGATTGGGGCAATTCAAGAGGCGATTTGCATCTACACATCACGAGGAATATGCCCAAATTTTCTTGGAATTTTCTGAATATTCCTCGAAGGTGAAGAATATCTGTGAACAGTAGTTATTGCTACAGTTTTTTTTGAGAGTAGTTTAATTCGGGGTGGTTCCCTTGTCGGAATTGTTTCTCAGTGTAGGAAGCTCGGAATTGGGCGTGCAGGTACTCGTTTCGAAGGTATCGACGCGAGGATTACTGTGGTATTTTTATTGGATTTTTCTGGGCACTTGCAGCAGGTGAAATAAGCACGGCTTTGGGACTGATTTTCAGATTATGTATACTTGGTTAATTTTGGAATAAAAGTGTAATGTTGAGCCTTATTGTTGTGCCCAGGGGTGCTTTCAGTTGTTTGGAGCCAAGGCGTGCGCGACTTGTACCGAGGGTGTTATGTTGGCAGATTTTGGACCGTGGGCGTCTACCCCCTTCACCGACTTCAGGTTTGCCTTGGTTTAAGCGCTTCAGGTGGGTAAGCTTATTATCAGTAATTGTTTAAGGCAATGATTATGCTGTGGCAAATATAAGTCCACTTGTGGGGATGTCACCCCTCTATGACTGATGCATGCATGTGTAGGGTACATGGGTTATGTTGGTAAGTAGGTAAGCTGGTTAATGATATTGGTATAAATGATTGCAAGAATAGTATTTATGAGATATACTGAGGACTTGCATGACTTGGACATCTATGTGATGACTAGTGTAAGCTTACCTAGGATAATGTTACCCTATGAGATTATGTAACATGCCATGTTAGCACATAGCCTTTCATGTGGTTGGATTATGCTTTGGGACAGGATTTCGTAGCTATGTGCGGATTTGTACTCTGAGGAGTTATTATGATCATTCTATTGATGAACCCTGAATTGTGGACAGGTCTAGTTTGGGGATTCCGGCATGTTGTTTATTCCTAAAGGAACTATTATTATGCTTTACCCCCTTTTATTTCCTTGAGGACAATTGCATGCTTGTATGGTCATGTAGTTAGGCCATCTTTTACTGCTGCACTACTTATTGGAACTTGACTTAGGAGAAACCATGCTTTTCTTTTCTCCTTCTTGTTAGTCAGGTGGTCAGTGTTGCTCGGGTTCGAGCAGGGGGTCTGGGTAGTGTAGTCGGGACATCGTGTCTGGGCAGGTTGGTTTAGTTGTGGGGCTTTGCGGCAACCGCGGATATTGGGCGGTTGACCGGGTGTTTCTCTATGCACCTGATTGGGTATCAGTTTCTTTAGTGGATGGAGTTTCCCACTTATCGTTTAGTGCATCCGATTGAGGTCGGGTCTTTCCTTAGTGGTTGAGCTTTCCCACTTTGATCAGAGTCGTGATCCAGTCCTGCTACATTGAGACACTTGTCAGAGATACTTGTTACTGAGATGTACTTTACTCGTGTGGGTCGCTCCCCTCGAGTGCCACTCCGGAGGTAGGCTTGACCGAGCCGTGTGCCGGTCTGTTACTTATATTTTTGACCGAGCCGTGTGCCGGTCCGTTACATATCTTGAGATCGAGCCGTGTGCCGATCAGTTACTGAGTTCGACAGCAGAGCAGGCAGTACCGGGTGTCATACCGGTTCATTTGATTGGGTTTATTTCGGTCAGATACTTTTATTGTTACACTCGTGCCTGGGGGCCGAGTGTAGACTGGTAGTTGAGTTTAGATCAGTGATAGTATTGTTGAGAGCCGTCTGGTTGACGGTGGTCCCGTGTTGTTGCGAGTACTTTGACCGCTGTGTGAGAGGTTGAGCGTCATGATTCTATCCGTCTGAGAGAGAGCGTGGATTTTGACCATAGCCTGCATGTTTCTCTACTCGATAGCGAGCTTGTCCGTTTGGACGCCCTACGTAATTCCTGCCCGTCAGCGGGAGGTGGTTGTAGGTGGGCGCAGGTTTGACTGGACCAGATGTGGCAGTCAGTTCGATTGGGTCGGTGGTGCACTTCAGGTGCTAGTGGTTGCATACCACTGTTTGGTTCTCCCCCTTTTAGCCTTTAGTTAGGGGCAGGGTAGCTGTTGAGAGTTTCCAGCTTACTCATTTCAGTCTTATGACTTGGGTTAGTTTTTGTCTCTTGAGGACTTGGTGGGCAGACCGTCGGGTCTGGCGGTGCTACCCACTGAGAACTCCCTTTTTGGAGTAGTTCTCACACCCTTTGGGGGTTTCCCCCCCCCCTTTTTCTCTCCTCTCCTTTGTTTTGCAGAGTCTTAGCAGGTGTTGCCGACTCTGCGGTTGTTGATCGTGGCGAGGGAGTCGCGAGCTAGATCCCTACCCGGCGTTGGAGAGTAGCGGTACCCTTCAGAGGAGATCATCGGTAGATTAGCTATTTCTTTTTCCTCTTTTGAGAGACTATTGTAGTGAGGATAATTTGTATTGAGAGACTGTACACTGTTGTATATATCTTGGAGTTACCTCCCGGTTGGGTTTAGAGCTTGTACTCGAGGATTTGTATTATTATTATTTCGAGGGAGGCAGACAGTGTTGTTTATTTCCAGTTGTACAGTGATTGATTTTAGTTACAGCAGATTATTTATTTATAGCTCTGATATCTGTTTAGTTATAGTACTTTTCTTGCAGGTAGGACGCTTCGCCTATGCAGGTTGGCATAGGCGGCGGATCTGTTTGGCGGGCCCGTGTCGCAGTTTCGACCCCGGGGCGTGACAAATTAGAGTGGTATCAGAGCCTAGGTTGTAGGTCATGGTGGACTTAGAAACCCTAGGCTTATGGTTTGACCCTTGGTTGACTTTGTGAGAGTCGTGATTTTTAGCGAGAGTCCTGATTGAGTTTTATACCTCTCCCGAGGGACGGGAGGAGTGATTGGCATGTTTATTCTCCTAAGTGATTATGTTGGCTGCAGACAACATAATGCTGTGGAACGGGTGACATGCTTTAGACTTTCGCTGGATTGGGTCGAGCGTTGTTGTGTGCTGTTTTGCTGTTTCGTCGTGGCGAGCTGTGTCTCCCCGACTGCTGGGTTTTGACCCGTGTGCATCCTGTCATAGCAGTTGAGCTTGAGCAGTTGATTTTGGGCCGGATACCCGGATTGAGGTCAGAGAGCTCCGGACCCAGATGGCAGGATTGTCAGAGGCTTATCAGCGGCAGAGGGAGCAGCTGGTCTTGGTGACACAGTTGTCGGAGCACTGAGTAGCCCCCTCTGTGCCAATGTTTAGTGTCGAGGCACCGAGGCAGGGTGGATGGTTGACAGCTGGTGAGCTGTGGGACATGATCGACCTATTGAGCCATATTTGGCAGATGAACCACCCCGACTCGTAAGATTGAGTTTAGAGCCCTTGGAGGCAGAGTCGCGGCTGGTAGTGATGGAGTGATTAATTGAGAGCCTCCCTGTGCTTGTGAGTGTATGCAGTTGTTGAACTGCGCGCTCCAGATTCGAGGGACGAGGCGCATAGGATATATGAGACTGGGAGTGGACTGTGCCAGGATACCTTTCAGTTTATTCAGTCCCTCCGTTATAAGGTTTTGATGCCTCGTTGGAGTAGGCATTGGGTATGGAGCGTGGCGCTGCAGTTCCTTTGGATAGGGACCTGCCGCTGGAGGCGAGTTCAGGATATTGGCGCTTGGCGCCGGGTGAAGGAGGACAAATCGGCCGGCAGAGGCACTTCTGATTTCCTTTCCAGGATGACGGGTTCCTGAGATGCCAGAGATCGAGTGGACCCCGATGGTAGCATCAGTATTTTATCAGAGTGGCGCAGCGATAGCGTGGATTTGTTATCTGCGGAGGACCTTATTCGTCGCCTCATTGTGATCAGAGACAGAGGTCGTGCTTCCTAGTGATAGCCCTGATTTTCAGGCAGATTGAGCGACAACCACTTGCTTTGAGCGGATGAATCTGTGCCGCCCGGTTGGAGGGCGCCACGGTAGTGGATTGAGTGTCGCAGGTGGGATTTCACCACGGTAGTCGGAGTTAGAGCATGCTCCACTCTTACATGGGTTAGAGGCAGATTTGTTACCACGTGCACTAGAGGTACAGGTTCCTGTTGTTGTTGTGCACGTGGAGGAGGCTTTTGGATCATGTCCAGCGCGGCCGAGACCGCGAGACACCGGCAGAGTTATTGGAAATTATAGCAATTAGGTGTTTTGACCTTATGCTTGAGATTGTTGGGCACTATGCCACAGGATGTTCGACTGCGGCAAATGAGGACTTGATCTTCGGCAAGACGGGCAATTGGAGGCTTGCTCGTTGAGGTTGTTAGAGCACTCTGGTTTTAGCGACAGGGTGAGAGGTGCTTACGGCGGCACCGGGACTCAAAGATATCTCTGTTGCCTGCGAGATCCCGTGTGTGATTTCACCTTAGTTGTTGGTAATGCCGCCGGTTAGGGAGATAGAGATTGCGTTTGACGTGGTTCGAGGAACCGCGCCACCCGGGACAGCACCTCATTGGATATCGCCGGTAGAGCTGAGTGAGAGCCGATGGCACTGTTGCAGGGTCCGATGGATCGAGGGGTCTGTTTGACCTAGTGCCACGTCGTTGGTATACTGTGGTGATGCCACGTCATTGATACACGAATGTGAGGGTCCTTTTATGGTATCCAGGACCTTATGATGGAATTATACTCCGGCAGTTGGTGTATGATGCGAGCACCCACTTGGAGTTAGACAGCCGAGTACTTCGCCTAGATGGCGTTTTGGACACGGTGGTGGCATTATGAGTTGTTAGCGAGGCCCAATGGAATGACGAATGCCCTGTGGACTTCAAGATCTGAGGGATTGTATGTCCCAGTTGTACTTGGACGGACGGGGAGTGGTGTTTTCGGAGGATATTTTGATTCCCTCCCAGAGTGACTTGGAGCACGAGGAGCACTTTGTGGATGTGCTACCATGCCCGTGTGGATGAAGTGGTATGCCAAGTTATTGAGGTACAAGTTGTAGCTGCAGAAGCATACCTTCTTGGGTCGCTTTGTTCGAGCCGTAGGGGCGGCGGTGGAACCCGACCTAATGGATGTTATTCAAGTTGACTGAGACCAACTTTCGTTTTTGAGGTGAGGAGCTTCTAGACTTGGCGGTGCCGAGAGAGCATGGCCAATGGATAATGTGTCTGATATTAGCGCCAATGCTAGTGTTTCCTGTGTTGGGAGATGGAATTGTGTGATTTAGTGATGCCTCCCATTGTGGCGGTAGAGTTACCGTGGGTGGATCTTCGGTCCACACTTCTTTAGTCCAACCCTATGAGTGTTATGGCAGGCAGCTTGGATTCCACAGTTGAGCCTTCCTGTACGTCCTTTATTCCCAGCTTGGATTGTTATACCTGGGTGTAGGCCATGCCTGCTTGGCTATCAGTTTTGATTACTCAGCACCTTGAGTGGGATTTTCGCGGATTGTCGTTGCTGGTTTGGGATTTTTGACCGCGAGTTTGGGCATCCGCATTTTGATCGCCTTTCGAGCCAGTTTTCACTCCCGTTCACTGACGGTTTGGTCCCCGTCAGGGCATCCTTTCGACCCGTGGGTCTGTCGGGGTTATGTTGGCTTGTTGAGTGTCCAACCGTGGCTTGAGATTGTGCCTCTTGAGGATCCCTTTTGAGGGTAGCTCGTGGTTGAGTAGGCCACTCGGGTGATTTTGGATCGGAGGTAACCGAGTGAGGACCCCAGCTTATTGGATCCTTTTCCTCATAGGATGAATCTGTGGGTATACTTCGGGTGGTCCTGGTTGAGTAGACACCAGGAGGTGGTTTGGGGCGTGTTGCGCTGTTGATTATTCTGTTTCCCCCGGCTCTTGATGGGGCCTCTGTGTTGTTTCACGTCTCAGCTCAGGAGTGTTTTGCTTTTGGATCCCTCGCCCGTGATTGACTTGCCCCTTCTGAGATCTGTGATTGTTGGAGTGCGAGGGACGCCCGTTGCGATTTCTGGCTCGAGAGATGAGAAAATCGCATGTCGGGCCATGCCGTACTTGTTGTTGTTGTTGTTGGGAAGTAATCACGGGGAGTGAACGATGTTTCGGGAGCTGGAGGCGTTATTGATGGATACCTACCCGTGGTATGTGGGACCCTTGGGGGATTTGAGCTAGTTTCGAGGACGAAACTTTCCTTAGTGGGGGAGGATGTGAGGACCTGGATCCCCACGACGAGACTACCGGTTCATCTACAGCTCCCGGAGGCCTATGTGGCGTGTTGATGGGATTTGTGCCCCATTTGGACATTAGTGTTGGGCTCAGTGTGTTTAATGGATCACGTGGGTGATCATTGGACTCCGTCGGATCGTTAGAAGTGGTTTCGCGCGAAGTGGATATTAAATATGGACTCAGTGCGAAGTTTGGACCAAGGATTACCTTTCCGGATGCCTTCGGCAAATTTTGGAGTTGGAATTTGGCGAAATGGACATCAAATTCGGATTCAGCGCGCGAAAACGGTTAAAACGGACTACCCACTTGTTATTTTTGAGCACCGGACACTGTTCACGCCGGAACAGTGTTTCCGGCACCGGCGGCGGCGGCGCGCGGCGGCCGGCAGCGGCGGAGCACGGCGGAGCGGGCTCTGGCGGGTGCGCGGTCCACCGCGGTGGCGTGCACCGGTCGCGGGCCAGGTGGCGGTTCCCGGTTGGGCCGGCGCAGCGGGCGCGGTCCACGGGAAGGGCGGGTGTACGGTGGACCGGTGGGGGGACACGTGGCGCATACCGGTTGGCCGGTCCACGTGCACCCGGTCCACGGTGCACCTGCGGGCGCCTCGGGAAGCGTGCGCATCAGAGGCGCAGGCGGCGGGCGCAGAGCGCACGTGGGCGCGTTGACGGGGTGTTCCCGCGCTTGGGGCGGCCACGTGTCGGCGTCTGGGGGCGCCACGTGTCGCGCGGGGAGCGGCTGGTGTTGCTGTCGCCTGTTTGGAGGGCGACGTGGAGGCCCAGGACGGATTCGGGCGGCTACAGTGTTTGCGCGCGGGGATTTCGGGCTGCTACAGTGCGCGCCCGAAAATCCCCTGCGCCCGGAAATGGGGACAAATCCGGTATTTCTTCAATTGTTTCCTGCAGCCTATAAAAGCGATCCGAGCTCCCTTTCTTCCCCTTTTTTTCGCCATTTCCGAGCCTCATCTCGCCTGGGTGCCTTCAGCAAAGATGATCCCCGAGTTTGGATGCATCTTTCTGCAAAGTTTTGGGATTTTTGGTGGCACGCTTATCGAGGTTTCTATTTTTACGGCGCGGCGCGACGCTCGTTCGTTTGTGGTCTTCTTCGTCGCGTTTTGGTGCGAGGACTCCCCCGGCTTACCCCGAGCACCTTTTTCAGTGATTCTTGCGCCGTTGGCTTCACGACAGGTAGGGCTATGTTTCCCATGTTTACTGGTTTTTCCCATTCCGAGCTTTTCATGGGTTTTTCGGATCATCTTGTAACCTCTTTTCTGGGGCGGAGTTCTGGGACAGCGGAGCGGTGTTTTGGTGATATCTTCGCGCACAGGCATCGGATTGGGGCGATTCAAGAGGCGATTTGCATCTACACATCACGAGGAATATGCCCAAATTTTCTTGGAATTTTCTGAATATTCCTCGAAGGTGAAGAATATCTGTGAACAGTAGTTATTGCTACAGTTTTTTTGAGAGTAGTTTAATTCGGGGTGGTTCCCTTGTCGGAATTGTTTCTCAGTGTAGGAAGCTCGGAATTGGGCGTGCAGGTACTCGTTTCGAAGGTATCGACGCGAGGATTACTGTGGTATTTTTATTGGATTTTTCTGGGCACTTGCAGCAGGTGAAATAAGCACGGCTTTGGGACTGATTTTCAGATTATGTATACTTGGTTAATTTTGGAATAAAAGTGTAATGTTGAGCCTTATTGTTGTGCCCAGGGGTGCTTTCAGTTGTTTGGAGCCAAGGCGTGCGCGACTTGTACCGAGGGTGTTATGTTGGCAGATTTTGGACCGTGGGCGTCTACCCCCTTCACCGACTTCAGGTTTGCCTTGGTTTAAGCGCTTCAGGTGGGTAAGCTTATTATCAGTAATTGTTTAAGGCAATGATTATGCTGTGGCAAATATAAGTCCACTTGTGGGGATGTCACCCCTCTATGACTGATGCATGCATGTGTAGGGTACATGGGTTATGTTGGTAAGTAGGTAAGCTGGTTAATGATATTGGTATAAATGATTGCAAGAATAGTATTTATGAGATATACTGAGGACTTGCATGACTTGGACATCTATGTGATGACTAGTGTAAGCTTACCTAGGATAATGTTACCCTATGAGATTATGTAACATGCCATGTTAGCACATAGCCTTTCATGTGGTTGGATTATGCTTTGGGACAGGATTTCGTAGCTATGTGCGGATTTGTACTCTGAGGAGTTATTATGATCATTCTATTGATGAACCCTGAATTGTGGACAGGTCTAGTTTGGGGATTCCGGCATGTTGTTTATTCCTAAAGGAACTATTATTATGCTTTACCCCCTTTTATTTCCTTGAGGACAATTGCATGCTTGTATGGTCATGTAGTTAGGCCATCTTTTACTGCTGCACTACTTATTGGAACTTGACTTAGGAGAAACCATGCTTTTCTTTTCTCCTTCTTGTTAGTCAGGTGGTCAGTGTTGCTCGGGTTCGAGCAGGGGGTCTGGGTAGTGTAGTCGGGACATCGTGTCTGGGCAGGTTGGTTTAGTTGTGGGGCTTTGCGGCAACCGCGGATATTGGGCGGTTGACCGGGTGTTTCTCTATGCACCTGATTGGGTATCAGTTTCTTTAGTGGATGGAGTTTCCCACTTATCGTTTAGTGCATCCGATTGAGGTCGGGTCTTTCCTTAGTGGTTGAGCTTTCCCACTTTGATCAGAGTCGTGATCCAGTCCTGCTACATTGAGACACTTGTCAGAGATACTTGTTACTGAGATGTACTTTACTCGTGTGGGTCGCTCCCCTCGAGTGCCACTCCGGAGGTAGGCTTGACCGAGCCGTGCGCCGGTCTGTTACTTATATTTTTGACCGAGCCGTGTGCCGGTCCGTTACATATCTTGAGATCGAGCCGTGTGCCGATCAGTTACTGAGTTCGACAGCAGAGCAGGCAGTACCGGGTGTCATACCGGTTCATTTGATTGGGTTTATTTCGGTCAGATACTTTTATTGTTACACTCGTGCCTGGGGGCCGAGTGTAGACTGGTAGTTGAGTTTAGATCAGTGATAGTATTGTTGAGAGCCGTCTGGTTGACGGTGGTCCCGTGTTGTTGCGAGTACTTTGACCGCTGTGTGAGAGGTTGAGCGTCATGATTCTATCCGTCTGAGAGAGAGCGTGGATTTTGACCATAGCCTGCATGTTTCTCTACTCGATAGCGAGCTTGTCCGTTTGGACGCCCTACGTAATTCCTGCCCGTCAGCGGGAGGTGGTTGTAGGTGGGCGCAGGTTTGACTGGACCAGATGTGGCAGTCAGTTCGATTGGGTCGGTGGTGCACTTCAGGTGCTAGTGGTTGCATACCACTGTTTGGTTCTCCCCCTTTTAGCCTTTAGTTAGGGGCAGGGTAGCTGTTGAGAGTTTCCAGCTTACTCATTTCAGTCTTATGACTTGGGTTAGTTTTTGTCTCTTGAGGACTTGGTGGGCAGACCGTCGGGTCTGGCGGTGCTACCCACTGAGAACTCCCTTTTTGGAGTAGTTCTCACACCCTTTGGGGGTTTCCCCCCCCCCTTTTTCTCTCCTCTCCTTTGTTTTGCAGAGTCTTAGCAGGTGTTGCCGACTCTGCGGTTGTTGATCGTGGCGAGGGAGTCGCGAGCTAGATCCCTACCCGGCGTTGGAGAGTAGCGGTACCCTTCAGAGGAGATCATCGGTAGATTAGCTATTTCTTTTTCCTCTTTTGAGAGACTATTGTAGTGAGGATAATTTGTATTGAGAGACTGTACACTGTTGTATATATCTTGGAGTTACCTCCCGGTTGGGTTTAGAGCTTGTACTCGAGGATTTGTATTATTATTATTTCGAGGGAGGCAGACAGTGTTGTTTATTTCCAGTTGTACAGTGATTGATTTTAGTTACAGCAGATTATTTATTTATAGCTCTGATATCTGTTTAGTTATAGTACTTTTCTTGCAGGTAGGACGCTTCGCCTATGCAGGTTGGCATAGGCGGCGGATCTGTTTGGCGGGCCCGGGTCGCAGTTTCGACCCCGGGGCGTGACACATGCTCTCCTGGCACTGCCAAGTCCAAGAAGCTCCTCACCTCAACAATAAATGTTGATCTCAGCCAATCTCGAATAGCATCCATTATGGCCGGGTTTCTACAGCCGCCCCTACGGCTAAAACAATGTGACCCAAGAAATATGCTTCCTCCACCCAAGCATTGTAGCACATCCATAAGTGCTCCTCTTACTCCAAGTCACTCTGGGAGTAAATCATAATATCCTTGGGGGAACACCACTCCCAATCCGTCTAATTACAGCTGGAACACACAATTCCTCAAATCCTAAAGGCGGCAGGGCATTAGTCAATCCAAATGGCCTCACTATGAGCTCATAATGCCCCTACCGTGTCCTGAACGCCGTCTTGGCAAAATCCTCGGCTGTATGATTCCAATAAATACATGCCTCGTAGGAGAACAACTGCCGGAGCATAACTCAATCAAACGGTCCAAAATAAAACTCTGACCTGCTTGCGCTCAAACCACAGTAGAACCCTCACCGTCGTGCATCCACGACGTGGCATCACCACCGTATATCATGTCACGCCCCGGGGGTTTTGTTTAGCGGAAACGATACCTCAAAGTACGCGTAAAGTGCGTACATCTTTTTTTTTGTTTGTTTAAAAAAAACCTCCTTCCCCGGCGCGTGCCCAGACCCGCCACATATACAGATTTACTCGAAAATCGGGCAGAGTCTCCTCTGTATATGCACGGCGTCGCGGCTGTTACAATAGTCGAACATGAGCAATCATTTTCCCATTTAATCACAACAGTTCGAAATTGTACGGTGCAAGAAGACTAAACAATACCCGTGGCCAGTCAAGTTGAAAGTATAAACTCACCGTTTTGAAAACAGGCCCACACGGCCTTAGGTTTTGAAAACAGATTGGAAAACGGCATAAATCCACAAGGTTTAGAAAACGGGCCCACGGGAACAATAACGGAAATAGTAGTGCATAACCAGCAAGAAAGTACTCAACATCCACACGACCCCACAAGGGTATCGAGAACCACACAATAACCTACAATTCTGAATGAAATGCAGAGAAAGTAAATGATACAGCATACTAGGGCTCCCTCAGCCCGACTGCTACCACCTCGGCCTCACCGTCGCCTACCTCTACCCCCTGGAGGTACCTGTCACAGAGTGGGTAGTCAGCGACACTATCATAAGAATAGTACTAAAACAGTAAAGTAATACCAAGCCACCAAAGTAAGACTAGCCGGAACAACCGCTCTACTCGTAACGGTAACTCGCAACCACCTGTACCACCTGTAACACCTGCAACCCCGGTATCACCTGTAACACCTGACCGCATCGGGATCCAATCCCGGCGGTCGCACACCTGACCACATCGGGATCCAATCCCGGCGGTCGCACACCTGACCACATCGGGATCCAATCCCGGCGGTCGCACACCTGACCTCATCGGGATCCAATCCCGACAGGTCGCACCGCTCGCACCTCGCTGCCTCAAACCCCACACCTACGGGGGCCCCCACTACGTCACCTCGTGGGGTAACACGGGTCGAAGACCGCCTTTCCGGAAAAGAGCACCCTTTGCGGTGGCCAGACCGCGGGTGCGCGTGTCGCAACTCGAGCATAAGTAACCAAGACACGGGGTAATATAGTACATCATACAAACCGTCAGTGTTAGTACCGATTAACAATAAAAAGTCCCTTTCGGATTACCAACACAATACTCAGCCTCGACCGTAAACCCACCTTGTTGTCGCGATCCTGACTGATGTAAGGTTCTCTCGCGTCTCGGGTGCCCGCCCGGACCTACACGAATCTGTCATATAGGAGTCAGCAACTTAAGACTTTGTCAGATTAACGACTAGAGCGCCCGGCGCCCCCTCACCTTGCGCACAATTCGCACACATACGCGCCTGGCCCCGCACGGCTGGGCGGCGTACTAACAGCGTGAGGCACCGTCCGCATGCGGTGACGCCCGCACCCGCATGCGGAGTCGCCCGCAAGCGGCGGCCCGCATGCGGAGCCTCCCGCACCCGCATGCGGCGGCGCCCGCAAGTGGCGGCGCCCGCAAGTGGCGGCGCCCGCATGCGGCAGCCCGCATGCGGTGCCGCCCGCACCCTCATGCGGGCGGCGCCCGCATGCAGCAGCCCGCATGCGGAGGTTCCCGCAAGCGGCGGCGCCCGCATGCGGCAGCCCGCATGCGGAGGCGCCCGCAAGCGGCGGCGCCCGCATGTGGCAGCCCGCATGCGGAGGCGCCCGCAAGCGGCGGCGCCCGCATGCGGCAGCCCGCATGCGGAGGCGCCCGCATGCGGCAGCCCGCATGCGGTGCCGCCCGCACCCGCATGCGGAGACGCCCGCAAGCGGCGGCGCCCACATGCGGCAGCCCGCAAGCGGCGGCGCCCGCATGCGGTAGCCCGCATGCGGTGCCGCCCGCACCCTCATGCGGGCTGCGCCCGCAAGCGGCGGCACCCGCATGCGGCAGCCCGCATGCGGAGGCGCCCGCAGGCGGCGGCTCCCGCATGCAGCAGCCCTCAAGCGGCGGCGCCCGCATGCGGTAGCCCGCATGCGGTGCCGCCAGCACCCTCATGCGGGCGGCGCCCGCAGGTGGCGGCGCCCGCATGCGGGGCTGCGTGCCGGATTTCGGCGGTGCCCCACGCCCCTTCCTTTCCCCCCCCCCCCCCCCCCCCCCCCCCCCCCCCCTCGTCCGCTCCAACCAAGAACGAAGCAAGAAAGTAACACCCTAGCATGCTCACCTCGGTTGTCGGAGGAAAGGGTGATCCGATCCTGCAAGTTCGGCTACAAGGAATGTGAGGACGTCTCCCTCTCCTTCCTTGGTCTCGCCGCTTGGATCCTCCGCGCAATCGGTGAGGAAACAGAAAGGTTGGGGAATTGGGGTTTCGTACGCAGGGGAATTGTGGGGAGTGGGGAATTGTGGGAATTTGCGGGTAGTAGTAGGGAGTTGTGGGTAGTTATGGGGAGTGGCGGGTAGTTATGGGGAGTGGCGGTAGTTATGGGGAGTGGCGGGTAGTTATGGGAAGTTGCGGGTAGTTATGGGGAGTTGCACGACGGGGAAAAATAACGGGAACGGTTAAGTTGGCGGGAGCGGTTAAGTTGGGGAAATGGGAATGAACCCAAATCAAGTCAAATGCGGGTAATTAGTCGGGTGCGAACCAGGGTCCGGTCTACCTGAAAAACCGCGTTGACCACCTGAACCGTTAGCTACATTCCGGAATTTATTCCGGGAGATTCTGGCGTCGGAATTCAAAACCGATTTCGCCGCCGTTCTCCATTTCGCGAGCTCTATTAACTAAAAATACCCGCGGGCCCCGACGGTCTGTCCGAAAACAAGGAATTATTCGATCACCCTCCAGCCCCCCGACACGAATTGCGAAATAAACGAAACCAAAAGTAGACCCTTAAAATATTTTAAACCAGCGGCTACTACACCACTCACCTCTTAAAACGAGTTTCGTCCTCGAAACTCAATCCTGGTTTGCGGTAAAGAGATAAGGATAGCCCTCTCTCATCTTTGATTCTAGTTCCCACGTCGCTTCCCGCTCTTCGTGGTTGTTCCAGTGCACCTTCACATAGGGGATGTCTCGGTTTCGGAGCGTCTTGCTTTCTCTTGCTAGTATTCGCACAGGGGTTTCCTCGAAACTTAGGTCCTCCTTTAGTTCGAGTGTCGAGACGTCCAGAACATGCGACGGGTCGGGGAGGTATTTCTTGAGCATCGAAACGTGGAACACGTCATGAATCCGGTTGAGGTTCGGTGGTAGGGCAAGGCGGTAAGCCACTGGGCCAATCCGTTCCAGGATCTCGAATGGCCCCACGAACCGCGGGCTTAGCTTGCCTTTTAACCCGAATCGCTTGATTCCCCTGGACGGCGAGACCCGCAAAAACACGTGTTCTCCCACCTGGAACTCTAAGTCGCGGCGTCTTCGATCCGCGTAGCTCTTTTGTCGACTCTGGGCGGTTAGTAAGCGCTGTCTGACGAGACGCACCTTCGCTTCTGTTTCTTCCACCAAGTCGGGTCCCAAGAACTTTCGTTCTCCCAAGTCGTCCCAATAGATCGGGGATCGGCAGCGTCTCCCGTATAAGGCTTCGTAGGGTGCCATCAGTATGCTGGCCTGGTGGCTATTGTTGTAAGCGAATTCTACAAGTGGTAGGTAACGCTCCCAACCGACTCCCCAATCGATTACACAGGCCCGAAGCAGGTCCTCTAGTGTCTGTATCACTCGCTCCGACTGCCCGTCTGTCTGAGGGTGGAAGGCTGTGCTGAAGTGCAATTTAGTCCCCAAGGCTTGTTGCAGGCTCTGCCAAAACTTTGAGACGAAACGCGTGTCTCTGTCTGATGTGATCGATGCCGGTACTCCATGCAGTCTCACAATCTCGCTGAGATAGACCTGAGCCAACCGCTCCCTGGTCCAAGTTGTGTGAATCGGCAGGAAGTGCGCTGACTTAGTTAGCCGGTCCACCACAACCCATATTGTGTCATGTCCTTGCTGTGAACGTGGAAACCCGGTGACAAAGTCCATGGTGATATGATCCCACTTCCACTCCGGTACCGGTAAGGGTTGTAATTTTCCCGCCGGTCGTTGATGTTCTGCCTTTATTTGTTGACACACCAGGCAATGAGCTACAAATTGAGTTACATCCCTCTTCATCTTGGGCCACCAGAAGGTCTGCTTAAGGTCCCTGTACATCTTTGTACCTCCTGGATGCGCTGCATAAGGGGCGCTGTGTGCCTCGGACAGAATTTCCTTCTTCAATTCCGGGGTATCCGGCATGCAAATCCGCCCGCGGAACCGTAGGGTGTCATCGCCTTCCAATGAAAAATCACTTTCCTGACTCGGTGAGATCTTGTCTCTTACGAGCTGTAGGTGTGAGTCCGCCTGCTGTCCCTCTCGAATCTTTTCTAACAGTGTTGGCTTGACCACCAGAGTTAGAAGTTGCGCAACCGTGCCCACTGGCACTACTTCCAACCCTAGTCGAGAAAATTCCGCGATCAAGTTGCTCTGCTCAGTTATCGCACCTACCGATCCTCCCTCCAGTCGCCCCTTCATGCTCAGAGCGTCCGCTACCACGTTTGCTTTCCCGGGGTGGTATTGGATCGTTAGGTCGTAATCCTTCAGTAATTCCAGCCACCGTCTCTGCCGCAGGTTTAGTTCCTTTTGTGTGAACAGGTATTTAAGACTCTGGTGATCTGAGAAGATGTTACAATGGACACCAAAGAGATAGTGTCTCCATAACTTCAGGACGAAGACCACCGCAGCCAGCTCTAAGTCGTGTATTGGGTAGTTTCTTTTGTAGTCCTTTAGTTGCCTAGATGCATAGGCTATTACTTTCCCCTGCTGCATTAACACACCCCCAAGGCCGATTCTTGAAGCGTCGCAGTACACCTCATAGTCCTCACCGGGTGTTGGTAGTACAAGAATCGGTGCCTCGGTTAGCCTTCTTTTGAGTTCTTCAAAACTTTCCTGGCATTTGGCCGTCCATACAAACTTTTCTCCTTTCTTGGTCAACCGGTTTAGAGGGGTCGCAATCTTCGAGAAACCCTCGACAAAGCGTCTATAATACCCTGCCAGCCCCAAGAAACTGCGGATCTCCGTCACCGTTGTGGGCGGCTGCCAGTCTATCACCGATTCCACCTTCTTGGGGTCTACGGCGATTCCCTTTGCCGAGATCACATGCCCCAGGAATCCCACTTCGCGTAGCCAGAACTCACACTTTTTGAGTTTAGCGAACAGCTTCTGCTCCCTGAGGGTTTGGAGAATCGTTCGTAAGTGATCCTCGTGCTCCTCGTCGGTGGATGAGTAGATTAGTATATCATCGATGAAGACCACCACGAACCGATCTAAGAATGGTCTGAAGACCCGGTTCATCATGTCCATAAAGACTGCGGGGGCGTTCGTAAGTCCGAACGGCATGACCGTAAACTCGTAATGGCCATACCGGGTCCGGAAAGCGGTCTTCGGAATGTCCTCGTTCCGAACCCGAAGCTGGTGGTAGCCAGACTGTAGATTAATTTTTGAAAAGACCGTCGCTCCTCATAGTTGGTCGAAGAGGTCATCGATTCTGGGCAGGGGGTACTTATTTTTCACCGTGACCTTGTTTATTCCTCTGTAGTCGATACAGAGTCGCAGGCTCCCATCCTTCTTCCGTACGAAAAGCACTGGTGCGCCCCAGGGTGACACACTCGGCCTGACAAACCCTTTGTCCAAGAGGTCTTCCAGTTGCGCCTTTAACTCCTTCAACTCCGCGAAGGCCATTCGGTAGGGTGCCTTCGTTATAGGTTGAGTACCTGGCAAGAGTTCAATAGGGAACACCACCTCCCTTTCAGGGGGTATCCCAGGCAGCTCCGTCGGAAAGACATCGGGAAAGTCCCTCACTACCGGGATGTCTGAAGGTGTCATCGAGGGTCGAGTAACCAGATCTACCGATGCCAAATAGGCTACACACCCACCCTCTATCAGACTCCTGGCTCGAGCCGCTGAGATGACTGCCGGGAAGGAGGTGCTCTTGCACGCTAGGTACGCATTCTTAGGGAAACTTGGTTCTTGTAGTTGTACCATCCGCTTATCGCAGTCGATAAGCGCTTGGTACCTTGAGAGCCAGTCCATGCCCAAAATAACGTCGTACTCCTTCAAGGGAATCACTATTAAATCCCAAGGGCAAAATAGCCGCCCTAGCTTAATCGGGCAAGTGGCTACCAAGGAAACACATTAGTCCCAGCATACCAAGAAAACCGTGCGTAAATAATTCACACAAATTCCCCTTCCCCCACGTTCACTCACGTCCTACACCCTTACGTCCCACGCATTTCATTTATTCGTAGTTAAGTGTGATATCTCGGTGGATGTTGGGCCGTCACTGTTGTGATTAAAGCAAAGTCTCTGATACCATCTTAATCTGTCACGCCCCGGGGGTTTTGTTTAGCGGAAACGATACCTCAAAGTACGCGTAAAGTGCGTACATCTTTTTTTTTGTTTGTTTAAAAAAAACCTCCTTCCCCGGCGCGTGCCCAGACCCGCCACATATACAGATTTACTCGAAAATCGGGCAGAGTCTCCTCTGTATATGCACGGCGTCGCGGCTGTTACAATAGTCGAACATGAGCAATCATTTTCCCATTTAATCACAACAGTTCGAAATTGTACGGTGCAAGAAGACTAAACAATACCCGTGGCCAGTCAAGTTGAAAGTATAAACTCACCGTTTTGAAAACAGGCCCACACGGCCTTAGGTTTTGAAAACAGATTGGAAAACGGCATAAATCCACAAGGTTTAGAAAACGGGCCCACGGGAACAATAAAGGAAATAGTAGTGCATAACCAGCAAGAAAGTACTCAACATCCACACGACCCCACAAGGGTATCGAGAACCACACAATAACCTACAATTCTGAATGAAATGCAGAGAAAGTAAATGATACAGCATACTAGGGCTCCCTCAGCCCGACTGCTACCACCTCGGCCTCACCGTCGCCTACCTCTACCCCCTGGAGGTACCTGTCACAGAGTGGGTAGTCAGCGACACTATCATAAGAATAGTACTAAAACAGTAAAGTAATACCAAGCCACCAAAGTAAGACTAGCCGGAACAACCGCTCTACTCGTAACGGTAACTCGCAACCACCTGTACCACCTGTAACACCTGCAACCCCGGTATC
The DNA here is from genome assembly GCA_029204045.2 of Tillandsia leiboldiana. Classification (NCBI taxonomy): domain Eukaryota; kingdom Viridiplantae; phylum Streptophyta; class Magnoliopsida; order Poales; family Bromeliaceae; genus Tillandsia; species Tillandsia leiboldiana. Next base: position 36,103,146 of record CM055064.1, on the reverse strand, counting down.
ACCTGTAACACCTGACCGCATCGGGATCCAATCCCGGCGGTCGCACACCTGACCACATCGGGATCCAATCCCGGCGGTCGCACACCTGACCACATCGGGATCCAATCCCGGCGGTCGCACACCTGACCTCATCGGGATCCACTCCCGACAGGTCGCACCGCTCGCACCTCGCTGCCTCAAACCCCACACCTACGGGGGCCCCCACTACGTCACCTCGTGGGGTAACACGGGTCGAAGACCGCCTTTCCGGAAAAGAGCACCCTTTGCGGTGGCCAGACCGCGGGTGCGCGTGTCGCAACTCGAGCATAAGTAACCAAGACACGGGGTAATATAGTACATCATAGAAACCGTCAGTGTTAGTACCGATTAACAATAAAAAGTCCCTTTCGGATTACCAACACAATACTCAGCCTCGACCGTAAACCCACCTTGTTGTCGCGCTCCTGACTGATGTAAGGTTCTCTCGCGTCTCGGGTGCCCGCCCGGACCTACACGAATCTGTCATATAGGAGTCAGCAACTTAAGACTTTGTCAGATTAACGACTAGAGCGCCCGGCGCCCCCTCACCTTGCGCACAATTCGCACACGTACGCGCCTGGCCCCGCACGGCTGGGCGGCGTACTAACAGCGTGAGGCACCGTCCGCATGCGGTGACGCCCGCACCCGCATGCGGAGTGGCCCGCAAGCGGCGGCCCGCATGCGGAGCCTCCCGCACCGGCATGCGGCGGCGCCCGCAAGTGGCGGCGCCCACAAGTGGCGGCGCCCGCATGCGGCAGCCCGCATGCGGTGCCGCCTGCACCCTCATGCGGGCGGCGCCCGCAAGTGCCGCCAGCACCCTCATGCGGAGACGCCCGCAAGCGGCGGCGCCCGCATGCGGCAGCCCGCAAGCGGCGGCGCCCGCATGCGGTAGCCCGCATGCGGTGCCGCCCGCACCCTCATGCGTGCTGCGCCCGCAAGCGGCGGCGCCCGCATGCGGCAGCCCGCATGCGGAGGCGCCCGTAGGCGGCGGCTCCCGCATGCGGCAGCCCGCAAGCGGTGGCGCCCGCATGCGGTAGCCCGCATGCGGTGCCGCCCGCACCCTCATGCGGGCGGCGCCCGTAGGTGGCGGCGCCCGCATGCGGGGCTGCGTGCCGGATTCCGGCGGTGCCCCACGCCCCTTCCTTTCCCCCCCCCCCTCGTCCGCTCCAACCAAGAACGAAGCAAGAAAGTAACACCCTAGCGTGCTCACCTCGGTTGTCAGAGGAAAGGGTGATCCGATCCTGCGAGTTCGGCTACAAGGAATGTGAGGACGTCTCCCTCTCCTTCCTTGGTCTCGCCGCTCTGATCCTCCGCGCAATCGGTGAGGAAACAGAAAGGTTGGGGAATTAGGGTTTCGTACGCAGGGGAATTGTGGGGAGTGGGGAATTGTGGGAAGTTGCGGCTAGTAGTAGGGAGTTGTGGGTAGTTATGGGGAGTGGCGGGTAGTTATGGGGAGTGGCGATAGTTATGGGGAGTGGCGGGTAGTTATGGGAAGTTGCGGGTAGTTATGGGGAGTTGCACGACGGGGAAAAATAACGGGAACGGTTAAGTTGGCGGGAGCGGTTAAGTTGGGGAAATGGGAATGAACCCAAATCAAGTCAAATGCGGGTAATTAGTCGGGTGCGAACCAGGGTCCGGTCTACCTGAAAAACCGCGTTGACCACCTGAACCGTTAGCTACCTTCCGGAATTTATTCCGGGAGATTCCGGCGTCGGAATTCAAAACCGATTTCGCCGCCGTTCTCCGTTTCGCGAGCTCTATTAACTAAAAATACCCGCGGGCCCCGACGGTCTGTCCGGAAACAAGGAATTATTCGATCACCCTCCAGCCCCCCGACACGAATTGCGAAATAAACGAAACCAAAAGTAGACCCTTAAAATATTTTAAACCAGTGGCTACTACATATCAACAGTGTGGCACTAGGTCCAACAGACCCCTCGATCCATCAGATCCTGCGACTGCGCCATCAACTCTCTCAGCTCTACAGGCGATAACCAATAAGACACTGTCGAGGGTGGCACGGTTCCCCGAATCACGTCAAACGCAATCTCTATCTCCCTAACCGGCAGCATCATCAACAACTCAGGTGAAATCACAATCGGGATCTCATGGGCAACAGGGATATCCTTGAGTCCCGGTGCCGCCGTAAGCACCTCTTACACTGTCGCTATAACCTGTGTGCTCTAACAATCTCAACAATTAAGCCTCCTCTCGTCTGCCTCGCAGAAGGCCAAAGTCCTCTCTCTCCGCAGTCAAACATCCTGTGGCACCGTGCCAACCAATCCCAAGCACAGGGTCAAAACACCGAACTGCCACGATTACCAATAAGTCTGCCGGTATAACTCACGGCCTCAACTGCATTGGACATATTCCACAAGCCTCCTCCACATGCACCAAACTAACAGGAACCTGTACCTCAAGTATATGTGGTAACGCCTCTACCTCTAGTCCATGCAGGAATGCAACATACTCTAACTCCGACTGCTATGATGAAATCACACCCGCGATAACTCGATCCGCTGCTGTGGTGCCCTCCAACCGGGCGGCACAGACTCATCCGCTCGATGCAAGTGGTCGTCGCTCAGTCTGCCAGAATATATCTTGATTAACAGCATAGGGAGCACGACCTCTGTCTCTGCTCACACTGAGGCGACAGGTATGGTCCTCCGCAGACAACAAATCCACGCTACCGCTGCGCTACTCTGATATAGATGCTGATGCTGCCATCGGGGTCCACCTGACCTCTGATGTCTCAAAAATCCACTACCCTGGAGAGAAATCAGGAATGTCACTGCCGGCCAATCTGTCCTTCATCATCTAGCGTCAAGCGCCTCTATCCAGACTTCGCCTCTGGCGGTAGATCCCTATCCAAGGAACTGCAGCGCCACGCTCCATACACAATGCCTACTCCATCGAGGCATCAAAACCTATAACGGAGGGACTGAATAAACTGAAAGGTATCCTCGCGCAATCCACTACCAGCCACACATATCCTATGCGCCTTGTCCCTCGAAACCTGGAGCGTGCCGTTCAACAACTGCATAAACCATCAGCACAAGGGGGCTCTCAAGTAGTCACTCCATCACCACCAACCACGACTCTGCCTCCAAAGGCTCCAAACTCAATCTTACGAGTCGAGGTGGTTCATTGCCAAAACGGGCTCACTCAATCGATAATGTCCCACAGCTCATCAGCTGTCAACTATCCACCCTGCCTCGGTTCCTCGGCACTAAACATTGGCACAGAGGGGGCTACTCAGTGCTCCGACAACTAGGTCACCAAAACCAGTTGCTCACTCAGTCGCTGATATGCCTCTAACAATCCTGTCATCTGGGTCCGGAGCTCTCTGACCTCAATCCGGGTATTTGGCCCAAAACCAACCACTCAAACTCAACTGCTATGACAGGATGTACACGGGTCCCAAACCCAGCGTCGGGGAGACACCGCTCGCCACGACAAAACAGCAAAACAGCACACAACAACACTCGACCCAGTCCAGCGAAAGTCTAAAGCATGTCACCCGTTCCACAGCATTATGTTGTCTGCAGCCAACATAATCACTTAGGAGAATAAACATGCCGATCACTCCTCCCGTCCCTTGGGAGAGGTATAAAACTCAATCAGGACTCTCGCTACAAGTCACGACTCTCACGAAGTCATCCAAGGGTCAAACCATAAGCCTAGGGTTTCAAAGTCCACCATGACCTACAACCTAGGCTCTGATACCACCTAATCTGTCACGCCCCGGAGTCGAAACTGCGACCCTGGCTCGCCAAGAGATCCGCCGCCAATGCAAAACCCTGTAGAGTTATTAATCCCAAAGGATCTAAATAGGTACTATCAAACAACTAGAGGGGGGGTGAATAGGTGTAATACTTAAAAACTCAATCTCAGTGCAAAATAAAAAACAATGCGGAAAATAAAAACAGCACACCGAGATATACGTGGAAACTCCAATCCAGGAGAAAAACCACGGGACCAACACGCAATAACAATCCACTAAGAATAGAAGAATAACAAGGTGATTACCGACTCCACGGACTCAAACCCCTCCTTCAGCTTCTTCGGACCTTGCGCTGACCGGTTGGATATCCACGCAATAACAATCCCTAAGAAAAGAAGAATAACAAGGTGATTACCGTCTCCACGGATTTAACCCCTCCTTCAATTTCTTGGACCTCGCGCTCCACCGATTTTGCACGCCCACTGCACACGTTCGAATCCACGAACGCCACTCGAATCCACGAGCACACGTTTCAAATCCACGAAACGCCTTTAGCACATCGAATCCACGATGCCACGTCGAATCCACGACGCAAACTCAGTCGATAAGAATATTGACTTCGATGGTGATCCTTTGCTTAGATTCTCATTGAGGAACCGTAGAAGAAATCTCTAAGCAAAGATTAGATCAATTCGACAAAAGATATGTTCTTGAAAGAACCATCGAATTGACCTAAAAGAGGCTATAAAGAAGAACGATGAAAACCTAGCCTCTAGGGTTGCTCTCAAGAGTTTTATAAAAAGATCGGCCGTAGCTCCCACGTTTTTGAGAAACCCTAAGTGTCTATTTATAGTTTAGAAACCTTTGGAAAGAGATAAGAATCAAAAACTTACCTTATCTGGAAATTTTCAGGACGGCGATCCGGATCGGATTTACTGCGATCCGGATCGTCGTAACGAGATTGACGATTCCAGAAAACCAAGGGTTCGGGATCCGGATCGCATTGCCCGATCCGGATCGTTCATACAAATCAGAAAACTTAACATTCGGGATCCGGATCGGAAATTGCATGGATCCGGATCGAAGTCTTGTATGAAGCAACAACCTTCGGGATCCGGATCGTTGGCCCTGATCCGGATCCTGAACATGTCCGAACACCAGTTTTTGATTATTATGAAATTAAAAATTCTTCCAAGTGTTTCTATACTATAAGAAAGTATTCGGATCACCAAAATTATTTAGTTAACCATACCTGATCCTTTTGAATACTTTCTTCTTGAGATTGATGTAACTGATCCACAATTCTTCAACTTCAATCTTCAAGATTCAAGACACTGAGTGTCAACTTGAGCTCTTGTTGAATCTTCTCTAAGTCTTTGATTGCTGATTGACAATTTGATCCCTTTAAGACTCCGACTCAACTCACTGACTTGACTCACGAAATATGCCAATACCAAAATGCCGTAACAATCTCCCCCTTTGGCAATTTCGTGACAAAACCCAAAAATACATAAAAGCGCTCAAGTCACTTATCTTAAACCAAAAATCGAAATTCAATGTTATCACCAAAACATTGATTTTCTTTGCGTGAAAGATCCAATAAATACAAAATTACATTTGAACCAAACAGTCCTAGAACATACTCTATGACTTAGGACTTGGAGTCTTAAAGTGATGTAATTCCTGCAAAACAAAACTCCAAACAAAATCAAACGTCAGTCGTTAGAAATTAAAATCCTACATTTGATTCATCCTTTTGGTTCTTTTGTTTTTCCCAGCTCTTTCAACCTTTCTTTGTCTCCCCCTATCTTGAGCATCTCTAACATGTTCTCCATGTTCTTGAGCATCTATGTTCTCCCCCTTTGTGGTACGATCATCATTTTCCGTTCTCCCCCATTTTTCCATTTTCGTTTCGTTTGTCCTCTCTTGATGATCTCATCTCCGTCATTTCTCTTCTCCCCCTTTTTGTCACAAATTGTCAAACAGTGAACATACTAGACAAAAGGAAATTACTAACAAAATTAGTTCATGGAGAAAGAGAGATAAAAGCTCAGTTCTGGTATATATAACAAAAATGCAGATTGCGTACCGGTACCAGAAAGCAAAAATTAAATAATTTCTTGAAACAAATCCAGATTTTAGAATCTTTTCAAATACCGATTTGTATTCCATCAAGAAATCAATTTAAGTGCTTTAAACAGTGAATTCACACAGATGTCATTCAATCCAATTAATTTCACAAAATTAAAAAGATTTACTCCAAAATCATGAAAAATAAAGGTAAAACATTATAAACCGTTTTTCATGTTATATTCATCAAACACAAGTCATCAAAAATAATCTTGAGATCCAAAGTCTATCAAGATGTAACGGATGTACAAAGATGACTTACAGAGATTTCCAAATGACATCAATTTGATTTCTTACCCTTTCAAATTTGAGATAAGCACTAAAATACCTAAGGGAGGCTCTTTGAGCATCTTTCAACTATCCCACCTTATACCAACCAGGAGATTGTTCAAAATATAAGAGTTTTGCATATAAATCTCCAAATGCTTCAACTAAAGATTTTCTCATAAAATACTATCAAGCATCCATAACATGTGGTAGCTTCACACACAAACCGGACGACCGGGGTGGCAGCTCTTTCCTACATGTGGTGGTAGTTTTCACACTCCTTTCGGATGTAACTCTTTCCACATCTTTTGCAAATCATTTCAATACCCTTGAAAGAATGCAATCTCTTACGTGAAAGAATTAAATCCCAAATTTTAGTCTATCAGTTGTCTCACGTTTATCACAATGAATTCACACAACCGAGATAGATTAAGCATCTAAAGATCACACATGATTTCTAAAATTTGATGCTTATAAAATCAAAAACTCCTATAATGAAGTATCTTCAAGATTATGATTAAGGAGTAAAGTTGATAATCCAAATAAAATTAATTTGGAGTGAATAAAAGTGAAGCCCTTTTTATTCAATGCACTTGTTCAGTAAAAACCCTTTTGTTCAAAAACAAAGTATAAAAACGAAGAGCATTGAGAAACATGTAATGCAAAGATTAAGAAAAATATGAAAGGAAAACTAATCAAAGCATTACATACAGTCATAAGCTATTTAGAACTTAAGACAAGGAAAGATATCACCTTTCCGAATCCAAAATCGCTGGATTTTGGGTTGTCTTGATTCGTTGTGGCCGGGGGTTGTCCGCTTTGACTGTTGATCCACCTTAGGTCTTTGCCTCGCAGTGATCCACTTGAATGATTGATGTTGTGGCTCGGACCTTTGGTGGGTTGAGTGAACTCCTTTGACTTGATGTGTCTTTTGATTCCGTTGAGTTCGCTCCGTAGATGAAGTTGCCGAAGGACTCTTCTTTCTCTTTTTCGGGCAATTCTTCACCAAATGTCCTTCAAGTCCACATAGGTGACAAGTTCTTCCTTTCAATTTCATTGTGGAACTTGAAGCATTCACAGTTTGGTTCTTTTTGAATCCCAAACCAACCTTGCTTGTTTGACCTAATCCGGACATACATTCAAGTTTCTTGGAACCGGTTGAAATCCTTTGTATGTCGGATTTAAGTTGATGAACTTGCTTGGTCAATGCTTGATTGGTGACATGTATTTCCTCAAACTGCTTTTCAAGAAAATCAATCTTGTTAATATGGGAATTAACGACCGTTTCCGATTGATTTATCTTTTCTTGGAGGATTTTATTATTATCCAATAAAAGCTCTCGTTCCTCCTCGAGATCATGAAGTTTGATCTTTAAAGCATGATTCTCGTCTTGATCTTCAAGCCGTTGCTTTCTCAACTTCTTGATATGTTTGGCCATCTTCTTAGATTCCGCAAGAAGTTGTTGATATGCCTCAACGAGTTCTTCCTCGTCCGACTCCCCCTCACTTGATGACTCTCCGCCGGTTGTTGATGTTTCATACAAAATCAAAGGAGTAGAGTTAGTGACTAATGATGATAAACAATTATTAGAAGAGGGAAAATGAGAGGCATGAGAAGCAACGATTTTTTTCCTCTTTACTTGAGGTTGATTCATTAGAAGTAAAATCGTCCCAAGTTTTCGCTTGCAAAGCCTTCTTTTTATATAATTTCGGAGTAGGACAATCCGTTGAAATATGGCCGTAGCCTTTGCATCTATAACATCGGATTTCCCCTTCGAATTCATCTTTTTCCTTAGAAGGTTTTGCAAGGAATTTGAGGTTAGAGGATTTAGAACCCGATGATCCTTTAGATGGTTTCGTGGATGAAGATCCATCGGTTCGATTCTTCCAAAATTTTCGACGAAATTTCTTTGTGATCCGCGCCAATTGTTCTTCAAAATCGGCAAAAGAGATTTCATCGTCGGAACTCGATTCGCTATCTTCTTTCTTTGTGGATTTGAATGCAATACCTGTAAGCTTAGAAGAAGACTTGGAAGAAACTTGATTAGTAGGAAAAGTCATTTCATAAGTTTGCAAAGCACCTACTAATTCCTCTACACTCATCTCATCCGGATGACTAACGGTTTCAATGGCGGTAACCTTTGCCCTAAACCGTTCCGGAAGAGTCCGAAGTATCTTTCTTACAATTTTCGACTCCGGGATCTTTTCTCCTAAATTAGCACATGTATTTATTACATCTTGAAGTCTAGTGTAATAATCTGTAAACAATTCATGCTCTTCCATATGAATAGAGTCAAATTGACTTGTAAGCATCTGGAGCTTTTGAATTTTTACAAGATTAGTACCCTCATGTGTAATTTTGAGAATATCCCAAATTTCCTTCGCGGTTTCACACGCGGAAATTCTTGTAAATTCAGTCGAGGAAAGAGAGTTAAATAAAGCGTTCATACCTTTCCCATTGTAAGAAGATCTTTCAAATTCCTCTTTGGACCATCTAGAGCGAGGTTTTGGGGTAGTAGAATTTCCTACTTCCTCAACAGGATGCACCCAACCGCATTCCACGGATTGCCATACTCGCTCATCAATTGCGATGAGAAAAGCTCTCATCCGCACTTTCCAATAAGCATAATTAGTCCCATCAAAAAGAGGAGGTCTATAAATATTACCACTTTCACCCATCATGATAGATAAACCTAAAACCCGCTCTGATACCAATTGTAGAGTTATTAATCCCAAAGGATCTAAATAGGTACTATCAAACAACTAGAGGGGGGGTGAATAGGTGTAATACTTAAAAACTCAATCTCAGTGCAAAATAAAAAACAATGCGGAAAATAAAAACAGCACACCGAGATATACGTGGAAACTCCAATCCAGGAGAAAAACCACGGGACCAACACGCAATAACAATCCACTAAGAATAGAAGAATAACAAGGTGATTACCGACTCCACGGACTCAAACCCCTCCTTCAGCTTCTTCGGACCTTGCGCTGACCGGTTGGATATCCACGCAATAACAATCCCTAAGAAAAGAAGAATAACAAGGTGATTACCGTCTCCACGGATTTAACCCCTCCTTCAATTTCTTGGACCTCGCGCTCCACCGATTTTGCACGCCCACTGCACACGTTCGAATCCACGAACGCCACTCGAATCCACGAGCACACGTTTCGAATCCACGAAACGCCTTTAGCACATCGAATCCACGATGCCACGTCGAATCCACGACGCAAACTCAGTCGATAAGAATATTGACTTCGATGGTGATCCTTTGCTTAGATTCTCATTGAGGAACCGTAGAAGAAATCTCTAAGCAAAGATTAGATCAATTCGACAAAAGATATGTTCTTGAAAGAACCATCGAATTGACCTAAAAGAGGCTATAAAGAAGAACGATGAAAACCTAGCCTCTAGGGTTGCTCTCAAGAGTTTTATAAAAAGATCGGCCGTAGCTCCCACGTTTTTGAGAAACCCTAAGTGTCTATTTATAGTTTAGAAACCTTTGGAAAGAGATAAGAATCAAAAACTTACCTTATCTGGAAATTTTCAGGACGGCGATCCGGATCGGATTTACTGCGATCCGGATCGTCGTAACGAGATTGACGATTCCAGAAAACCAAGGGTTCGGGATCCGGATCGCATTGCCCGATCCGGATCGTTCATACAAATCAGAAAACTTAACATTCGGGATCCGGATCGGAAATTGCATGGATCCGGATCGAAGTCTTGTATGAAGCAACAACCTTCGGGATCCGGATCGTTGGCCCTGATCCGGATCCTGAACATGTCCGAACACCAGTTTTTGATTATTATGAAATTAAAAATTCTTCCAAGTGTTTCTATACTATAAGAAAGTATTCGGATCACCAAAATTATTTAGTTAACCATACCTGATCCTTTTGAATACTTTCTTCTTGAGATTGATGTAACTGATCCACAATTCTTCAACTTCAATCTTCAAGATTCAAGACACTGAGTGTCAACTTGAGCTCTTGTTGAATCTTCTCTAAGTCTTTGATTGCTGATTGACAATTTGATCCCTTTAAGACTCCGACTCAACTCACTGACTTGACTCACGAAATATGCCAATACCAAAATGCCGTAACAAACCCCGCAAAGGCGAAGCGTCCTACTTGCAAGAAAGGGCAACAGCTAAACAGATATCAGAGTTATAAAATAACAGTGCAGTAAAACTAAAACCAACCATCTGTACAACTGGAAACAATACAATAATGTCCATCTCCCCAAAATGATAATCATACAATATCCTCGGATACAAAACCCAGAACTCAACAGGGAGGTATCTCTAATAAATACATCAGTGTACAAGCTCTCAATACATAACATATCCTCACTACAACAGTCTCTCAAAAGAGGAAACAAAATAACTAATCTACTGAAGATCTCCTCTGAAGGGGTACCGCTACTCTCCAACGACGGGTACGGATCTAGCTCGCGACTCCCTCGCCTCGATCAACAACCGCAGAATCAGCAACACCCGCTAAGACTCTGCAAAACAAAGGAGAGAAAAGAAAGGTAGGGGGAAAACCCCCAATGGGTGTGAGAACTACACCAAAAGGGAGTTCTCAGTGGGTACCACCGCCAGGCCCGACGATCTGCCCACTAAGTCCACTAGAGGCATAAGATAACCAATGCAGTAAAAACTGAACAAGAAAGCTGGAGACACTCAACAGCTATCATGCCTCTATCTAAATGCTCAAATGGGGAAACTCTGATAAAGATATGCACCACTCGCACACGAGGTGCTCAATCGACCCAATCGAGCTGACTGCCACATCGGGTCCAGTCAAACCTGCGCCCACCTACAACCACCTCCCGCTGACGGGCAGGAATTACGTAGGGCGTCCAAATGGACTAACTCCCTATCGAATAGTGGCTCATGCAGGCTATAGTCGAAATCCACGCTCTCTCATAACGGATAGACTCAAGATGCTCAACCTCTCACACAACGGTCAAAGTACTCTCAACGACACGGGACCACCGTCAAACCAAACGGCTCCCAACAACACTAGCACTGGTCTAAACACAGCTACTAGACTCCACTCAGCCCCCAGGCACGAGTGCAACAATAAAAGTACCTGACCGAACAAACCCAATCAAATGAACCGGTATAAAACCCGGTACTGCCTGCTCAGTCATCAATCTCACGAACTCAATATCTCCACTGCCCAAATGACCGGAACCCAACACGGTCTGACCGGAACCCAACACGGTCTAAAGCCTACTCCGGAGTGGCACTCGAGGGGAGCGGCCCGCACGAGTAAAGTATCACTGTAACAAGTATCACTGTAACAAGTATCACTTTAACAAATATCACCATATAGCATGACTGGATCACGACTCTGATCAAACTGGGAAAACCCATCCACTAAAGGGAAACCCGATCCCTAATCTGATGCAACAGTAAACAATAAGTGGGAAACTCCATCCACTAAAGAAACCTGATACCCAATCTGATGCATAAGCAACCTCCGGTCAACCGCCCAATGTCCGCGGTTGCCGCAATACCCCACAAACCACAACCTGGTGCAACAACCCACACCCGGCCAACCGCCCAATATCCGCAGTCGCCAGAAACCCTACCTACCACAATCCGGTACAACCTGTCCCCGACACCAAGATCCCAGCTACACTATCCCAAATTCCTGCTCGAACCCGAGCAACATGAACCATATGACTGACAAAAAGGAGAAAAGAAGCAAAGATGATTTCTCCTAAGTCAAGTCCCAATATGAAAGTGTAGCAGTAAAAAATGGCCTATCTAGATGTCCAACAAGCATGCATTTGTCCTCAAGCAAGAAAAATGAAGTATAATCGATAGTAGCTTCACATAAATATAAACTCATGCCAAAATCAACTATGGACTACACCTGCCCAAAATCCATGATCCATAATCCATAATAACTCCTCAGAGTAAAACCCGCACATAGATATAATATCATGTCCCCTCGAATGATCAATCCTCGTAAAATACTATGTGCTAATATGGCATGCTAAAAACCCGCTACTACAAAATGTCAAACCCACATGAATAGGCCAATGATTAAATAACATGTACAATAATTAGGTAAGCATTAATCCACAAGATCTAGGCCACGTTCCATGCTTACATCTTGACGCCAGATATTACAGAATTAAACATGCATACTAACAATCACATAGGGTAAATTTCCTTAGGTAAGCTTTTACTAATCATTATCATGAATAACCAAATATTGCAAGTCCTCAATGATGTTTAACATGAAAATTAATCTTGCAATTTCCTTATACCATCATCCTTACTAGCTTACCTCTCAATAACATACCATATACCCTAAACATGCATGCATTCTAACATATAGAGTTAGAGAACCGTCCACCGGTTCTGGAGATGAAGCAACCCACCTGAAACGCTTTCCGCAGGCAAAGCCGAAGTCGGTGAAGTGCGTAGCCACATGCTAACCAAATTCCACTGAACCCGTATCCTCGGTACAAGTCGCGCAAGCCTCGGCTCCAAACAACATCACCCCAACAATGCAACACCACAACAATCAACATCACACACAAAAAAATACCCCAAACATACACTTGATGTTTTTCCCAAACAGCACAAAGAAGGGCATTCTCACTTCCAAGCAGTGCTCCAAAAATTCCAGAAAATTCACGGTTGCGATCCTCGCGACGAGTAGCCCCAAAACGAGTATTTATACGCCCCATTCCGACACCTGTAGGCCAAGATATAATTAGAACACTGCGTTAAGTCAAAATGTACACTGTCCAAAATCTGTCGGAAACCAGTCCGAAAGAAGGTTAATTATCACCTGCAAGATAATCTCCAAAAATTCCAATAAAAATACGACGGCGATCCTCTCAAAGCGTAGATATCAATCGAGTCTTTAAACGCCTCATTCCAATGCTCGGGCATAGAGATAAAAATCCGACAATCCTCCGCTGTCAAAAAATCAACCAGCAAAATAGTGGCTCAGAGATGCCTCGTAAACCGTGCCAATAACTCAAAATGAGGCAAAGTGATCAACACGAAAATCGAAGACGTACCTCTCATGAACGCGCTGCCGTAAAAAATCAGCTCAAATAACCATCGGGGTAGCTCAGCGGGTCTCGCGCACTGAAATGCGACGGTAGAAGCCAAAATCCAAGAAACGTCGCAGTGCGCCGCGTCGCAGAAAGCGCGGATGTCGAGGCCTCCAAAAAAATCTGAATATTCATCGAAGGGTGGAGGAGAGGGAGAGGAACAACTTCCCTTCAGGCCTCACTAGCAAGAGAGCTCGGGAAAAGGCTCAAACCGCAAGCCCAAGGGGGCTATATATAGCCAAATCCAAACAAATAAAATAATTCCATCTGTGTCCTAGTTTCCGGGCACCCGAAATTTTCGGGCGCGCACAGTGCGCCAACAGTGCCCAATCCGGGCCGTTGATCCAGCGCCCGGAATCACCCCAACGCGCCACGTGGCGCCGAACAGGGGACAGCGGATCCGGCCGCTCACCAGGCGCCGCGTGGCCTGCCTCGGACGCCGACGCGTGGCACGCCCGAGCAGGAACCGCGCGTCAACGCGCGCCCGCGTGCGCGCACGCCGCGCTGTCGGGCACGCACTGTGGTGTCCCGGAATCCCCGTGCGTTTCGACCGTGTGCTTGGTGGTGAGAAAACACCTATTTTTGGTGTATTGAGTCCGTTGTGCGTCGAAGGGATGCCAAAAACGGACTCAGCGCGCGAAAACGTTTCGACCGTGTGCTTGGTGGTGAGAAAACACCTATTTTTAGTGTATTGAGTCCGTTGTGAGTCGAATGGATGCCAAAAACGGACTCAGCGCGCGAAAATAGTCAAAATTGACTATTTCCAGGCTTAAACGGGCAAACGTGCGCGAATCCCGAGACGACGCGGATTCCGAGGCGATTGCACGCGGTTCGAGGCGCGGTGGCGTGCTGTGGAAGGCCCGCAGCTGGCGCGCTGGGGAAGCGCGCTTCCTGCGCGGGTCAGCGCGGGGGCCGCCACGTGGCGGGCGCCCATTTGCGCCCGCGCGGACGCGGGGGTCGCGCGCCCGTGTGGCGCGCGGGGTGTCCCGCGCCTGTGTGGCGCGGTGTAACGCGCCCGTGTGGCGCGCGGGCTACCGCATCCACGTGGCGCGCGGGGGCGCGCGCCCGTGTGGCGCAGGGGGGCGCGCGCCTGTGCAGGTGCGCGTCGGCCCCGTGGGGTGGACCGCCAGGTGGCGGGCTCCCATTGGGGGGCTCCGTGGGGTGGGTCCAATGGACCACCCCTCCCCTCCATCTTCCTCTCTTCTTCTTTCTTCTCCACCCGCGCACCGATCTCCTCTCTTTTTCCTTTTCTTCTCTAACCGAGCACAAGGGGAGAGAGTGGGAGGAGGTTTCGTGGGGTGGAGCGGCACGTTGGCGACCTCGTGGAGCGCGCAAGGCGTTCCATTTAGCCAGATGGGCGGCGCGACGCTGTCGAGGTAGGTCCCGCGTGTTGATTTTTGCGGTGTTTTTAGCACAGTTTTGAGGCGTCCTTTTGGACATTGGATTTGACCCTGTCCTCTTATGCGTGTTAGGGACCGTGTTTTACTGCACCGTTTTGCGTGCGGACTCCGGCGGCATGCTTCGTTTTGCGTGCGGACACCATTTTGCGTGCGGACTCCGGTACCGTGCTCCGTTTTGCGTGCGGACTCCGACGGCATGCTCCATTTTGCGTGCAGACTCCGGCACCATGCTCCGTTTTGCGTGCGGACTCCGGTGGGGGCAAGGAATCGTGTGGAGGCCAATTGCAAGTGTCTACGAGCAATTGGTGGCTTACCGAGGTGGGTTGGATTTTCTCTAAGTCTGCGGACTTCCTTCTAATTCTGTTATGATAGGATTCAGCATGCTAGAATAAGTGTTTTATTGGAACCTTGACTAGCACCCCTGTCATATGTTGCATGTGCTTAACCAGACCAATAGAGAACCTTAATCTGGGCTAGGTTCTTTTATGCTTTAGACATCTCACACATTGCATTTATTTCTGGACATAGAGTTCCTCGCCCGGGTAGTGGGCCGAGTGGTCAGGGCATTGTGGGACGTATGTTGCACTCGGGCCTGGGGGCTGAGTGGGGTCTGGTAGCCGTGTTAGGCCAGTGTTAGTGTTTTGGGAACCGTTTTGGGAAAACGGTGGCCCGGATCTTTGGGTATTTTCTCTGGCTGGTTGTCACTACACTGGTAGTGGCAGTGGTGTACTAGTGACAGCAGGACCTTGAACCCAGAACCTTTTTGGACGCACACATGATTTTAGTCAGCCAATGTTTTCTTCCAAGCCTCGCAGGGTCTCCTGAGTCTGTTCTTGTTTGATAGGGCGAGGGCTTTAGCTCTTCGAGGTTTGGACATAAAACTTGTTTTTAAATTATTTTCCTAAAAAGAGTAAAATCATTAAAAAATGGATTTCTCTTAGATCAAATGGTTTTCTGTAATAAATGTCACTGTTTCTTATAAACTTACCCACTCGAGATGATTCGAGTGGTCTGGGTTCTAAGGGCTGATTTCCTTCTGGGGTCGAAAGCAACGGGAGGCTACGCCTATAGCCTGTTCTTGTTTGATTGGGGTCGTAGGTATTAGTCTCCCGGGGTTTTCGGACCCTCCGCTATTTGGCTGTAGAGCATCTCCAGCCCGCGAGTTTAGCATATTGTGTTGGTTCTCCCACTTTAACCGAGGGAGCCGAATCCCTGAACGGTAAGGGATCGAGAACTTCGGTAAGGGATCGAGAACTTCGATAGGCTAAGCCTAGAGTCTGTTCTTGTTTGATTGGGGTTCTAGGCACCGGCCTAACGAGATTCTCGGACCCTTGCTGCGTCAGACGGTTCTTCTCGTCTATGAGTGAGGTGTCGTTTTGGGAGCCGTTTGGGCGGACGGCGGTCCCAGTAGTTGTGTACTTTCTTTTAGTGGGTTAGCTTTCTGAGGTTGAGTCGTGGAGTCTTTCTCCGACTGAGTTATGCTAGTTGAGCATTGAGTTCCGATCTGTTTGATCGTGGATTATAGCCTGCATATGTCGCTTATTGAGACAGATGAGATACTTGAGCTCATTGGGGTCGCTCCCCTCGAGTTACGCCCCGGGTGCGTGTGATGATGAGATGATGATGCGCCTAGTTCATATACTAGTGGTCGCTTGATACCCCTGGCCGAGTTACCATGGGGTCACTTTACGTGAGATTGAGATAGTCCGATGGGACGCCCTAGTTGATACACTAGGGGGCGCAGGCTTGACTAGACCCTATGGGGCAGTCACTGAGATTTGGGTTACTGTGAGTGAGTGGTTGCATAGCATGTGTCTTAGTAGAGTTTTCATTGAGTATAGTACTTATGACATATTAGCAGTATCGAGTGGATGCATACCATCATCTGTGTTTTTCCACTTGAGCATAGTAGATAGAGGCATGATAGCTGTAGATACTTTTCCAGCTTTGTTTTCTTATCACAGTCTTTTTCTGTTATCTTATGCCTCTAGTAGACTTAGTGGGCAGACCGTGGGTCTTGGAGACGGTACCCACTGAGAACTACTGTAGGATGTAGTTCTCACACCCTCTGTCGGTGACAGGTTGCTGAGGCTTTTCTTTCCGTTCTTGCCCGTGCTGGCGCGACGGACCGAGGACAGGGAGTCACGTGATAGTTCCCTACCAGCATAGTTCTTTTAGAGTGTGGTAGATGTACCATCCCGGACTGTGGGATTCACTGTTTATTGTATTATTTCCAATTTTAGTTATCTCCCGTCTGGATTCATAGATGTTGTATATGTGGATTATTTTTATTTGTATCTGACCTTGTATTATTCAGGTATTTAGGAGATGGACTTTGTATTTATTTTCAGCTTTATAGTAGTTTGATTTTATATTACAGCTTTTATTTACCGCTCTGATATCTGTGTAGCTGTAGTTCTATCTTTTGCATGTTAGACGCTTCGTCGGTGCGGGGCTTCCCGTGTCGACGGCGGATCTGTTGGCGAGCCCGGGTCGCAGTTTCGACCCCGGGGCGTGACACGCACCCCGAGGCACCTGCCCCAAACTCTGTGGACCGCGTTGCCTGCACCAGCCACCCAACGGCCGCCACGTGTCATGCCCTCCGGTGCACGCCAGCCCCGTGGACCGCGCGCCTGCCTGCGCGCCCGCGCGCCTGCCCGAGCCCGCGCCGCCGCGCTCCGCCGCCGCGGCCTGCCGGCGCCGGAACAGTACCTGCTGCCTCGAAATTCGTGCCGGGTCATCCAGGCTCCGAAAAATACAAGTTAATAGCCTATTTCGATCGTTTTCGCGCGCTGAATCCAAATCCGCTGTCCGTTTTGCCAAATTCCATTTCTAAAAATTGCCGAAGGCATCCGGAAAGGTGTTCTTAATCTAATTTTTCGCACTGAGTCCAATATTGATATCCATTTCACGCGAAACCTCTTCTAAACATTCGACGGGGTCATCCGATTATCCACGTGATCCATTTAACACCCGAAGTCCATCACTTGTGTCCAAATTGTGCACAAACACCACCGACACACCACATAGGCCTCCATAAGCTGCCAATCAACCAGTAATCTCATCGCGCAGATCCGGGTCCTCACAAGTTGGGCTTCCAAGTTTCGACGCCGCTAACTCACTTTTCATCCCAAAGACTTCCGCGTCGATCCGAATCAATCCGAATTTATCTGTAAACGCAAATGGAATACGCCCAAGGCGATTTCTCCGCACCACGCCATCCTGCGAGGTCGGTGCACTCTACAAGGTCCCGATACTCTACAACATCGTTGTAATTTTTTTGGATTTTTCTGAGGTTGTTTCGAAGGTGAAAATTATACTTTTTCTAGACGGATTACTGCAGACTTTTGATCATTGGAAGTTTCGCGTTTGCCGCGGTGATTAAATTGTATCTTGGCCTACAGGTGTCGAAACGGGACGAATAAGTACTCGTTTTTCATCTACTCGTCGTGAGGATCGCAACGGCGATTTTTTCGGATTTTTCTGAGGACTACACTAAGGTGAAATTTCCTCATTTTCCGTGCTGTTTTGCAAAACAGTAATTACTATTTTGGAGATGCCCATTTATGCCGTGTGCGATCTATTTTGCTGTAGTTCTCGCATTTTGGAGGTTTGCGAGAATTGAGGATCTTGGACAGCGAGGAGTCTCGTACTGTTGTGGTTTGTGCTTTTCGAGGTGGGTAGTTGTTGTGGACCTCATCTTTTGATTCACTCACTAGGAATATTAGAGTGATCCCCATTGTTGATTGTTGAGTAGTACATTGTGGGTAATATGCATACTTGTATAGATTAGACATGTGATATGTTAGTACTTAGTGTTCTTATGAGATCTATTATTATCCTGGATTAGCATGCTCTAATTAATGTAAGAACAACGATATCTGTTTTTCTTTTATCAACATGAGGACACTTGCATGCTTGTATGGACATCTAGATAGGCCACCTTTTACTGCTACACTATCATTGGAATTTGACTTAGGAGAAACCATGTTGGCACCTCTTCTCCTTTTATTGAGATACATGTGGTATTGCTCGGGTTGAGCAGGGTTGTAGGATAGTGTAGCCGGGTTTATTGAGTAGATTTGTCATACCAGATTGTGGGTTGTGGGGTATTGCGGCGACCGCGGACATTGGGCGGTTGACCGGATGTTAACTTGTGTATCAGATTGGGGATCGAATTTCTCTAATGGATGGAGTTTCCCACTTATTGAGTATTATTGCATTAGATTGGGGGATCGGGTTATCTTTAGTGGAGGGGTTTTCCCACTTCGATCATTGTTGTGATCTAGTCCTGCTATTTCATGATACTTGTGACATGGTTACTTTACTCGTGTGGGTCGCTCCCCTCGAGTGCCACTCCGGAGTAGGCGATTGACACATCGGCCAGTGAGTGCCAGATAGTGAGTATCGGTTAGTGAGTACCGATTTGTGAGCATATACTTGAGACAGTTTGAGCAGACAGTGCCAGTGGTTATTGGTCCATCGATTGGGTCTATTCAGGCAAATAGTTTTACTAATTTTGAGGTACTTGGCACTGTTCCGGCGGCCGGCGGGCGGCGGCGGCGGCGGCGGGCAGCGGGGGAGCGCGGCGGCGCGGGCGCGGGCGCGGGCAGGCGCCGGGCAGGCGCCGGCAACGCGCGGGCGCGGGCGCGGGCAGGCGCCGGCAACGCGCAGGCGCGGGCGCGGGCAGCGCACGGGCAGGCACGCGGTGCACGGGGACGTCGTGCCACGTGGCGCTTTTCTATTGGATTGGGTGCGGACGCGTGGCAGGCTAGGACAGGTCGATGCAGCGGACTTGGTCCACGGAGCTAGTGCAGCAGACCTCGGGATGCGTGCCTGGCAAGGAGCGCAGGCGGCGCTGGCAGCGCGCACATGGGCGCGCCAGGCGCACGTTGACCGGGTTCACGCCACGCGTCGTCGTCCGGGTGGGGCCACGTGGCGCATGTTGGGTGGCTAGATCAACTGTTTGCTGTTTTGTGGATGACGTGGCGGAACCGGATAGATTCGGGCGCTCCGCGAGGCAGTGGACCGCAGCACTGTTGGCGCCCAAAATATTTCGGGCGCCCGAAACCGGGGACACACTCGGTATTTCGGCAATTGTTTCGGTGCGCGAGCTCCCCCGGCCTACTCCGACCACCTTTTCGAGCGATTCTTGCGCCGTTGGATCCGCGACAGGTAGGGCTACGATCTTGGTATTTTCATCTTCCCCTCGTTTCGGATTTTTCTTGTTGTTTTCCCGAGCTTACTGGGACCCATGTTTTCTGTGAGGATTTCGGGGACAGCAGGTTGATTCGTGGATTTCTCCGCGCTCGAGCGTCGGATTGAGGCGTGCCTATACTCTTTTTACATCTACGCGTCGCGAGGAGTATTGCCGTATTTTTCTGGAATTTTTCTGAGGCTTGCCCGGAGGTATATTTTCTCCCTTTATCTGTGCATGGGATTACAGTTGTTTGTTGTGGGGTTTCGCGCTCACCGTGTTGTGGAATTTGTAACTAGGCCTACGGGGCTCGGATTGGGACGTGCAGGTACTCGTTTCGAAGGGCTCGACGCGACAATCGCAGCAGTATTTTTAATGGATTTTTCGGAGCCCTCTCTGCAAGTGAAAATGTCGCATCTTTAGGACTATTTTCGCAGATTGTGTATACTTGGATAATTGTTGGAATTAAGTGTAATTGTGGACCTTTTGTTGTACCCAGGAGGGTTTGTGGGTATTTCTGAACCCGTTGGAACTGGAGGAATTTGGTGTTATCTACTCCTGGGTATTTTCAACTGTGGGCCTTTGGACAGTTCAGCTCTTCAGGTGGGTTGCCTCGTCTTCAAGATCTATGGACCGCACACTAATTCTATTGACGTAGGATCATGCATAGTTGTGTACGTACTATGTAGCATGCTAGAATGTGAGAGTTGGTATTCCTATTGTCATTTGACGATCATGTGATTCTTCTGCATCCTACAATCTGTTAAATTATTGTTATCTTGGGACTTGACCTAGCACCCCCGTCATATGTTGCTTGTGTAACCAGACTTGTAGAAAACTCTCACTTGGGCTAGGTTTATTTATGCTCTAGACATCCACACTTTGTATTCTATTCCTGGACATAGTGTTATCCTCGCCCGGGTAGTGGGCTGAGTGGTCGAGATTCTTCTTAGTGTGGGATGCATGTTACACTCGTGCTTGGGAGCAGAATGAAGTCTGGTAGTTGTTGTTAGTCTTTTATCTGTGGCGGGAGCCGTTTGGGTGAACGGTAATCCCGAGATGTTTTGTTCTGTATTTCTTTTGTCGCCACTGTGTTAGTGGCAGCAGTATACCAACGATAGCAGGACCTTGAACCCAGAACCTTTTTGGACACACACATGATTTTTAGTCAACCAATGTTTTCTTCCAAGCATCGAAGGGTTGCCTGAGTCTATTCTTGTTTGATTGGACAAGGGCATTAGCTCTTCGAGGTTTGGATATAAAACTTGTTTTCAAACTGTTTTCCTAAAAAGAACTAAAAATCATTAAAAATGGATTTCTTTCAAATCAAGATGGCTTTCAAAAGGAAACTATTTTAGTCCTCACCCCGCATAGGGTCCAGTCAAGCCTGCGCCAAACCTACTGCCACCACATCCTCACTGGGACGGGACTTACGTAGGGCGTCCCACACGGACTATCTCAAACTCACACAAGTGACCCCATGGTAACTCGGCCAGGGGTATCAAGCGACCACTAGTAAATCAACTAGGCGCATATCCACATCGTAGCCTCGTCAGGCTCGGTATCATCATCGCACCCGGGGCGTAGCTCGAGGGGAGCGACCCCACCGAACTCAAGTATCACATCTGTCTCACTGTCTCAATATGCGGCACATGCAGGCTATAATCCACGATCAAACAGATCGGTATCTCAAAGCTCGAAAACACAACTCAGTCGGAAAAGAACCTCGACTCAAACATGAATAGCCCAAACACTCCCACAGCTATGTCGGAGAACCCTCAACGACTCAATCTGATAATGCACGACCCTGGCTAAGTCGGGAAACCTCCACGACTCGATCTGCCGGAACCCCAAAATCCTCGAAGCTAAGTGGGAGAACCACCTCCACCACTAAATCGGAATACGACCCATGATCTAGAGTAATCTCAAAACTCAAATGACACTAAACTCATCTCAAAAGCTCAAAAAGAGACCCCTCGGCCCCCAGGCACGAGGGCAGAAGCACCCTGAACCTATGCCATACCTCTGGCGAACTCATAAGTTAAAAACCATCTTTGAAAAGGCTAATTTTCTTTCAAACGGGTTTTTTCTCGATTTTTAAAATGATCTAGGTGCATAAATGAGGCCAACAGAATATGAAACCTAGTGTCATATAGTGTCATGAGTATGCTAAAAATAATCTGGGGCTAAAATGAATTTTTCAGAAAAATCCAGGCAACTATCAGATTTAATTACAGGAAAAAAATAACATAATAACATGATCAACATGCATTCAATAGCTTTAAAGGGCATTCCATAAATCTCGAAGAAATTCCAACCCACCTGGAACGCTTTCCGAAGGCAAACGCTGAAGTTGGTGAAGTGCGGCTAGCTCAAAAAGGATCTGCTGAAGTTGCTTCTTCGGCGCGCGGTTGCCTTAACCTCTACCACAAGCTTACTGCACACCAAGTGCCCACAGCTCATTCCAAGTCCACCTGTAATGACACGACTTTTCTAGTGATATTTTACCCTCCTGCTAATAGAGTATAAGTTAGAGGAAATTAAATTATCGAGCTCTTTTGAGTTGACCAACACACGGTGCGGGTATTTTTCGGTAATAGAGCTCGAAAAATGATGAATGGCAGTGCAATCGGATCTAAAATCTGACTTACGGATCTCCCGGAATGGGGTTTTGAAGGTCGCGGTAACCGTGGGGTGCATCGGAATCCGTGCAAAAGATCTGGCACGCTTTTCGAGGAATCTTGGAATTGTCTTGAGAATAGATATTTATCGTTAAATAATAAATATCCGAATATGGAATTTTTTCTTTTTACGTACGTATGATAAAAGGATAAAATAAATAAAATAAATTAATAATAAGAGGATAATTAAACCCCGGTTACCGGAAGGAAAAACCCTAGTTTAAAATATCGCCTCCTCAAACCCTTCCCTCTCGTGCGTACCGAAGACCAAAATAATAAAACCCTAGTTCGGAAGCTCCGTTTTGGTCCGTTTTGAGCGCCGTTTTCGCCGTTGGGATCACCATTTCAGTTGTTTTCTTGGCATGGCTACTTGGGATCTTTTAGGTCACCGTTTCGCCATGTCAGGTGCTAGTTTCGCAGACGCTCCGCGCCTTGACGAAATCGTCGGGGTCGCGCCGTCAGGCCTTTTTCCTCATCATTTTCGCCGTCGGGGTCTTCTTGGTTTAACCATGGATGTCCCGAGTTGGCTACCGGTTGAGAATTGGGTTTTGTCGGTTTTCTGTTAGCGGTTTTGGGTTCCGATGGAGTTCGCGATGAAATAGTCGCGGTCCGGTTGTTGTTAGCCATTGAATTTACCGGTTTGATCTGACTTTTTGGTTTTACTTGACGGTTTTGACTTGTTGGGTTTTTTATTGACGTCGCGGTTCTCTAGGCACAGTGGTTTCAGTTTTTGTGGGTTTATTGTTTCAGTGGTGGGGACCACTGATTTTACCTGATTAGGGTAAGGTGCTAAATTGTGCTCTTGGATATTTTAGTAGGCCGCGAGGAGTTCTGATTTGCTTAGGAGGGTCGCGGGCGCGGTCAGTTATCTTCATTCCAGGTGGGTACCTTTGCAATAAGTGCAACTAGTGCAATAAATGCACCATGTCATCGTAAAAAGTATGTTAATCTGTTTAATAAAGTAGATGAGGTGTTTCAATTGAATTAACCTTTCGCATGATTGTTTTACTAATCTGACTAACGCGGCTGAGGTCGCAACACTATTTCACACTCATATTGCTTACACGCACACCGGCGGCTTGGCCACCGCACAGGGTGTATTTTTCCGGAAAGATGGCACGTTGGTCCGTGTACCCCACGACTAGTGATGATGGGGACCTCTCAAGGGGAGGCGACTGCTACTTGGGCAGTGGAGGGGTTGGAGGCACCAAGAAAATGAGTGTGGTATTCTAGGGTTGGTGCCCAGCTTGATTGGGTATTCTAGGGTTGGTGCCCAGCTTGATTCGGTATTCTGGGGTTGGTGCCCAGCTTGTTTTGCGGCAGGGATTTAGCGATACATGAGGGAAAAGCGAAAGGTTCCGGTGCATTTGTTTTTGTTTTAAAGTTATTGCTAATTGTTTGAAACATCTACTTTATTTGTCCCTGACTTTACCCACTCCGTGACAGGTTTGACTAGGTGTAGTAGTCGGGATGATGGTGAGGCAGCGATTAAAGAACATTAGCTGTATGAGGTTTATTCCGTTGTTCTTGCTTGGGTTATCTCATCTCCTTTTATCTAAGTTTAAGTTCTCAATTGCTTGACTGTGGAATGTTGTGGATGTTGGATTGAGAGACTGTTTTTGTGATGTGATCTTTATCATGATTCTTAATGACTTATATGCGGCATGTTTTATACTGAACAAAAAGAGTTTCGAAAATACTTTCCAAAACCAAGCGTCGTGTGGGCACTGCTTTGAAAACCTCTGGATTTATTCTTTCAAAAAACATGTAGTCGCCTTTTGTGAATATGTAGAAGTTTTGGAAAAAATGGGTGTCGGGTGGACACCGTTTGCGAACTCGTAGCGATCTTTGATGTGAATGAATGAAATTACTTTTCCTTCTTTTGTTCACCGTGACTGTGTGGTTAAAGAATGTAGTTGTTGTTGTTGTCGTAAATGTGACGCCGTGCATATACAAAGGAGACTCTGTCCATTTGAAGAGTGAATTTGTATATGTGGCGGTCTGACACGCACCGGGGGCGAGGTCGATACTTATTTATAAAGAAAAAAAAAAGAAGAAAGAAACATACGCTTTTCCGCTTATCCTTAGACCTTCGGGGCGTGACACCACCACCCAAAAGCTCACATTGAAATTTTACAAGTTCAAAAAAACTCTAGCATCAAGCATCTGCCCACATCAAGTCCACCCCAACTTCAATAGCTTACAATTAAAATCCAAGCTCCAATTACATTGTGACACCCCCGGAATTTGGATTAGTCCTCTATATAAATGATATAATAGGACTAAATCTCTAACCCGGCTATAGCATTTTGGATGGTAGTAAAATCCAAGAGGAACATGAGAGTTAAGCGTGCTAGAGCTAGAGTAGTTCTAGGATGGGTGACCCCCTGGGAAGTGGGGCGTCACAGTTGGTATCAGAGCCATTCACCAGCCGGAAATGTGAGATAAGTCTCGGCTGAGCCAGGGTTATATAGCGGGTAGAGCGAGGCTCCCCGGCTAATGACCGTTGTGAGTGGAGTGCAGCTCCTCACAAGGTCGGCTAAGGCTAGCGAGACGAGTCTCACATCGCCTGGTGCTTGTGAGTGTGCTTGAGCCTGACGTGGACGTCAGGGCTTAAAGGGGGGAAGAATGTGACACCCCCGGAATTTGGATTAGTCCTCTATATAAATGATATAATAGGACTAAATCTCTAACCCGGCTATAGCATTTTGGATGGTAGCAAAATCCAAGAGGTTATGAGAGTTAAGCGTGCTAGAGCTAGAGTAGTTCTAGGATGGGTGACCCCCTGGGAAGTGGGGCGTCACATACATACATCCATAAATCCAAGTCCATCATAAAAAATCTGCACACTAACAAAATGATTGCTCACTTATTCACAAATCACCTCCCCTATTACATTCCAAAAGTATCCTCAGCAGCTTCCACAATTCCTTTGCACACATTCATTGCCCAAATACACACAATCAACACATCACACAACACCAACACACTTCACAAAATGCCCACACAAACACCTCACAGCACAATTTAAATATTGCCCCCATAAACACCAACTACAATTCACCCAAACACAGCACAAAACACATACTCTCTGTAAGCTCCAAAACCCAACAGCACACTGCCAACCGCACAGGTAGAAACTGCGGTCGTGCACACAATCCGGCTCTCTGCACAACTCCAAACTCGCAGCAACCAAGCAAAAATGGAAAGGAAAAAAAAATCCAATTAAGCTCAAAGCTTCATAAATCCATCAAATGGAAACCAAAAATCAAACTATAAAAATCTGCCAACTTACCTCACAAACGGCCGACGCGTGCGCGGCTCCGTCCAATTCCAAGCAGCAGGAAAACCACAGCACTTCCCTCTCAACCTCTCTCTCACTCTCTTTTCATCTTCTCTTTTCCTCTCTTTGCTTACTCTCTTTTCTTCTTTCTTTCTTTTTCTTTCTCTTTTTTTTTTTTTTTTCAATCGACTCTTTTCTCTTACTTCCTCTGAATTCAACTGAGAAGAGAGGAGGCGGGGAAGTCCATATATAGAGGAGAGGGAGGGCACAGGGTAAAACGGAGGGTTAAAGAATTGAAAAGACCAAAATACCCTTGCTAAAGCCACCAAAAATGCAAAAACAGCACGCGCGGCGTCCACAAGCTACGCGCGCCCGCTTACTGCGCCCTCCTGCGCGCGCCCACCGCATGCGCGCGCCCGACCGCAGCGACTGCGCGCGGCGCCCAAGCGCGCCCGCGCGGCATCCTCTGCCGGCCTCTCTCTACTCCTGAGCAATAAGCTCACCATCTCCATCAACAAAATTCCACTCAAATCCATCAACCAAGCTTCCCCCTCTCTCTCACAAGAAAAACTACAATGTGCCTCCAAGAGATTCGACGCACGCCCGCTCCGCTCAGCACCACGCAGCTACTTGCAATGGAACCGCATCGTCGAGACGATCAAAATCCTTTTTTTCCACACCTCAAATCATCATCTTCTTCTTCTCCTTCCATTATTTCTCATTCCTCTGCTTGAGGAAAATTCCTCTGTTTCACATTGGAGAAGGTGATGACATGGCATGCAAATTAATTAAGGAATGGTGCATGGTGTATGGTGTAAAGTGAACAAGAATCCCAATCCACCCTCCAACACCAATACTAATTCCAATCTATACACCCAATTTAATTCCTTTATCTTCTTTACACTTCCATTCATTAATTTCCCTCACAGACCACTAATGAGCTAATTAATTAAATTAATTAAATTAATTAATTAATCCATCAAATGCCAACTTCAAGTCACTTTTTGCCTTCGGGGCCTCCGCACCAGTTCGAAACCTCCCGAACTCCGCTGTAATCATAAAGTACACCTGTTCCAAGTATTTCCAAATTTCCTGCACACCACCGTGTGTTGGGTTATATGTAATATAGATCTAAATAGGGGAAAAAATACCTAGAGGGGGGTGAATAGGTGTAAACAATAAACACTCAAAAAATCATTGCGCAATAAAACCCAATGCGGAAAAATAAAAGAACACGCAAGATTTTTATGTGGAAAAACTCCAAACCGGAGTAAAAAACCACGGGACCGATAACACGGTGAAATCCACTAGAATTGAAACACGTACAAGGTGATTTAACGTACTCACAGACGACTCAACCTTTTACCATACGCTCCTAGTTGATCTTCTCCGCTCGTTCCGCAACGCGTCTCGAATCCACGATCTGCGTCCAACGCCGAATCCACGGCGTCCAACGTCGAGTCCACGACGTCCGACCGAATCCACGGTCTTCACCCAGTAGCACGCTTCGAATCCACGAACGTACCTCGCTCCGAATCCACGAGAGCGGTTGCACCTTGAATCCACAAGGCCACGCGAGTCCACGCGCCGATTTTGGGGAAATCGTTGTTTTTGGGTGGTGATGATCCGCCGAATACTTAGATCAAAGATAGATAGGAAATACCATCTAAGTATTCATTAATTTGATTCAACTCAAGATGTGAGTATGAAAACCTAGAATCAAACTAATCAATATAGATGAAGAAACATAGAGTAATATCTAATGATTTCCTTTCTTCTCTATAAGTGGATCTTAGGCCGTATAAGATGATATTAGATTATGACGGCTATTTTCCTTAACCCTAGAAAAAGAAACATAGGGTCTATTTATAGGTTAGAAACCCTGGGAAGAAGATAAGGATCAAAAACCTACCATTTCTGGAAATTTTACGGACGGCGATCCGGATCGGATTTCGGCGATCCGGATTGCAGCAGCAAGAAAGACGGTTTCCAGAAAAACAAAGATTCGGGATCCGGATCGAAATGGCTGATCCGGATCGCTCATACAGTTTCACCAAACATCAACGTTCGGGATCCGGATTGCAAACCCTGATCCGGATCGAGCAAGTAAAAAGGTAAAACTAGTGTTCGGGATCCGGATCATGAAATGCTGCGATCCGGATTGAACCAGTGTATGAACGAACACCCTTCGGGATCCGGATTGGAATGCCTGATCCAAATCCTGAACATGTCCCACGTCCAGTTTTTGATTTTTATGCAATGAAAAATTCTTCCAGGTGTTTCTACACTACAAGAAGTATTCGGATCACGAAAAATCTTTAGTTAAACATACCTGATCCTTTTGAATTCTTCTATCTTGAGATTGAGTTAAATGATCCAACCTTCTTCACCTTCAATCTTCAAGACTTGAACCTTTCACGAAATTACGCCAACTCAAATTCCGTAACAATCTCCCCCTTTGGCGGTTTCGTGACAAAACACAGATCCACTAAAGAAAATTCAAAAAGATATTTTTGTTGCTATCACCATACAACAAAAATTTACAATGGAGATCCAAAATTTTAAAACATGAGATAAACTCCTAAAACAGACTCTAGACTTAGATATCTGTACTCTCTGCACACAGAAATCATTCTTGACAAAAAGAATCGTTAGATACCTCAAGAATTGAAAATACAAAACCAAGTACAGAGATAGAGTTTATTTGATCATCATGACATTTGAGAATTCAGATATGTAAGAGAATCATAGTCAAAAATCAACATATCTTCTATGCATTCAAACACCAAATGTCACAAAGTGTTAGTCCAACATCAACTTGTTAGTCATATTACATGCCCAAATAGTTAGTCGAATAGTTAGTAGGGACATGCACACAGAACACAAGATAAAAACCAAAGTTGAAGTTGAAGTGATACTTACCTTGATGTTCACACATTCACACAGTTTTCACATCATCATTGTTCAAGTTCTCTCTAAACTCTCTTCCCCTTTTTGTCACAAACGTTAGCCAAAAATACAAGACAAGGAGAGTTAAAAAGAATTTCAAAAATGTAAGTAAATGTAAGAACTAGAACTAAGAATAAGTCCTAAAAACTGAACTAAAATCTAAAAAGATAAAAGCCTGCACAAAACTGCACAAAAATTGTTAGAGCACAACTTAGTTATCGGAGTCTGAATCCTCAGACGCACTATATCCCATCTTAGCGAACATGTTCTTGATCAATTTCCTCATCGAATTTACTTTCTTGGTCAAAGTAATTTGGGATGCCGTTATGATCTCGAGTTCTTCAGACATTGGCCTTTGTTCTATGGTTATCCGCTCTTGCTCAGAAGATAGGCGCTATTGTTGCTTGAAAATCGAAGTTACTGATGCGTCATCATCTGCGCCAGGTGCTTGTTGAGACGGTGAGGCCGAGGTGCCGACACAAGGTTTCTTTCCAGTGGACGGTGTCGGAGTAACATGTGGTAATTTGTGAAGTGACTTCACAATCGTTGACTCATCTATCATCCCCCAGCAGTGTTGATAAGATGTCGAGCTTATATCAATGTCAAACTTTTGTAAGATCCTCATGATGATTAAAGGAAACGGAAGTCGCTCAGAAGGATGAGGATGCACAATATATCTTGACATTCTATTCCAAATGATGTAGGGGATATTCATGTTCAATCCTACAGCCTCAGAG
Organism: Tillandsia leiboldiana; assembly: GCA_029204045.2. Taxonomy (NCBI): domain Eukaryota; kingdom Viridiplantae; phylum Streptophyta; class Magnoliopsida; order Poales; family Bromeliaceae; genus Tillandsia; species Tillandsia leiboldiana. The sequence goes on along the minus strand of CM055064.1, from coordinate 36,073,668 downwards.
GGATGACCTATGAGATATAAGAACAGCAGTCTCTCCCATCTCACGACCTTAGTCTGCATGTTAGGTAGAATGTTGTAACACGTGATGAAATTTAGAAATCGGTACTCCAGTCGAAGATGTTTGGATTTTACACTTTTACCATCAGCTGATTTCGTTCCTTCCAAACAAATTTTATCTAACACTGTTTGCCACAAGGCACTCGTCAAACTTCTTCCTTTCAAAAAGTTGAGCCCCAATGTGTTAGATTCCATTCCAAGGACTTCGCCAATTAGCTACGGAGTGATTTTAAGTTTCATCCCTTGGATATTTGTATAGAAATGCATTGATCCATGTTCATCTTCTTGAAGATGTCTTGCATTCGTGTAAAAGGTTCTTACACGATACAAACAATACCCAAGTAGTTCGGGGAATCGGCAGACTTGGATGAGATTAGCTTGCTCAATCAAGGTTCCAAACTCTTGTGAGTGATTTCGGAGAGCTTCAGTGTTGACATGACGTTCACCGATGCATTCACGACGTTCAAACGCTCGAAGGCGATCCATGCTGACGAACACTCCTTCCACGCGAGGCGGGGAGTCAGGAACTATCGGTGTGTTAATATTAGCGTCTCGTCGTAGTCCAAAGCGTCTAGTTACTCGTTTTCTTTTCACAGAGATGGTTGGATTAGCCATAGGCGCTTTTTCTGTGTCCATGGGTCCCTTTCCTTTTGATCCATCGGACGCCTTTTGTTCAGGCAATGAGTCATCATCATCTGTCAATTCAGTCCAATCTATCTCTTGACAATCTGCTTCTACTTCTGTGTCGCTGATCAAAAGAAACTCACCTTTTTGTTGTGTTTTCTTAGCTCTCTTTAATTTGTTTGTGGCCCGAGTGTGCACCATAGTGACCAACAAAAGGATGATCCATGAGAATCCCATTGATTCAAGCGCCTTAAGAAGATTGAAATCCTGTGAAGACCAACTCAAGAACACATGAAAAAATTATTAATTTTCAAAAATTAGAAGAATTGTACCCAAACAATCATAATCATGTAGAGAGACTAAGAATCAAATTAGTTTTGTAAAAGGAATTTTAAAAATAGATCAATTGCATGATTTTGGAAAATTCCCATTATATGCCCTAAAACCGAAATTTTTGAAATCGAAGCCCAAAAATTCGTTAATCAGGAGAATACCTAGCATATAATCAAAACTAATCTACCCAGAGTTCTTATTTCAAAAGAGATTTGACCAAAAACGATTCACAAACGAAAAAGATAGAAAAATCTCATCATGTTTTGAAGAAAAGAGAGAAAACCTGTGAAAAACGAGATTTTGATCAATAAAACTTACTTGGATTCGAAGAACTTGGGTTAGGAAAGCTCCAAGGTGCAAGTATTCTAGAGAGAGAGGCTCTAGAGACTTGAGAACAAAAGATTAAAGTAAAAGAAATCAAAACCCTTTCGTTCTTATTAAAACCCTAGCCGTGATCCGGATCGGATCGAGATTTCGATCCGGATCGGCTAGCCGCAGGAAGAAGCCTGCGTTCGGGATCCGGATCACTTATCCCGATCCGGATCAGCTGCAACTTTTTCTTCAGAAAAATTTAGAAAAAATCCATAAAATCTAGAAAAAAGTATGTAAGCATTTTAGCACATCAACTTTAAACAAAAATCATCGTTTCATGTCAAGAGAAATAAATTATGTTAAATCTATCAATAACATTCAAATAATGACATGACAATTTATAGAAATTAAAACTTTTAAAGTTGATCAAGTTCAAACACATCCATCATGATCTTATGAGTACGGCATTTATCAAATCATTAAAATGGTAAATAAAATGAATTACCAAGATCAATAGATGTTTGAAATCCCAAATAAATTATATAATGTATCTAGACAATCTGTTGAAGAGAGTGGCTCTTTGAGCATCTTTCTTTAAAAACCCACCTTATACCAACCTTGAAATTTGACAGAGTCAAGTATCTCAATATGCATTTTACTTAATCAAAAATTGAACAACCATGCTTGGTATACATGTGGTAGCTGCACACAGTACTCGGACGACCGAGGTGGTAGCTCTTTCCTCCATGTGGTGGTAGTTTTCACACTCCTCATTGGGATGTAACTCTTTCCACATCTTTTGAGCATTTTACTTTTCTTTGACTCCCCCTCAATTGGCTATCAATTATTTAATATATAAAGTATTCAACCAAGGATTGATCTCGAATTCATACTCAACTAAATAGTCAAATAAGATAAAAACAATACCAAGAGATCATTGAGAGAGAAATTGACTTTGATCAATTAAAAATGGTTTTAATTTAAATAAATGATCAATGCATCAACTGAATTATTATGATATCCAAAGCATAATAAATTTCTAATTATATGAAAGGATGCAAGTAAAGTCAATAATACACATGCTCAATTAGTGTACTATGTATAAACATAGATAAAGAACAAAAACACAAAAACAAAACCTAACCTAAGCAAAAGTTTCAAAAGGAAGTTTATTTCAAGGAAAGCATTCCAATTGCTTTACGCAAATGAATAAAACGTTTTTGATCCAAAGGTTTTGTTAAGATGTCAGCTAATTGATCTTCAGTTGAAATATATGAAAGTTGAAGAGTATTTGATTCAACTAGCTCTCTAAGAAAATGATATCTAAGTTCAATGTGTTTTGTTCTAGAGTGCAACACAGGATTTTTGGAAATGTTTATAGCACTAGTGTTGTCACAAAGAATTGTTACCGAAGTTGCTGAAATCCGGAAGTCGCTCAACACACTTTTCATCCAAATGAGTTGGGTTGAACAACTACCCGCTGAAATGTATTCCGCTTCGGCAGTCGAGAGTGCTATGCAATTCTGCTTTTTACTGTGCCATGCAACAAGGCAATGGCCAAAATAGAAGCATGCACCACTCGTGCTTTTCCGATCATCCACTGATCCTGCCCAATCGGCATCTGAGTATCCAACAATGTCCAAACTAGTTCCCATAGGATACCAAATTCCGAAATTAATTGATCCTTTGATGTACCGGATGATCCTTTTCACCGCTTTCAGGTGAACCTCCTTTGGTGCTGATTGATATCTCGCGCAAATCCCAACACTAAAGGATATATCCGGGCGGACTAGCCGTGAGGTAAAGTAGACTTCCAATCATACTTCGATACAGTTTCTCGTCTACATTCTCACTATGTGATTCACTTCCAAGTCCCTTGTGGCTAGTTCCCATTGGAGTCGGAAAATGCTTCGAATTTTCTAAGTCAAACTTTTTAACCAACTCCATTGCATACTTGGATTGACACAAGTGAATACCTTCATCATTTTGTTTAATTTGCAATCCAAGAAAATAAGTCAATTCGCCATCATGGACATCTCAAATCCGCTTTCCATGGTCTCCGCGAATTTAGAAGCATCATTATCTCTTGTTGCGCCAAATACAATGTCATCGACATAGATTTGTGCTACAATGAAATTGTTTTGATAATGCTTCACGAAGAGAGTCCTGTTAGCCTCCCCCTCGAGTATAACCCTTCTCCAAAAGGTGCTTTGTCAACCTTCGTACCATGCTCGCGGTGCTTGTTTCAGCACCGTAAAGAGCCTTTTTCAAACGAAAAACATGGTTAGGGTTGTTTATGGTCTACAAAAACCTTTCGGTTGAGCCACATAAACTTCCTCATTTAAAAACCCATTTAGAAACGCGCTCTTAACGTCCATTTGAAATAATTTGATTTTTAAAATGACAAGCAATAGCAAATAGTATACGAATGGACTCGAGTCTAGCTACAGGGGCGAAAGTTTCATCAAAGTCTATACCTTCTACTTGAGAGTAGCCTTGAGCAACTAATCGTGCCTTGTTCCTGATGATAGTACCATCCTCATTTTTCTTGTTCTTGAAAATCCATTTGGTACCTATCACATTATGTTGCTTTGGAGGCTTCGTTAATTCCCAGACTTTCTTTCGCTCAAATTGATGGAGCTCTTCCTGCATTGCTTTAATCCAGTAGTCATCCTGAAGAGCTTCATCTATGTTCTTTGGTTCGATTAAAGATACGTAGCAAGCGAATCCACAAACCAACTGCCTCCGAGTTCTAACTCCTTCTTGTGGGTCTCCAATGATGTTTGATTCAGGATGATCCTTGGAGATGCGTAAAGTTTGAGGTAACGGAGGTACTCGGAGGTACATGAGACGATTCCCTGCACATCAGATAAACTTGAAGAACCATTAGATGCATCATTAATATTGGAAGTATTATTATGAGAAGATGCAATGGCAGGTGTATCATCATCTAGAGAGATATCGAGGGTAGATTTTTCAGATGCAAAGTGAAAAGCTTCATCTACTTTAACATTTATAGATTCTACGATCGTCTTAGATTCCAAGTTAAATACCCGATATGCTCTACTATTTGTAGAATACCCCAAGAAAATCCCTTCGTCACTTCGAGAGTCCAACTTTCCAAGATTTTCACGGTCACGTAAAATGTAACACCGACTCCCGAAGATGCGAAAATATTTGATGTTGGGTTTTCTACCACACCATAGTTCATATGGTGTATTTAACGTTCCCGGGCGCAAATAAACTCGATTAATTACATAGATTGCAGTGTTCACAGCTTCAGCCCAAAATGTAGCGGTAAATTTCGGCTGTGAAGCATAACACGTGCATCTCTTGAACAACCCTGTTTTTGCGCTCGACAACACCATTCTGTTGAGGTGTATAGGGTGCTGAGAATTCATGCTTGATACCGTTGGAAGTGCAAAAATCAATGAATTTGAATGTATGAATTCTCCACCTCTATCACTTCTAACACGAATGATCTTTTCATTCTTTTCAATCATAATACGATGGCAAATCTCGTGAAAGAATCAAAAGTATCAGCTTTCTCTTTTAAAAATGCTACCCCAAGAATATCTAGAGAAATCATCAACCAATAGAAAATATACCATTTACCTCCCAAAGATGGTTGACGAGTTGGCCCCATTAAATCCATGTGTAAAAGTTCCAAAGGCTGTTTTGTACCAACGTGGTTCAAGTTCTTGTGTGCAGTCCTGGACTGTTTTCCCTTTTGGCAACCACCACACACAATGTTTTGTTTAAAGTAAAAGTTTTGGAACCCCCTTGACCACGTCCTTGTTTGAAATTCTAGCAAGTTCCTTAAAATTTATGTGACCTAGCCTTTCATGCCAAAGTGTTTCATTATTCAAAGAAGCTAAGTTATAATTTTCAGAAATTTTATTTGGAACAACATAACAATTGTTTTCAGATCTAACCCCTTTTAAAAAGAAGACATGGTCCTTATCAGTTACAACGCATTCAACAGATGAAAAGTTAACTGAAAAACCATTGTCGCAAAGTTGACTTATGCTTATGAGGTTAGTTCTTAGGCCATCAACAAATAAGACGTTTTTCAAAAAACGGGCCATGGAATAGACTGACCGTTCCTTTTCCAATATTTTGGAA
>CM055064.1:35940507-36068118 GCA_029204045.2 Tillandsia leiboldiana | reverse complement strand
TCAAAAACCCTTTAACATTGTCGAAATGAGTTGAACACTTCTTCTTGATCTTCTTGTGTTCAGAGGAAATTTCTGAGTTCTTTCGATATCCTCTCTCTTGTGCAGCAAGAGTCTTTGTTGTTCCTGGCGAAGCGATTCAATACAGCAGCGTCTGTACCCTGTCTTTTCGAGTGTGATGGATGCTGTCTAGAAGCAGATGGTGCATCCAATCCTTAACCCATGGAGATTCAGTTTGTAGAACCCCAGAGAGTGAGCGAGCTCTAGTAAGAGGCCTACTATGATAACTTTCACTTCTTAGGACATTCTTTCGTCTTGTATATTGCTTAGTTGTTGATGCAGATTCATAAGCCTTTTCCTTTGACAGATTTCCTGTTTTCCTCATCAATCTTCTGTTGAACATCTTGAAGAATTCATCCCATTCTCTCCGTACGTATTCTGGCGTGCCTCCTGCCTTCGGTTGTCTTATCTCCGTTAAACATCCGGTTTCTCTTTTACAGATTACTCTTGTGCACCATTGGGACCAGTAAAGGATGACCAAGAAGTGCCATTGATCAGTGCTTAGTTAAGAAGGTGTCCTGTGAAAACCAACTCAAGAACACATGAAAATTGTTAATTTTCAAAATTGAAAAATTGTACCCAAACAATCATAATCATGTAGAGAGACTAAGAATCAAATTAGTTTGCAAAAGGACTTTTAAAAATAGATCAATTGCATGATTTCGAAAATCCTTATTATATGCCCTAAAACCGAAATTTTAGAAATCGAAGCCTAAAAATCCGTTAATCAGGAAATACCTAGCATATAATCAAAACTAATCTACCCAGAGTTCTTATTTCAAAAGAAATTGATCAAAAACCATCCACAAACAAAGTTGATCCAAAATTCATCACGTTTGAGGAGGAAAAGAGAAAAACGGTGAAAAACCGAGATTTTGATCAATAAAACTTACTTGGATTTGAAGAACTTGAGTTTGAAAGCTTCCAGGAAGGATGAAATCTAGAGAGAGAGGCTCTGGAAACTTTGGAACAAAAGATTGGAGTAAAGAAATCAAAAACCCCTTTGTTCTTATAAAACCTAGCCGCCCGGATCCGAGATCAGTTTACAGTAATGCGATCCGGATCGGCTACCCGCGTCAGAAACCTGCGTTCGGGATCCGGATCATCTAGCCCGATCCGGATCGGCCCCAACTTTTTCTTTAGAAAATTTCAGAGAAATTCAAGAAAAACCAGAAAAAGATTGTAAGCACAAATGTGTATCAACTTTAAACAAAAATCATCGTTTCATACAACAAGAATTAGATTATGCCAAATCTATCAATAATATCCAAAAATGAAACGAAAATTTACAAAAATAAATCCCTTAAAGTTGAACACCTTCAATCACATCTAACTTGATCTTATGAGTAATGCCTTTATCAAATCATCAATTCAGTAAAGAAAATGAAATACAAAGATCAATAGATGTTTGAAATCCCAAATATAATAGATAATGTATCTAGACAATCTGTTGAAGAGAGTGGCTCTTTGAGCATCTTTCTTTAAAAACCCACCTTATACCAACCTTGAAATTTGACAGAGTCAAGTATTTCAACATGCATTTTACTTAATCAAAATTTGAACAACCATGCTTGGTATACATGTGGTAGCTGCACACAATACTCGGACGACCGAGGTGGTAGCTCTTTCCTCCATGTGGTGGTAGTTTTCACACTCCTCATTGGGATGTAACTCTTTCCACATCTTTTGAGCATTTTACCTTTTCTTTGACTCCCCCTCAATTGGCTATCAATTATTTAAGATATAAAGTATTCAACCAAATATTGATCTCGATTTCATACTCGACTAAGCAGTCAAATAAGAATGACTATACCAAGAGATCATAGAGAGAGAGAAATTGACTTTGATTACTTTGAAGATGATTTAATTAACATAAATGATCATTGGCAACAGTGGAATATTATGATGGCAAAGCATAATAAATTTCTAAATGTGCGAAAAGATGCAATTAAAGTCAATTATGATCTATGCTCACTTAATGTCCTATGTACAAACATAGATAATGAACAAAACAAAAACAAATACAAAACCTATCCTAAGCAAAGATTTCAAAAAGAAGATTATTTCAAGGAAAGCATCCCAATTGCTTTTCGTAAATGAATAAAAACGTTTTTGATCCAAAGGTTTTGTTAGAATGTCAGCTAATTGATCCTCAGTTGAAATATATGAGAGTTGAAGAGTATTTGATTCAACTAGCTCTCTAAGAAAATGATATCTAAGTTCAATATGTTTTGTTCTAGAGTGCAACACAGGGTTTTTAGAAATGTTAATAGCACTAGTGTTGTCACAAAGTATTGTTACCGAAGATGCTGAATGCGGAAGTCGCTCAATACGCTTTTCATTCCAAATGAGTTGAGTTGAGCAACTTCCAGCTGAAATGTATTCCGCTTCGGCAGTCGAGAGTGCTATGCAGTTCTGCTTTTTACTGTGCCATGCAACAAGGCAATGGCCAAGATAGAAGCATGCACCACTCGTGCTTTTCCGATCATCCACTGATCCTGCCCAATCGGCATCTGAGTATCCAACAATATCCAAACTTGTTCCATAGGATACCAAATTCCGAATTAATTGATCCTTTGATATACCGGATGATCCTTTTCACCGCTTTCAGGTGAACCTCCTTTGGTGCTGATTGATATCTCGCGCAAATCCCAACACCAAAAGATATATCCGGGCGACTAGCCGTGAGGTAAAGTAGACTTCCAATCATACTTCGATACAGTTTCTCGTCTACATTCTCACTATGTGATTCACTTCCAAGTCCCTTGTGGCTAGTTCCCATTGGAGTCGGAAAATCTTTACAATTTTCTAGATCAAACTTTTTGACCAACTCCATTGCATACTTGGATTGACTCAAGTGAATACCTTCATCATTTTGTTTAATTTGCAATCCAAGAAAATAAGTCAATTCGCCCATCATGGACATCTCAAATTCGCTTTCCATGGTCTCCGCGAATTTAGAAGCATCGTTATCTCTTGTTGCGCCAAATACAATGTCATCGACATAGATTTGTGCTACAATGAAATTGCTTTGAAATGCTTCACAAAGAGAGTCCTATCAGCTCCCCCTCGAGTATAGCCCTTCTCCAAAAGGTGCTTTGTTAACCTTTCGTACCATGCTCGCGGTGCTTGTTTCAGACCGTAAAGAGCCTTTTTCAAACGAAAAACATGGTTAGGTTGTTTATGATCTACAAAACCTTTCGGTTGAGCCACATAAACTTCCTCATTTAAAAACCCATTTAGAAATGCGCTCTTAACGTCCATTTGAAATAATTTAATTTTAAAATGACAAGCAATAGCGAATAGTATACGAATGGACTCGAGTCTAGCTACAGGGGCGAAGGTTTCATCAAAGTCTATACCTTCTACTTGAGAGTAGCCTTGAGCAACTAATCGTGCCTTGTTCCTGATGATAGTACCATCCTCATTTTTCTTGTTCTTGAAGATCCATTTGGTACCTATCACATTGTGTTGCTTTGGAGGCTTCGTTAATTCCCAGACTTTGTTTCGCTCAAATTGATGGAGCTCTTCCTGCATTGCTTTAATCCAGTAGTCATCCTGAAGAGCTTCATCTATGTTCTTTGGTTCGATTAAAGATACGTAGCAAGCGAATCCACAAACCAACTGCCTCCGAGTTCTGACTCCTTCTTGTGGATCTCCAATAATATTCGATTCTGGATGATCCTTGGAGATTCGTAACGTTTGTTGAAACGGAGTACTCGGAAATATATGAGATGATTCCTGCACATCAGATAAACTAGAAGAACCATTAGATGCATCATTAATATTGGAAGTATTATTATGAGAAGATGCACTAGCAGGAGAATCATCATCTAGAGAGATATCGAGGGTAGATTTTCCAGTTTCAAAGTGAAAAGCTTCATCTACTTTAACATTTATAGATTCTACGATCGTCTTAGATTCAATGTTAAATACTCGATATGCTCTGATATTCGTAGAATAACCCAGAAAGATCCCTTCATCACTTCGAGAGTCGAACTTTCCAAGATTTTCACGGTCACGTAAAATGTAACATCGACTCCCGAAGACACGAAAATATTTGATATTGGGTTTTCTACTAAACCACAGCTCATATGGTGTATTTAAAGTTCCTGGGCGCAAGTAAACTCTATTAATGACATAGACAGCGGTGTTCACAGCTTCAGCCCAAAAATGTAGCGGTAAATTCCGGCTATGAAGCATCACACGCGCCATCTCTTGAACAACCCTGTTCTTGCGCTCAACAACACCATTCTGCTGAGGTGTATAGGGTGCCGAGAATTCATGTTTGATTCCATTTAGCGTGCAAAAATCAATGAATTTTGAATTTATGGATTCTCCACCTCTATCACTTCTAACACGAATGATCTTTTCATTCTTTTCAATCATAATACGATGGCAAATCTCATGAAAAGAGTCAAACGTATCGGCTTTCTCTTTTAAAAATGCTACCCAAGAAAACCGAGAGAAATCATATACCAATAAAAAAAAAAATGTACCATTTACCTCCCAAAGATGGTTGACGGGTCGGCCAAAAGAAAAAGAAGAAAAGAAAGTAGTATACATAAACTACACAAGATTTAATCGAAGAACGATTAAAGACAAGGAGGGGTTTCACCTTTGCATACCCAAACCTTTTGAGTTTTGGAGTATGTTGGCAATGGTTGAGAAGTTTTCCTTGATGAAGACGTCTTGCAAGATTGGTCTCTTTCTTTTGTCATCGTCTTGTTTGAAGTACTACCAATGTCCTTTTCTTTAGGAAAATCCTTCTCTGAATTCCATGGAGTGAACTTATTGGTAGCAGTTGCAAGATGTGGTTGATTTGATCTTTGAGCTCCAATCTTGCAATTTCTTCCAATGTGCCCTGCAAAATTACAACGAAAACATACCTTTGTGCTTGACGATTCTGAAGAGGATGAAGTAGGCTTGTTGTCGTTGGTTGTCATGATTTCCGGTGTCGGAGGAGGAGATACCGACTGAGGCACAAAGACTGTCCCAACCGAACTAAAATTGTCTTCAGTTCGATTGTATCCGAGGCCGAACTTGTTTGTTTGACCTAGACCAAGAAGTTTATCCAACTTACTCCTTCCTAAGGAAAATTGCTGTAAGTCATCCTTGAGTTGGCAAATGGTCTCTGTCATTTCCAATTTTTCCCGTCGGGCCTCGCCGTAGAGCTTCAAGAAATAGTTCGCTTTGTTCACCATATCTATATAGTTCTTCTCGAGTTGCTCATTGGACTCTTGAAGGGAAACATTTTCTTTTATCAGTTTATCCCTTTCCACTTCAAGATCGGTCGAGAGAGAAGTTACCCTTTTTACTTCTTCTTCGAGATCCTGCAATCTCCCTCGCAACCCCTTGTTTTGCTTAGCCGGTTTCTTTAAATCCCGTAAAGATCTGTGATAGGCTAGAGCAAATTCTTCACCTTCCGAATCATCCAATTCGTTGTCCGTTGCATTCTTTTCAACAGTGGAGTTGGACAACGACTCAGATGTATTTGCCATAAAGCACATGAAGGGTGAAGATACGGACGCGTGGAAAGCGGTGGAGCTCTTTTCTTCATCACTCGAAGACGACTCATTTGACGTTGATGTTGTCATCCCAAGTGACGACTTGCATCGCCTTCTTCTTTGCCGGATACTTGTTAGGACATTCCGTTGCAATGTGGCCGTAGCCTCGACATTTGAAGCATTGCAGTTGTCCTTCTGAACTTTTCTTATCCTTTGAGAAGTTCTCTTGCTTTCTTGACTTGTAACCTGAAGTACCCTTGCCTTTGTTCGACTTTCCGAAGGATGGAGATTTGCTTGAATTACCCCTTCGAAAGTTGCGGCGAAACTTCCTTGTCAAGAGAGCGAGCTACTTCTCAAATTCCTCCATAGAAAGGTTCTCGTCATCGTCTGAGGAGGATGTATCCGCGTCTTCTTCCTTAGTTGTTTTCAACGCATAACCTGAAGACTTAGAAGTGGATGCCTTTCCAGAAGAATTGTTAGTGGTAAATGTCATTTCATAAGTTTGTAATGAACCAACTAATTCTTCTACACGTATTTCGTCCGGGTGTTTAATAGTTTCAATGGCAGTAACCTTTGGGCGAAATCGTTCAGGAAGAGTTCTTAAGATCTTTCTTACAATCTTAAATTCTGGAATCTTCTCTCCCAGATTAGCACATGAGTTTACGATGTCTTGCAATCGTGTATAGTAGTCCGTGAAAGATTCATTTTCTGCCATTAAGATAGAGTCAAACTTGCTCGTAAGCATTTGCAGTTTCTGAATCTTCACGAGGTTAGTTCCCTCATGTGTAACCTGAAGAACATCCCAGATTTCTTTCGCAGTCTCATATGCCGAGACGCGAGAGAATTCAGTTTGAGATAAGGCATTAAAGATAGCATTAATTCCCTTGCCATTGTAAGAAGATGAATCTAACTCTTCCTTGGTCCATTTCGACCTAGGTTTTAAGGTGCGAACATCACCATTAAATTCAGTTGGATTAGACCATCCTAATTCAATCGATTGCCACACCCGTTCGTCGATGGAAATTAAAAAGGCTTTCATCCGTACTTTCCAGTACGCATAATTTGTTCCATCGAAGAACGGGGGTCGGTTGATGTTTCCACCTTCAACCATTGTTTACAACCCTATTCCCGCTCTGATACCACTTGTTGGGTTATATGTAATACGGATCTAAATAGGGGAAAAAACACCTAGAGGGGGGTGAATAGGTGTAAACGTATAAACACTCAAAAAATCGTTGCGATAAAACCCAATGCGGAAATAAAAATAATACGCAAGATTTTTACGTGGAAAACTCCATCACCGGAGTAAAAAACCACGGGACCGATAACACGGCAGAAATCCACTAGAATTAAAACACGTACAAGGTGATTTACCGTACACACTTACGACTCAACCTTTTCCATACGCTCCTAGAGGATCTTCTCCGCTCGCTCCGCGACGCTTCTCGAATCCACGATCTGCGCCCAACGCCGAATCCACGGCGTCCAACGTCGAATCCAGGACGTCCGACCGAATCCACGGTCTTCACCCAATAGCACCCTTCGAATCCACGAACGTGCCTCGCTCCGAATCCACGAGAGCGGTTGAACCTTGAATCCACAAGGACACGCGAATCCACGCGCCGATTTTTGGGGTAAATCGTTGTTTTGGGTGGTGATGATCCGCCGAATACTTAGATCAAAGATAGATCGGAAATACCATCTAAGTATTCATTAGTTTGATTCAACTCAAGATGTGAGTATGAAAACCTAGAATCAAACTAATCAATATAGATGAAGAAACATAGAGTATTCTCTAATGATTTCCTTTCTTCTCTATATGTGGATCTATAGCCGTATAAAATGATATATGAAAATGACGGCTATTGACTATGTGGATTAACCCTAGAAAAAGAGTCATAGGGTCTATTTATAGGTTAGAAACCCTAGGAAGGAGATAAGAATCAAAAACCTAACATTTCTGGAAATTTTACGGACGGCGATCCGGATCGGACTAGCTGTGATCCGGATCGTCGTAACGAGTCAGCCAGTTCCAGAAAAATGAAGGTTCGGGATCCGGATCGAAGTGCATGATCCGGATCGTTCATACAGTTTACCAAACATCAACGTTCGGGATCCGGATTGCGAAGCATGATCCGGATCGTTCAAGGAAAATGGTAAACTCACTGTTCGGGATCCGGATCAAGAGACTACGATCCGGATTGAACTGGTGTATGAACGAACCACCTTCGGGATCCGGATCGAACAACCTGATCCGGATCCTGAACATGTCCCAAGTCCAGTTTTTGATTTTTATGCAATGAAAGATTCTTCCAAGTGTTTCTACACTACAAGAAGTATTCGGATCACACAAAATCTTTAGTTAAACATACCTGATCCTTTTGAATTCTTCTTTCTTGAGATTGAGTTAAATGATCCAACTTTCTTCACCTTCAATCTTCAAGACTTGAGACTTTCACGAAACTACGCCAACTCAAATTCCGTAACACTTTTATCAGATTTTCCCTTTCCACTTCAAGAGCGTTTGAAAGAGAAGTTGCCCTTTTTGCTTCTTCTTCGAGATCATGCAATCTCCCTCTCAAACTCTTGTTTTGCTTAGCCAGTTTCTTTGAATCCCTCAAAAGTCTGTGGTAGGCTAAAACAAAATCTTCACCTTCCGAATCATCCGATTCGTTGTCCAATGCAATCTTTTCAACAGTGGAGTTGGACAATGACTCGGATGTACTTGCCATTAAGCACATGAAGGGTGAAGATGTGGATGCGTGGAATGCCGTTGCGCTTTCTTCTTCATCACTTGAGGATGACTCATTTGACGTTGAGTTGTCATCCCAAGTGACGGCTTGCATCACTTTCTTCTTTGACGGATTCTTAGTTGGACACTCCGTTGAGATATGGCCGTATCCTCGGCACTTGAAGCATTGGACTTGTCCCTCTGAACTTTTCTTATCCTTTGAAAAGTTCTCTTGCTTTCTTGACTTGTAACTTGAAATACCCTTGCCTTTCTTCGACTTTCCGAAGGATGGAGATTTACTTGAATTACCCCTTCGAAAGTTGCGGCGAAACTTCCTTGTCAAGAGAGCGAGTTGCTTCTCAAAGTCCTCCATAGATAGGTTCTCATCATCATCTGAGGAGGATGAATCCGTGTCTTCTTCCTTAGTTGTTTTCAACGCATAACCTGAAGACTTAGAAGAGGATGCTTTTCCCGAAGAATAGTTAGTAGTAAATGTCATTTCATAAGTTTGTAATGAACCAACTAATTCTTCTACACGCATTTCGTCCGGGTGTTTAATAGTTTCAATGGCTGTAACCTTTGGGCGAAATCGTTCAGGAAGAGTTCTTAAGATCTTTCTTACAACTTTAAATTCTGGAATCTTCTCTCCCAGGTTAGCACATGAATTTACGATGTCTTGCAATCGTGTGTAATAGTTCGTGAAAGATTCATTTTCTGCCATAAAAATGGAGTCAAATCTGCTCATAAGCATTTGCAGCTTTTGAATCTTCACGAGGTTAGTTCCCTCATGTGTAACCTGAAGAACATCCCAGATTTCTTTCGCAGTCTCACATGCCGAGACGCGAGAGAATTCAGTTTGAGATAAGGCATTAAAAATAGCATTAATTCCTTTGCCATTGTAAGAAGATGAATCTAACTCTTCCTTGGTCCATTTCGACCTAGGTTTTAAGGTGCGAACATCAGAAATAATCTCAGTTGGATTAGACCATCCTAATTCAATTGATTGCCACACCCTTTCGTCGATGGAAATTAAAAGGCTTTCATCTGTACTTTCCAGTACGCATAATTTGTTCCATCAAAGAAAGGGGGTCGATTGATGTTTCCACCTTCAACCATTGTTTACAACCCTATTCCCGCTCCGATACCACTTGTTGGGTTATATGTAATATAGATCTAAATAGGGGAAAAAATACCTAGAGGGGGGTGAATAGGTGTAAACAATAAACACTCAAAAAATTATTGCGCAATAAAACCCAATGCGGAAAAATAAAAGAACACGCAAGATTTTTACGTGGAAAAACTCCAAACCGGAGTAAAAAACCACGGGACCGATAACACGGTGAAATCCACTAGAATTGAAACACGTACAAGGTGATTTAACGTACTCACAGACGACTCAACCTTTTACCATACGCTCCTAGTTGATCTTCTCTGCTCGTTCCGCAACGCGTCTCGAATCCACGATCTGCGTCCAACGCCGAATCCACGGCGTCCAACGTCGAGTCCACGACGTCCGACCGAATCCACAGTCTTCACCCAGTAGCACGCTTCGAATCCACGAACGTACCTCGCTCCGAATCCACGAGAGCGGTTGCACCTTGAATCCACAAGGCCACACGAGTCCACGCGCCGATTTTGGGGAAATCGTTGTTTTTGGGTGGTGATGATCCGCCGAATACTTAGAGCAAAGATAGATAGGAAATACCATCTAAGTATTCATTAGTTTGATTCAACTCAAGATGTGAGTATGAAAACCTAGAATCAAACTAATCAATATAGATGAAGAAACATAGAGTAATATCTAATGATTTCCTTTCTTCTCTATAAGTGGATCTTAGGCCGTATAAGATGATATTAGATTATGACGGCTATTTTCCTTAACCCTAGAAAAAGAAACATAGGGTCTATTTATAGGTTAGAAACCCTGGGAAGAAGATAAGGATCAAAAACCTACCATTTCTAGAAATTTTACGGACGGCGATCCGGATCGGATTTCGGCGATCCGGATTGCAGCAGCAAGAAAGACGGTTTCCAGAAAAACAAAGGTTCGGGATCCGGATCGAAATGGCTGATCCGGATCGCTCATACAGTTTCACCAAACATCAACGTTCGGGATCCGGATTGCAAACCCTGATCCGGATCGAGCAAGTAAAAAGGTAAAACTAGTGTTCGGGATCCGGATCATGAAATGCTGCGATCCGGATTAAACCAGTGTATGAACGAACACCCTTCGGGATCCGGATTGGAATGCCTGATCCGGATCCTGAACATGTCCCATGTCCGGTTTTTGATTTTTATGCAATGAAAAATTCTTCCAGGTGTTTCTACACTACAAGAAGTATTCGGATCACCAAAAATCTTTAGTTAAACATACCTGATCCTTTTGAATTCTTCTATCTTGAGATTGAGTTAAATGATCCAACCTTCTTCACCTTTAATCTTCAAGACTTGAACCTTTCACGAAATTACGCCAACTCAAATTCCGTAACACCGTGGAGTCGGTGCTTTCCCGAAACCAGTCCTCTATCGGCACACAATGCCCGGAAAACTGCGAATCCAGCAGGGGTTACCGCGTTGATCCGAATCAACCCGAAATCATCTGTAAACTCATAAGGAACATGCTCGAGGCGATTTCTCCGCACCACACCCTCTTGCGTGGTCGGTGCGCCATCCGAAGTTCCGGTATTCTACAATGGACCGCACACTAATTCTATTGACGTAGGATCATGCATAGTTGTGTACGTACTATGTAGCATGCTAGAATGTGTGAGTTGGTATTCCTAGTGTCATTTGACGATCATGTGATTCTTCTGCATTCTACAATCTGTTAAATTATTGTTATCTTGGGACTTGACCTAGCACCCCCGTCATATGTTGCATGTGTAACCAGACTAGTAGAAAACCCTCACTTGGGCTAGGTTTATTTATGCTATAGACATCCACACTAAGTATTCTATTCCTGGATATAGTGTTATCCTC
Source organism: Tillandsia leiboldiana (assembly GCA_029204045.2). Taxonomy (NCBI): domain Eukaryota; kingdom Viridiplantae; phylum Streptophyta; class Magnoliopsida; order Poales; family Bromeliaceae; genus Tillandsia; species Tillandsia leiboldiana. The sequence continues at coordinate 36,056,844 of CM055064.1, read as the reverse complement.
GTTCGGGTAGTGGGCCGAGTGGTCGAGATTCTTCTTAGTGTGGGATGCATGTTACACTCGTGCTTGGGAGCAGAGTGGAGTCGGGTAGTTGTTGTTAGTCTTTTATCTGTGGCGGGAGCCGTTTGGGTGAACGGTAATCCCGAGATGTTTTGTTCTGTATTTTTTTTGTCGCCACTGTGTTAGTGGCAGCAGTATACCAGTGATAGCAGGACCTTGAACCCAGAACCTTTTTGGACACACACATGATTTTTAGTCAACCAATATTTTCTTCCAAGCATCGAAGGATTGCCTGAGTCTGTTCTTGTTTGATTGGACGAAGGCATTAGCTCTTCGAGGTTTGGATATAAAACTTGTTTTCAAACTGTTTTCCTAAAAAGAACTAAAAATCATTAAAAATGGATTTCTTTCAAATCAAGATGGCTTTCAAAAGGAAACTATTTTAGTCCTCACCCCGCATGGGTTTGAGTGAAAAATGGCTTTCAGTAATAAATGTCACCTTTTTCCTTTAAACTTACCCACTCGAGATGATTCGAGTGGTCTGGGTTCTAAGGGCTGCCTTTTCTCTGGGTCGAGAACAACGAGGGGCTATGCCTAGAGCCTGTTCTTATTTGATTTGGGTTGTAGGTTCTAGTCTTTCGGGGTTCTCGGACCCTTCATTGTTGCCGGTTGTGGAGTATACCCGGCTAGTGAGTTGCATGTCGAGCTGTTATTCTTTCTAGAGGCCTTTTCTGTTTCTGTTTCGGGACGAAAGCTACAGGGACCGTGCCTGGAACCTGTTCTTGTTTGATAGGGTTGTAGGTGTTGGTCCTTTGGAACTTTCGGGCCCTGGTTGGTTTCCTCCGCATGTTTTACCGAGGGAGTTGTGTTCCCGAACTGTAAGGGGGTCAGAAACTTCGATAGGCGGAGCCTGAATTCTGTTCTTGTTTGATTGGGGTTCTAGGCACCAACCTATCGGGATTTTTGAACCCTTATGGTGTCGGTCCTTCCTGTGTTACCTGTGAGTTTGGTGTTCTGTTTTGGGGAGCCGTTGGGTTGACGGCAGTCCTAGCTGTTGGATATTTCCAGCTAGTGAGTTAGAGATGTGATGTTGGTTATTGTCGATCTTGTTGATCGTGGATTCTGACTATAGCCTGCATGAGCCACATTGAGCTCGACAGAGATGCGCGGATACTTTCCTCGGTGGGGTCGCGCCCCTCGAGTGCCACTCCGGAGTTGGGCATGTTACTTTGCTATCGCAACTTGTCGACGCAGTCCCTCTGGCTGGGCCAGTTTTGGCAGTCACGGACACCCTACGGTAGACCCGTCCTCTTGTGGATGTGCGCCAGTAGGTGGGCGCAGGTTTGACTGGACCCGAGGAGGCAGTCAGTGTAGATTGGGTTGATTGAGTATATTGAGTTTGAGTCGATGCATCATTTTCATCTGTATCACCCTTTGAGCATAGTAGATAGAGGCAGGGTAGCTGTAGAGTTATTTCAGCTTTCCTTTCTTCAGTTTTCTGTTATCTTATGCCTCTAGTAGACTTAGTGGGCAGACCGTCGGGCTTGTTCGCGGTACCCATTGAGAACTACTGTGGGATGTAGTTCTCACACCCGCCGTGGTGTATTTTTCCACAGGGACCTCTACTCCAGTTCCTGCTGTTCCTGTTGCTGATCCTGCTGATCGAGGTGAGGGAGTCGCGAGATAGATCCCTACCAGTCGTCTTCCTGAGAGAGTAGATGTACCCCCTTTTTATTTTTGAGAGTTTTATTTTGAGAGACCTTTGTAGTGAGGTTCAGATTTGTACTTTTCTTTTTCAGTTGAGAGACTTTTGTATTTGTGAGGACTTAGAGTTGTATTTATTTTTATTTATAGCAGTTTACTTTTCAGCTCTGATATCTGTATAGTGTAGTATCTTTCTTTTGCAGGTTAGTCGCTTCATCTATACGGGGCTTCCCGTATGGGCGGCGGATCTGTTAGCGAGCCCGGATCGCAGTTTCGACGCCGGGGCATGACAGTCATGGTGAGTATAAACTCCATCTCTCTGTTTGATTTTTGAATGTTAAATTCTTGAGGTATCTAACGATTTCTTTTGTCAAGAATTATTTTTTTTGCAGAGAGTACAAACGTCTAAGTCTAGAGTCTGTTTTAGGAGTTTATCTCATGTATTTATTTTATTTGGATCTTATTTGTAAATTTTTGTTGTATGGTGATAACAACAAAAAATATCTTTTTGAATTTTCTTTAAGTGGATTTTTGTTTTGTCACGAAACTGCCAAAGGGGGAGATTGTTAAGGAATTTGTGTTGGCATATTTCGTGAAGTGGTTAAGTCTTGAAGATTGAAGATGAAGATGTTTGGATCATATACCTCAATCTCAAGAAAGAAGAATTCAAAAGGATCAGGTACGTTTAACTAAATAAGTTTGGTGATCCGAATATTTCTTATAGTGTAGAAACACTTGGATGGATTTTTAATTGCATAAAAATAAAAAACTGGACATGTAATATGTTCAGGATCCGGATCAGGGTATTCCAGTCCGGACCCTGAACATAGGTAAGTTCATGCGGAATTTTAGTCCGGATCGGCCCTGGTTCAGTCCGGACCCCGAACATAGATTCTGCAGAAATCGCATGAACAGTCCGGACCGTGCATCCTTCAGTCCGGACCCCGAACATGATTTTTTCAGGAATTCTTTGAAAAATGACGACAGTCCGGATCAAGCCAAATCCAGTCCGGACCGTCGTGCGGGAAAAACTCTGTTAAGTCAGTTTTTGATTCTTATCTTCTTCCAAAGGTTTCTAACCTATAAATAAACCCTTTGGTTCATCTTTTAGGGTTAATCCAACACGACCGAAAATTAGAAAAACCCACATATAGAGAAGAAAGGGAAAAACTAGATCTATTCTATGTTTCTTCATCTATATTGATTAATTTGATTCTAGGATTTCAAACTCAGATTTTGAGTAGAATCAAATTCATGAATACTTAGATGGTATTTCCGATCTATCTTTGATCTAAGTATTCGGCGGATTTTCACCACCAACAAACAACGATTTTGCCAAAAATCGGCGCGTGGATTCGCGTGGCCATGTGGACTCAAGGTGCTACCGTTTCGTGGATTCGAAACGAGGTGCGCTCGTGGATTCGAGACGTACTACTTGGTGGAGACCGTGGATTCAGTTGGACGTCGTGGACTCGACGTTGGACGCCGTGGATTCGGCGTTGGACGCAAATCGTGGATTCGAGGCGCGTTGCGGAGCGAGCGGCGAAGATCAACTAGGAGCGTATGGAAAAAGGTTGAGTCGTGTGTGAGTACGTTATATCACCTTTGTACGTGTTTAATCTTAGTGGATTTCACCGTGTGATCGGTCCTGTGGTTTTTTACTCCTGGTTTGGAGTTTTCCACGTAAAATCTCTGCGTGTTATTTACTTTTCCGCATTGGGTTTTTGTTACGCAAAGATTTTGGAGTGTTTATTGTTTACACCTATTCACCCCCTCTAGGTGTTTTTTCCCCTATTCAGATCCATATATAACATAACCCACAAGTGGTATCAGAGCGGAAATAGGGTTGTAAATAATGGTTGAAGGTGGAAACATCAATAGACCACCGTTCTTCGATGGAACAAACTATGCTTATTGGAAAGTACGCATGAGAGCGTTTTTAATTTCCATCGATGAACGAGTATGGCAATCAATCGAGTTTGGATGGACAAATCCTACTGAAATTTTTGCTGATGTTCGCACCATCAAACCTAGGTCGAAATGGACCAAGGAAGAAATTGATATATCTTCTTACAACGGCAAAGGGATTAATGCTTTATTTAATGCGTTGTCGCAAACCGAATTCTCTTGTGTCTCGGCATGTGAGACTGCGAAGGAAACCTGGGATACTTTACAAGTTACACATGAGGGAACAAACCTTGTGAAGATTCAAAAACTGCAAATGCTTACGAGCAAATTTGACTCAATTTTTATGGCAGAAAATGAATCTTTCATAAATTATTATACACGATTGCAAGATATCGTTAATACATGTGCTAACTTGGGATGTCTTTCCGTCCGAACTCCCAGGGATGCCACCTGGGAGCGAGGTTGACTTCTCTATTGAGCTAATTCCGGGGACAAAACCCATCACGAAGGCGCCATACGGAATGGCCTTCGCCGAACTAAAGGAACTGAAGGCGCAACTTGAGGGCCTCCTGGACAAGGGGTTCATCCGACCGAGCGTGCCGTCTTGGGGCACACCCGCTCTATTCGCACGGAAGAAGGATGGGAGACTACGATTGTACATCGACAATCGGGGAATGGATAAGGTCATAGTAAAGGACAATACCCTCGCGTCGGATGGGGTACCTTTTCGACCAACTACCAGGAGCGACAGCGTCTTCAAGGATTGATCTGCAGTACGGCTATCGCCAGGTTAGAGTCCGGAGAAATGACATACCGAAAAACAGTCCTTCGAACTCGGTATGGTCATTACGAGTTTATGGTTATACCGTTTGAACTCATAGTCGCTCCAGCGGTGTTCATGAAAGTGATGAACAGGATCATGGAACCTTTCTTAGACCAGTTTGTAGTGGTCTTTATAAATGACATCCCGATCTACGCTCGCACAGACTAAGAGCACGAGGAACACTTGCGAGTGATCCTCCAGACCCCCCGGTACCAGAAAGTGTATCCCAAACTCAAAAGAGTTGAGTTCTGGCTCCGCGAGGTAGACTTGTTGGGGCACCTAGTCTCAGTGTCGGGAAAAGTGGAGGACCCGAGGAAGATAGAATCCATGACCGACTGGGCTCGCTCGACCACGGTAATAGAAATCCGAAGTTTTCTCGGGCTAGCAGGATACTACAGACGCTTCGTGGAAGGCTTTTCAAAGATAGCCACTCCTCTTACTCGACTAACCCGGAAAGGGGAGAAATTCGTCTGGACGGCTCAATGCCAGAAGAACTTCGAGGAGCTTAAGGACAGACTCACGCGGGCACCGGTACTCACGTTGCCACAACCCGGTGAGGACTACGAGATCTGTTGTGATGCATCTCGAAGCGGACTGGGAAGCGTATTGATGCAACAGGGGAAAGTCATAGCATATGCATCAAGACAGCTCAAGGATTATGAGCAGAACTATCCTACACACGACTTGGAGCTCGCGGCAGTCGTGTTTGCGTTAAAGCTCTAGAGGCACTACCTCTACGGGGCGCACTGTAATGTGTACTCCGACCACCAGGGCCTCAAATACTTGTTTACGCAAAAGGAATTGAACTTACGGCAATGGCGGTGTCACGCCCCGGGGTTGAAACTGCGACCCGGGCTCGCTAACAGATCCGCCATCTGTACGAAAACTGCCGTACAGACGAAGCGTCTAACCTGCAAAAGATAGAACTACAGCTACACAGATATCAGAGCGGAAAAGAAAGCTGTAATATAAAATCTCACTACTAAAAAGCTGAAAATAAATACAAGCTCCATCTCCCAAATACATGGTGATACAAAAGAAAACCACCTATACATCATCTACAAATCCAAAAGGGAGATAACTAAAACTAGAAATATAACAAAATCCCACAGTCCGGGATGGTACATCTACCTCACTCTAAAGAACTATGCTGGTAGGGAACTATCTCGCGACTCCCTGTCCACGGTCCGACGAGCCAGCTCGGGCAGGAACGGAAGAAAAGCCTCAGCAACCTGTCACCGACAGAGGGTGTGAGAACTACATCCTACAGTAGTTCTCAGTGGGTACCGTCTCCAAGAACCACGGTCTGCCCACTAAGTCTACTAGAGGCACAAGATAACAGAAAAAGACTCTGATAATGAAAAGTAAGCTGGAAAGGTATCTACAGCTATCATGCCTCTATCTACTATGCTCAATAGGAAAAAGAACACAGATGATGGTATGCATCCACTCACTGCTGACAATATGTCATAAGTACTATGCTCAAGGAAAACTCAACTATGACACATGATATGCATACTCTCTCACATAACACCCAATCTCTATGACTGCCTCATAGGGTCCAGTCAAAGTCAAGCCTGCGCTCCTCTACTGCCACTACGCCCAAACAGGAGTTGGTCTTACGTAGGGTGTCCCACACGGACTATCAGAGATCTCAAGCGAACTCAAGTGTATCAACTAGTCGCATCATCGCAGCCTCGTCAGGCACGGTATCATCATCGCACCCGGGGCGTAGCTCGAGGGGAGCGACCCCAACGAACTCAAGTATCACAAGTATCTCGTAACTGGCATGAAATGCCAGGCTCAGCAGGCTATAATCCACGATCAAACTGATCGGTAACACAAGCTCAAAAGCACAACTCAGTCGGAAAAGAACCTCGACTCAAATATGAATAGCCCAACACTCTCACAGCTATGTCGGAGAACCCTCTACGACTCAAGCTCACAACACTAACTCACTAAAGGAAAGTACTACCCAGCTGGGACCGCCGTCACTCCAAGCGGCTCCCACAACGACACCCCACTCATAGGCGAGGAGAACCGACTGACGCGGCAAAGGTCCGAGAATCCCGTTAGACCAGTGCCTAGAACCCCAATCAAAAAAGAACAGACTCTAGGCTCAGCCTATCGAAGTTTCTCGATCCTTTACCGTTCAGGGATTCGGCCCCTCTCGGTTAAAGTGGGAAACTATCTCAACACACAAACTCACGGGCTGGAGATGCTCCACAGCCAAAACCTCAAAGAGTCAGAAAACCCCGGGAAACTAATACCTACGACCCGAATCAAACAAGAACAAGCTATAGGCGAAGCCTCCCGTTGTTTTCGACCCAAGAATGAAATCAGCCCTTATAACCCAGATCCCGCACCCCGGTCGGGTGAGGAAAATTTAGGAAAAATGTGGCCTTTATTATAAGATATCATTTCCACTCAACCCCCTTGGGGTGAGGATAAAATTGCCCATTTTTTAAACCGTCTTGAATTGAGAAAACCAACTTTTATAGATTTTAGTTCTTGAAAAATCAGCTAAAAACAAGTTTACTTTTCCGAACTCCCAAGGGTTGATGCCGACGCCCAATCAAACAAGAACAGGCACCGACGCCCCTAGAGATTCGGAAGGAAAATACTGGTTTACTAAAATCATGAGTGTCCAAAAACATTCTCGGTTCAAGGTCCTGATAACATACGTGCACCACGATCACAACATGGTGGTGATGAATAAAACGGAGAAACGAGCAAATACCCGGGACTACCGTTTACCCAAAAACGGTTCCCAAAACACTAACACTGGCCTAACACAGCCACCATACCCCACTCGGCCCCCATGCCCGAGTGCAACACCCGTCCCACAACACCCTGACCACTCGGCCCACTACCCGGGCGAGGAACTCTATGTCCAAAAGGTAATGCAATGCGTGGGATGACTATAGCATAAGAAAACTAGCCCAGAGTAAAATTCACTATTGGTCTGGTTAAACACATGCAACATATGACGGGGGTGCTAGTCAAGTTCCAAGAAAACACTTAAACTAGCATGCAAATCCTATCACAATAGAATTAGAAGGAAGTCCGTAGACTTGGAGAGAAAACCAACCCACCTCGGCTTGCCACCAATTGCTTGTCGACACTTGCAATTGGGCTAAGCGGGATTACCTTACCTTCACGTGGTCCACACGCAAAACAAAGCGCGGTGCCGGAATCCGCACGCGAATCGGAGCACGCTGTGACCTACCATAAGATCGCGCGCTCAGCGGATGTCCCGAAGCAAGCCCGCGGCTCCACGCGGCGGAAAAACCCACAACCAGCCTCGACGGAACCTAAAAACAGCACTGCAAACAGCCAGGAAATAAGAAATCGCAAAATCAGTCAAAAACGGTCAAAAACCGAGCATCCGGCGGTGAAAACGGCCTCCGTCGGCAAAAAACTGCTCAAAAACCGCTCGCGAAAAACTGCACAAAAATCTGCTCGCGAAACTGCTCACGAAAAACTGCTCGCGAAATTGCTCGCGAAAACTGCTCAAAAACTGCTCGCAAAACTACATAAAAATCTGCTCGCGAAAATAGCTGGCGAAAACTCGCAAAAACAGCTAGTGAAAAACTGCTCAAAACTGCTTGCGAAAATGCCCAAAACTGGTCGCGAAAACGCGCAAAACTGCTTGCGAAAATGCCCAAAAACAGCATGCGAAACTGCTCGCAAAACTGCGAAAAAAATGGGTTGCGAAACTGCGGAAACAGCTCGCGAAATTGCGCGCGAAAACTACGCGCGAAACAGCGAAAACTGCGAAAAATCGCTCGCGAAACTGCTCGCGAAAACCGCGTGCAAAATGCACAAAGCTGCTGGCAAAAACGCGAAAAACGGCCTGCGAAACGGCGAAAACCGCATGCGAAACTGCACAAACTGCTGGCGGAAAACGCGCAAAACTGCTCGCGCTCGCGCTCGCCAAGCAGCTGCCAGCAAAAACGACCGTGCGGCGCCGCCGGCCGCACGGCTCCGGCAAGTCTGCCGCGCGGTGCCCAGCAGCACCGCACGCGGCCGCTCGGTCCGCGGGGCTGCGCGCGGCCCGGGCAGCGCCCGGGGCGCTGCGTGCGGCCCGTGCAGGGCCCGCGGCACCGCGCACGGCCCGCAAGGGCCCGCGCGGTGCGCGCCCTGCGCGCGGCCTTGCGGCACCGCGCGCGCCCCGCTCGCGGTCCGCAAACCTGCGCGCGTCCCGCGCAGCGCCCGCGGCGCTGCGCGCGGCCCGCGCAGCGCCCGCGGCACCGCGCGCGGCCCGCAAGGGCCCTCGCGGTGCGCGCCCTGCGCGCGGCCTGCAGGACCGCGCGCGGCTCGCGCGCGGTCCGTAGGGCTGCGCGCGGCCCGCGCAGCGCCCGCCGCACCGCGCGCGGCCCGCAAGGGCCCGCGCGGTGCGCGCCCTGCGCGCGGCCTGCGGCACCGCACGCCTCGCGTGCGGTCCGCAGGGCCGCGTGCGCCCGTCGCGCGTGCTTGCGCGCGGCCTGCAGCGCCCGCGGGCGCACGCGGTTGGGCCGCAGGGTGCTGCCAGCCCTGCAGCACCCTAGCGGCTGCTGCGCGCGGCGCCCTTGTGCGCCCGCGCAGCAGCCGCGCCGGCCGCCCGTGTGCCAAAGCGCGCGCGCGCGGCTCCCACCGCTGCGATCCCCCGCGCAAAAGAATAAATAAAAAGAAAGAATCAAATAAATCCACCAAAACTTTAAATAAATTTATTTAAAGCCCCAAAAACACCAAAAAGCTCAAAATCTGAAATTTGCTTACCTCGTCGTCGCACGACGCACGCCCACGAGCTCCTCTCGGCCACCAACAGGAAGTCCACAACCAAGAACGCTTCAAAATCCTCTCTTTTCCCTCTACTTCTCCTTCTTCTTCTTCCTTTTCTCTCTTTTCTTCTTTCTTTTTTCCTTTCTCTGCTACTACCCAGCTTCAGAGGAGAGTGGTGGAGAGGGGATGTGGCATAAAGTGGATAAGGCACTTAAATAAAGCTACAGGGGCATAGATTTTACTAATTAAAAGTTAAAACTTAATTAAAATAGGTAGAAGCTTAATTTTAAAACCAAATAAATTTCACTTACCTCACTCCACATCCCTCATTCCACACTCACTGTCACCAAGCAGAGAAGACCCTTAATTAGCAAAGCTAGTTAATTATAATAATAAAATATTCCAAAAGGCCCATCTTCAACTCACTTTTTGCCTTCGAGCACTCTGCCGCCGTCCGGAACCTCCTGAACTCCGCTGTAATTTGAAAGTATATGTGTCCACAGCTTTTTCTCTTCAAAAAGCTCATCCGTTGAGTCGGGGTGCTCAATCCAAAAACCGGCTTCGAAATCGTCAGTTCCGACTCACTTTTTGCCCTCGGGTCTTCCGCGTCAGTCCGGAACCTCCCGAACTTCGCTGTAATCTGAGAATATAACTGTTCCAAGTGTTCCCGAATTTCCTGCACTCCACTGTGAAGTTAGTAATTTCCAAATCTAGTCCTCAATCGGCGTACAATGCCCGGAAAAACCCCGAATCGAGCTGGAGCTTCCGCGTTGATCCGAAACAACCCGACATCAACAGTAAACCCAAACGCCACATGCCCGAGGTAAACTCTCCGCTCCACGTCATCCTGTGCGGTCGGCGCGCCATCCGAAAATTCGGTACTCTACACTCTCCCCTCCTACAAAAGGTTTCGTCCCAGAAACCAAAATACACCTCCTACAACAAAGAAGCCCTACATCAGGAACATCACCAACCCCAACTCTCCATTTGGAAAACAGCCGAAATAGCGAAAAGTCCGAAAATTCCAAAAGACCGATGCCTTCGCCCCAATCAAACAAGAACAGGTTCCAGCATCGTCTCTATTTCTGGAGTAGCCCTTTGAAATTTTCGTCCCGTTTGCCAGTTTCGGCTTCAAGACGAGAAAACAAGGAGAGAGGTGTTGAAGCTGTCCCTGCTGTGGCTGCAACCCAAAAACTACCATGTACCAACTCGAACCATGCAGGGTGCAAAACTCTGATCTCAACAACTAGGAAAGGAAGTCATATCAGGTACCATGCGATCCGCCATCCTGGCGCCCACCAATCGGGCAGCCCAAACTCATCCTCTCGATGTGGGTGGTCGTCGCCCTGGCTGTCTCGACGTCGTGGCCTCATCTGGCTGGCGGTAAGTCGGAGGAGCTCCTTCTTCCGGAAGAGGTAGCGGGGGTGCCGTCGCAAGCGGCATTACCGTAAGTACTGCTCGAGGGCATGCTGCCTGAAAATGTCCAGTCTGTCCACACGAAAAGCATCACCCCTGCCTATGGTCACACTGCTGCACTGCATGCGGCCCACCGCAAATGACACACACATCCTGATACTGCTGCTGGTGCCTCGGCTGTGGGGGACCTTCTGATCTCCGTCTCCTCTGAAATCCACGACCCTCAGACTGGGATTGTGGTGGCCCCGGGGGTCTCGATCTACTCGACTGTCCAAAATCAGGCAGCACTGGATGCCTCACCCCGGAGCTGGTCCCTGGCGCTCCATCCCTCTCTGACATAAACGCTGTGCCTCGGGAAACCCACCGAGCACGCTCTATGGCCGCATCCAAAGTCGGTGAGCGGTGCGAGTGAACAAGGTGATAGATATCCTGGTGCAGACCTCTCTCAAACAAATCCACCCTCTGAGCCTCATCAGGGGCAACATGCGGCACACTGTTCAGCAACTTCTGGAACTCCCGAATATACTCCTGAAGTGGTCGATCACCCTGCTGCAAACGTCGAAGATCCCCTTCTAGCTTCTGCTTAATTTGCACTATCAGGAAAGTACGCCCCGCGTAGCAAAGCTCGAAACTCTGGCCATGTCAACAACTGAACTCCCGGTGGTCCAACTGGACGAACTCGACGCCACCAACTCTCGGCGTCCTTCTCCAAAAAGTGCGCCCCCAAATGTACCTGATGTTCTTCCTTGATGAAGAGGTTCTCAAACAATTTCTCCATGGCTGCGATCCAGTTCTCAACCTCCCACGGCTCCGAACTCTGACCTGAGAACCGCGGGGGATGAAACTGGCTGATAAAGGACAAGCGATCAGTGAGCTCCCTCTGCTCCGTCTCTGACAATGGGGCGATCTGAGACGAGGTCGACGAAGTTGCTACTGGAGGTGGTGCTTGTTACGGAATTTGTGTTGGCGTATTTCGTGAAATTGTTTAAGTCTTGAAGATTGAAGATAAAGAAGTTTGGATCATGTACCTCAATCTCAAGAAAGAAGAATTCAAAAGGATCAGGTACGTCTAACTAAATATTTTTGGTGATCCGAATACTTCTTATAGTGTAGAAACACTTGGTTGAATGTTTGATTGCATAAAAATCAAAAACTGAACATACTACATGTTCAGAGTCCGGATCGGGCATCACAGTCCGGACCCCGAACGTACATTAGTTCATGCGCAATTCCAGTCCGGACCTTGGAATTTCAGTCCGGACCCTGAACGTGGAATTTGCAGGAATTGCATGAACAGTCCGGACCGTGGAATTACAGTCCGGACCCCGAATGTCCTCTTTTCTGGAAAAAGTCTGTTTCGTCATGACAGTCCGGACCGCAGGATTTCCAGTCCGGACCGTCGTCCTGTAAAATTCCAGAAACGGTTAGTTTTTTATCCTTATCTTCTTCCAAGGGTTTCTAACCTATAAATAGCCTCTATGATTCAATTTCTAGGGCATCCGCATATAATAAAAAGACGGCCGAAATTGAAAAATCCACATATAGAGAAGAAAGAAAATCAATAGATTTAATTCTATGTTTCTTCATCTATATTGATTAATTTGATTCTAGATTTTCCAAACTCAGATTTTGAGTAGAATCAAATTAATGAATACTTAGATGGTATTTCCGATCTATTTCTAATCTAAGTATTCGGCGGATCATCATCACCCAAAAACAACGATTTTCCCAAAATCGGCGCGTGGACTCGCGTGGCCTTGTGGATTCAAGGTGCAACCGCTTTCGTGGATTCGAAACGAGGTACGTTAGTGGATTCGAGACGTGCTATTGGGTGAAGACCATGGATTCGGTCGGACGTCGTGGACTCGACGTTGGACGCTGTGGATTCGGCGTTGGACGCAGATCGTGGATTCGAGAAGCGTTGCGGAGCGAGCGGAGAAGATCTACTAGGAGCGTATGAAAAAGGTTGAGTTGTCTGTGAGTACGGTATATCACCTTGTACGTGTGTTAATTCTAGTGGATTTCGCCGTGTTATCGGTCCCGTGGTTTTTTTACTCCGGTTTGGAGTTTTTCCACGTAAAAATCATGCGTGTTATTTTTCCATTTCCGCATTGGGTTTTATTGCGCAACAATTTTTGAGTGTTTATGGTTTACACCTATTCACCCCCCCTCTAGGTGTTTTTTCCCCTATTTAGGTCCAATTAATACATAATCCAACAAGTGGTATCAGAGCGGGAATAGGGTTGTAAACAATGGTAGAAGGTGGAAACATCAACAGACCCCCATTCTTCGATGGAACAAATTATGCCTACTGGAAAGTACAGATGAAAGCCTTTTTAATTTCCATCGACGAGCGGGTGTGGCAATCAATTGAATTAGGATGGTCTAATCCAACTGAAATTATTGCTGATGTTCACACCATCAAACCTAGGTCGAAATGGACCAAAGAAGAGATAGACTTATCTTCTTACAATGGCAAAGGTGTTAACGCTTTATTTAATGCTTTGTCACAAACTGAGTTCTCTCGCGTCTCGGCATGTGAGACTGCGAAAGAAATCTGGGATGTTCTTCAAGTTACACATGAGGGAACTAACCTTGTGAAGATTCAAAAACTGCAAATGCTTACGAGCAAGTTTGACTCCATTTTCATGGCAGAAAATGAATCATTCACAGACTACTATACACGATTGCAAGACATCGTGAATTCATGTGCTAACTTGGGAGAGAAAATTCCAGAATTTAAAATTGTAAGAAAAATTTTAAGAACTCTTCCTGAAATATTTTGTTCCAAGGTTACGGCCATTGAAACTATTAAACACCCCGACGAAATCCGTGTAGAAGAATTAGTTGGTTCATTACAAACATATGAAATGACATTTCCTACTGACAATTCTTCTGGAAAAGCATCTACTTCTAAGTCTTCAAGTTTTGCGTTGAAAACAACAAAAGAAGAAGACGCGGATTCATCCTCCTCAGACGACGACGAGAACCTATCTATGGAGGACTTTGAAAAGCAGCTTGCTCTCTTGACAAGAAAGTTTCGCCGAAGTTTTCGAAGGGGTAATTCAAGTTAAACTCCATCCTTCGGAAAGTGGAAGAAAGGCAAAGGTTTTTCAAGCCAAAAGTCAAGAAAGCAAGAAAGTTTCTCAAAGGATAAGAAAAGCTCAGAGGGACAAGTCCAATGCTTCAAGTGCCGAGGGTACGGCCATATCTCAACGGAGTGTCCAAATAAGAATCCGTCAAAGAAGAAAGCGATGCAAGCCGTCACTTGGGATGACACCTTAACGTCAAACGAGTCATCTTCCAGTGATGAAGAAAATAACGCAACGGCATTCCACGCGTCCACATCTTCACCATTCATATGCTTTATGGCAAGTACATCTGAGTCATTGTCCAACTCCTCCCAAGTTGAAAAGAATGCAACGGACAATGAATCGGATAATTTTGAAGGTGAAGATTTTGTTTTTGCCTACCATAAACTTTTGAAGGTTTCAAAGAAACTGGCAAAGCAAAACAAGAGTTTGAGATGGAGTTTGCAGGATCTCAAAGAAGAAGCAAAAAGGGCAACTTCTCTCTCAAACGCTCTTGAAGTGGAAAGGGATAATCTGATCAAAGTAAATGTTTCCCTTCAAGAGTCTAATGAGCTTCTCGAGAAGAATTATGTAGATATGGTGAATAAAGCGAATTACTTCTTGAAGCTCTATGGCGAGGTTCGACAGGAAAAAATGGAAATGACGAAGACCATTCTCCAACTCAAGGATGATTTAAAGCAATTTTCTTCTGGAAGGAGTAAGTTGGATAAAATGCTTGGTCTTGGTCAAACAAATCGGTTCGGCCTCGGGTACACTCGAACTGGAGACAGTCCTAGTTCGAGTGGGACAGTGTTTGTGCCTCAGTCGGTATCTCCTCCTCCGACACCGGAATTCACGACAAGCAACGACAACAAGCCTACTTCACCCTCTTCGGGATCGTCAAGCACTAAGGTATGTTTTCGTTGTGGTTTTGTAGGGCACATAAGGAGAAATTGCAAGGTGGGAGCGAAACGTTCATCTCAAGCGCCTCTTGCAACAACTACCATAAAGGTGATTCCCCGGAAATCAAAGGAAATCTTTTCAAAGGAAAAGAGCCTTGGTAGTTCACCTCGCAAGACGATGTCAAGCAATCAATCAATCAAGACACTTTCACCAAGGAGAATAACGTCATATTCTTTACCGACGCAATCCAAAAAGGTTTGGGTGCGCAAAGGTGAAATCTTCCCTTGTCTTGTCATTCATACTTCTTTGCATGCTTATGACAATTCGTCTTGGAATCTGGATAGCGGGTGTTCCCGTCACATGACCGGTGACAAAAACTGTTTTCAAACACTTGAGAAAATCTCCGGAGGGCTTGTAGTTTTCGGAGACGGTCGTTCTTCTAAAATTATTGGAAAAGGAACTATCGCTATTCCAGATGGCCCGGTTTTGAATAATGTGCTATTTGTTGAAGGCCTTAAGACTAACCTCATAAATATTAGTCAACTTTGCGACAATGGTTTTTCAGCTAATTTTTCATCTGTCGAATGTATTGTAACTAATAAGGACCATGTTTTCTTTTTAAAAGGGGTTAGATCTGAAAATAATTGTTATGTTATTCCAAATAAAATTTCTGAAAACTGTAACTTAGCCTCTTTGAATAACGAAACACTTTGGCATGAAAGGCTGGGTCACATAAATTTTAAGGAACTTGCTAGAATTTCAAATAAAGACGTGGTCAAGGGGGTTCCAAAACTTTCACTTAAAGAAGACATTGTGTGTGGAGGTTGTCTAAAGGGAAAACAATTAAGGACTGCACACAAGAACTTGAACCACGTTGGCACCAACCGGCCTTTACAATTATTGCACATGGATTTAATGGGGCCAACTCGTCAACCATCGTTGGGAGGTAAATGGTACATTTTTCTATTGGTTGATGATTTCTCTAGATACTCATGGGTAGCATTTTTAAAAGAGAAAGCTGATACTTTTGATTCTTTTTTCGAGATTTGCCATCGTATTATGATTGAAAAGAATGAAAAGATCATTCGTGTTAGAAGTGATAGAGGTGGAGAATTCATAAATTCTAAATTCATTGATTTTTGCACTTCCAACGGCATTAAGCATGAATTCTCAGCACCCTATACACCTCAACAGAATGGTGTAGTCGAGCGCAAAAACAGGGTTGTACAAGAGATGGCACGTGTTATGCTTCATAGCCGGAACGTACCATTATACTTTTGGGCTGAAGCAGTGAACACTGCAGTCTATGTAATTAATCGAGTGTATTTGCGCCCGGGAATCTTAAATACACCATATGAACTGTGGTTTTGTAGAAAACCGAATATAAAACATTTTCGTATCTTTGGGAGTCGTTGTTACATTTTACGTGACTGCGAAAATCTGGAAAAATTTGACTCTCGAAGTGACGAAGGGATTTTCATGGGTTATTCTACAAACAGTATAACATATCGGGTATTTAACTTGGAATCTAAAACAATGGTAGAATCTATAAATGTTAAAGTAGATGAAGCTTTTCACTTTGAATCTGATAAATCTACCCCTGATATCTCTCTTGATGATGATACTCCTGCAAATGCATCTTCTCATGACAATTTTTTCGATAATAATGATGCATCTAATGGTTCTTCAAGCTTATCTGATGTGCAGGAATCATCTCATGTACCTCCGAGTACTCCATTACCTCAAACGTTACGCATCTCCAAGGATCATCCTGAATCTAACATTATTGGAGACCCACAAGAAGGAGTCAGGACTCGGAGACAGTTGGTTTGTGGATTCGCTTGTTACGTTTCCATGATAGAACCAAAGAACGTCGATGAAGCTCTTCAGGATGACTACTGGATTGAATCAATGCAGGAAGAGCTCCATCAGTTTGAACGAAACAAAGTCTGGGAATTAACGAAGCCTCCGAAGCAACACAATGTGATTGGTACTAAATGGATTTTTTCAAGAATAAGAAAAATGAGGAAGGTACCATCATCAGGAACAAAGCACGTTTAGTTGCTCAGGGCTACTCGCAAATTGAAGGAATAGACTTTGATGAGACGTTCGCCCTAGTTGCTCGACTCGAGTCAATTCGTATCTTATTCGCAATTGCTTGTCACTTTAAAATAAAACTCTTTCAAATGGACGTTAAGAACGCATTTTTAAATGGGTATTTAAAAGAGGAAGTTTATGTGGCTCAACCGAAAGGTTTTGTAGACTATAAACAACCTAACCATGTTTTTCGTTTGAAAAAGACTCTTTACGGTCTAAAACAAGCACCGCGAGCATGGTACGAAAGGCTAACAAAGCACCTTTTGGAAAAGGGCTACACTCGAGGGGGAGCAGACCGAACTCTTTTTGTGAAGCATTATCAGAATAATTTCATTGTAGCACAAATCTATGTCGATAACATTATATTTGGTGCAACTAAAGACAATGATGCTTCTAAATTCGCTGAAACCATGGAAAGCGAATTTGAGATGTCCATGATGGGCGAACTGACATACTTTCTTGGATTGCAAGTAAAACAAAATGAAGAAGGCATTCTTCTATGTCAATCCAAGTATGCAATGGAGTTGGTCAAAAAGTTTGGTTTAGAAAATTCTAAAGATTTTTCGACTCCAATTGGAACTAGCAATAAGGGATTAGGAAGTGAATCTCTTAGTGAAAATGTAGACGAGAAACTTTATCGCAGCATGATTGGAAGTCTACTTTACCTCACGGCTAGTCGCCCGGACATATCCTTTAGTGTTGGGATCTGCGCGAGATATCAATCAGCACCAAAGGAGGTTCACCTGAAAGCGGTGAAACGGATCATCCGGTACATCAAAGGAACCGTAAATTTCGGAATTTGGTATCCTATGGGAACAAGTCTAGATATTGTAGGATATTCAGATGCCGATTGGGCAGGATCTGTGGATGATCGGAAAAGTACGAGTGGTGCATGTTTTTATCTTGGCCATTGCCTTATTGCATGGCACAGTAAAAAGCAAAACTGCATTGCACTCTCGACTGCCGAAGCGGAATATATTTCAGCGGGTAGTTGTTCAACCCAACTCATTTGGATGAAAAGTGTGTTGAGCGACTTTCGAATTTCAGCAACTTCGGTAACAATTCTTTGTGACAACACCAGTGCTATAAATATTTCAAAAAACCCTGTGTTGCACTCAAGAACAAAACACATTGAACTTAGATATCATTTTCTTAGAGAGCTAGTTGAATCAAGTATTCTTCAACTTTCCTATATTTCAACTGAAGATTAATTAGCCGATATTTTAACAAAACCTTTGGATCAAAAACGTTTTATTCATTTGCGTAAGTCAATTGGAATGCTTTCCTTGAAATAATTCCTTTTGAAACCAATCCTTTGGTTAGGTTTTGTTTTTGTGTTTTTGTTCTTTACCTATGCTTGTACATAGAACATTAATTGAGCATTAGTTACATTGACTTTAACTGCATCCTTTTATCTATTTAGAAAATTATTATGCTTTAGATATCATAATATTTCAGTTGATGCAATGATCATTTATGTCAATTAAGTCATTTTTTAAAGTGATCAAAGTCAATTTCTCTCTCAATGATCTCTTGGTATAGTTTTTATCTTATTTGACTATTTAGTCGAGTATGAAATCGAGATCAATCTTTGGTTGAGTTCTTTATATCTTAAATAATTGATAGCCAATTGAGGGGGAGTCAAAGAAAAAGTGTTATGCTCAAAAGATGTGGAAAGAGTTACATCCCAATGAGGAGTGTGAAAACTACCACCACATGGAGGAAAGAGCTACCACCTCGGTCGTCCGAGTACTGTGTGCAGCTACCACATGTATACCAAGCATGGTTTTTCAAATTTGATTAAATAAAATGCATGTTGAAATACTTGACTCTGTCAAATTTCAAGGTTGGTATAAGGTGGGAATTTGAATGAAAGATGCTCAAAGAGCCACTCTCTTCAACAAATTAACTAGATACATTATCTAACATATTTGGGATTTCAAACATCTATTGATCTTGGTATTTCATTTTCTTTATCAAATTGATGATTTGATAAAGGCATTACGCATAAGATCATGTTAGATGTGATTGAAGTTGTTCAACTTTAAGGGATTTAATTTTTATAAATTTTCGTTTCATTATTTGGATATTTTTTATAGATTTTGTATAATCTATTTCTTGTTGTATGAAATGATGATTTTTATTTAAAGTTGATACACAAAAGTGCTTACAATATTTTTCTGGATTTTCTGGAATTTTTCTGAATTTTTCTGAAGAAAAAGTTTGGAGCCGGTTCGGACTGGACAAGCCGATCCGGACCCCGAACGCAGGTATTTCCTGCGGGCAGCCGATCCGGACTGGATTCTTCAGGCAGTCCGGACCGCGGCTAGGGTTTTATATAGAACAAAAGGGTTTTGAATTTCTTTACTCCAATCTTTTATTTCTAAGCCTCCAGACCTTCTCTCTCTAGAAATCAAAGTTTTTGGAGGCTTCCCAACTCATCTTCTTCAAATCCAAGTGAGTTCTTTTGATCAAAACTTCGTTTGTCACAGGTTTTCATGTTTTTGCTCAAAACGTGATAGAAAATTTGTATCTTTTTCGTTTGCGATTGGTTTTTGATCAAACTTCTTTTGAAATAAGAACTCTTGGTAGATTAGTTTTGATTATATGCTAGGTTTTCTCTTGAAAAACGAATTTTTGGGCTTTGATTTCAAAGATTTCGGTTTTAGGGCATATTTTGAGAATTTTTGAAAATCATGGGATTGATCTATTTTTAAAATTCTTTTTGCAAAACTAATTTGAATCCTAGTGTCTCTACATGATAATGATTGTTTAGGTACAATTTTTCAAATTTTTGAAAATAAACAATTTTGTCGTGTTCTTGAGTTGTTGCTCGCAGGTTCTTAAACATTGATTAGCGACAATGGTGTTCTCACTGATAATAGTTCTACTGGTTGCTATGGTTCATGGAAAATCAACTGACAAGCCTAAGAGAGCTAGGAAAAGCAAGAAAACTAAAGATGATTCCGAGACAGAATCGAAAACTGAATCCATAGACTGGGATGAGCTTCTGGATGAAGCAACTGCTCCCACTGCTTCGAAGAGGAAAGCCCCTGCAGAAACTTCAAAGGCAAAGACTCCGCCTACCGCCGCTGAAAAAGGGAAAGCGCCTATGGAAACAAGCCCGACTAAGACAAAAAGGAAAAGTGTTGCCAGGAATAGAGGGAGTGCTCGAGGTATATCAATTGAGGAGCCACTAGCTAGCCAGCCTCCTCCACAAGACTTTATCAGTTCTGATAGAATCAAAGATTTTGAGAAAAGAGAGTGCATTGGCGAAAGACATGTAAATGTCAAGGCTCTGAAGGAGTGGTCTGCACTCTTTGGGACTCTATTTGACCATGCGGGTCTTGCCCCCATTTGCCACTTCCCTGAGTCCACTGGGTATTGTCTTCATTCGGTGAGAATGTTTTATCAGAATGCTTCAAGCTTACTTAATCAGGATGACGGACATCGAGAATTTCTAACAATGGTTAGAAATATTAAGATTAAAGTCACACCTCAACTGATTGGAGAGGTGTTAGGAATGAAGGCCAGGCCTGAAGGAAGACATTACCTGCAAAGTCAAATCTTCTCCACCGCCTCCTGGAGAGTGGTCGTGGATGGAATTTGTATTCCCGATACTCTGTCGACGGGAAATTCAGTGCTTTCAAAAGAACTTCGCCCGGAGTACCGCTACTTGAACTTTATTGTTTGCTACAATATTATTCCTAACATGCAAACAAAAGTTTTTCGATGGGATAGGATGTTATTTCTTTATCTTCTTGGGAACCCAGCAGTGGCTATGGGAGCAAATTTAAACATTCCTTATATTATCTGGTCGAGGATGGCACGGTATGTGGAACATGCTCACCCTACAGAGAGACTGCCCTATCCTTTGATCATTATGCGTATTTTTCGAAAGTTCAAAGTCGACACAAGTACGAGCTCCTACATGCACAGTCTAGGAACGATCAATGAGACGACTATTGTGAAGTCTCTCTCTACTAAACAAGATGAGCCTCCATCACCTCCTCGCCGACAAAGAGCACAGCCAGCAGGCACAGCTTCAGTACCACAAGCAACAGCTTCAGCTCCACCTCCAGCAACTTCAACTACAGAGGATGATGCTTCTGTTACCTCTATTTATAAAGAGCAACAACGACTTTCCTCTGAACAGGAACGGATGTCAAACGAATTTATTGAACTGAAGGAAGAAATAAAAGAGGTCAAAAAGAAGCAGTCATCCATGAACAAGCGAATAAAGAAAATTTTCCAAAAACTCGGATGCATTAGTTCGGATGAATCTGAGTAATCGTTATCCTTCTAATCATGTTTTTGTGCAGGTTTTTCGGTTTCTTTTTGGTTCTCATTTTAGCTTTTATTTTTGAACTTTTAACACGCCCCTTTATTTTTGTAATTGTTGGCTTAGTTTGTGACAAAAAGGGGGAGAGAGAACAGAACAATGAAAGGGACTATGAAAGGTAAGTAGGACATCAACTTTTGGTTTGAATTGGGTTTTGCATGCATGCCTCTACTAACTATTCGACTAACTATTTGGGCATGTAATATTTCTAACAAGTTGTTTGTCAACTAACATACATATGACATTTGGTTTTTAATGCTTAGAAGATATGTCTAATTTTGATTGTGATCTTATTACATATCTGAATTCATAAATGTCATGATGAGTATAAACTCTTTCTCTGGTTTTGGTTTTATATATGCAAAAATTCTTGAGGTATCTAACGATCTCTTTTGTCAAGAATGTTTTCTTTTGCAGAGATTACAGATGTCTAAGTCTACAGTCTGTTCTAGGAGTTTATCTCATGTATCTTATTTGGTTCTCCATTGTAAATTTTTGTTGTATGGTGATAGCAACAAAAATATCTTTTTTGAATTTTCTTGAGTGAATTTTTGTTTTGTCACGAAACCGCCAAAGAGGGAGATTGTTACGAAATTTGTGTTGGCGTATTTCGTGAAATTGTTTAAGTCTTGAAGATTGAAGAAAAAGAAGTTTGGATCATGTACCTCAATCTCAAAAAAGAAGAATTCAAAAGGATCAGGTACGTCTAACTAAATATTTTTGGTGATCCGAATACTTCTTATAGTGTAGAAACACTTGGTTGAATGTTTGATTGCATAAAAATCAAAAACTGGACATACTACATGTTCAGAGTCCGGAACCCGAACGTAGATTAGTTCATGCGCAATTCCAGTCCGGACCTTGGAATTTCAGTCCGGACCCCGAACGTGGAATTTGCAGGAATTGCATGAACAGTTCGGACCGTGGAATTACAGCCCGGACCCCGAATGTCCTCTTTTCTGGAAAAAGTCTGTTTCGTCATGACAGTCCGGACCACAGGATTTCCAGTCCGGACCGTCGTCCTGTAAAATTCCAGAAACGGTTAGTTTTTTATCCTTATCTTCTTCCAAGGGTTTCTAACCTATAAATAGCCTCTATGATTCAATTTCTAGGACATCCGCATATAATAAAAAGACGGCCAAAATTGAAAAATCCACATATAGAGAAGAAAGGAAATCAATAGATTTAATTCTATGTTTCTTCATCTATATTGATTAATTTGATTCTAGGTTTTCCAAACTCAGATTTTGAGTAGAATCAAATTAATGAATACTTAGATGGTATTTCCGATCTATTTCTAATCTAAGTATTCGGCGGATCATCATCACCCAAAAACAACGATTTTCCCAAAACCGGCGCGTGGACTCGCGTGGCCTTGTGGATTCAAGGTGCAACCGCTTTCGTGGGTTCGAAGCGAGGTACGTTAGTAGATTCGAGATGTGCTATTGGGTGAAGACCGTGGATTCGGTCGGACGTCGTGGACTCGACGTTGGACGCTGTGGATTCGGCGTTGGACGCAGATCGTGGATTCGAGAAGCGTTGCGGAGCGAGCAGAGAAAATCTACTAGGAGCGTATGAAAAAGGTTGAGTCGTCTGTGAGTACGGTATATCACCTTGTATGTGTGTTAATTCTAGTGGATTTCGCCGTGTTATCGGTCCCGTGGTTTTTTTACTCCGATTTGGAGTTTTTCCACGTAAAAATCGTGCGTGTTATTTTTCCATTTCCGCATTGGGTTTTATTGCGCAACGATTTTTGAGTCTTTATGGTTTACACCTATTCACCCCCCCTCTAGGTGTTTTTTTCCCTATTTAGATCCAATTAATACATAACCCAACAGTGCTGAAGATGTCCTCTGCTCAAGCAATCTCATCATACGCTCCATGTTTTCCTCCTGGCGCTTGGCCGCCTCCTCCTGGCGCCGCAACGCCTCTGACATCTGGGACACCTGAGCCCGCATCTCCTGGACCTCACTCTGCCTGGTCTGCTCAGCCTCCCGCCGCTCGGGCTCCTCAGCTGAGGTCGGACGCCCTCTCGTCGCTGCACGACGTCTCGGCGGCATCGCAGGTAACTGCAGCAAATACACACGTCAAGACGTAACAATCATACGACCCAATCCAGCGAAAGTCTATGACAGGTTACCCTTCCTAAAGTATTATGTTGTCCGCAGCCAACATAATCACTTTGGGAGGATAACATGGAAAATCACTCATCCCATCTCTTGGGAGAGGTAAAACTCAATCAGGACTCTCGCTAAAAGTCACGACTCTCACGTAGTCATCCTAAAGTCCAACCACAAGCCTAGGGTTTCTAAGTCCTCAATGACCTACATCCTAGGCTCTGATATCACTCTAATCTGTCAAGCCCCGGGGTCGAAACTGCGACCCGGGCTCGCTAACAGATCCGTCATCTGTACAGAAACTGTCGTACAGACGAAGCGTCTAACCTGCAAAAGATAGAACTACAGCTACACAGATATCAGAGCGGAAAAGAAAGCTGTAATATAAAATCTCACTACTAAAAAGCTGAAAATAAATACAAGCTCCATCTCCCAAATACATGGTGATACAAAAGAAAACCACCTATACATCATCTACAAATCCAAAAGGGAGATAACTAAAACTAGAAATATAACAAAATCCCATAGTCCGGGATGGTACATCTACCTCACTCTAAAGAACTATGCTGGTAGGGAACTATCTCGCGACTCCCTGTCCACGGTCCGACGAGCCAGCTCGGGCAGGAACGGAAGAAAAGCCTCAGCAACCTGTCACCGACAGAGGGTGTGAGAACTACATCCTACAGTAGTTCTCAGTGGGTACCGTCTCCAAGAACCACGGTCTGCCCGCTAAGTCTACTAGAGGCACAAGATAACAGAAAAAGACTCTGATAATGAAAAGTAAGCTGGAAAGGTATCTACAGCTATCATGCCTCTATCTACTATGCTCAATAGGAAAAAGAACACAGATGATGGTATGCATCCACTCACTGCTGACAATATGTCATAAGTACTATGCTCAAGGAAAACTCAACTATGACACATGATATGCATACTCTCTCACATAACACCCAATCTCTATGACTGCCTCATAGGATCCAGTCAAAGTTAAACCTGCGCTCCTTTACTGCCACTACGCCCAAACAGGACTTGGTCTAACTGTCACGCCCCGGGTGTAAACCGGAACCCGGGCCCGTCTACAGATCCGCCGTGCACACGGTATTTCCCGCGTACACGAAGCGCCAAACCTGCTCAGATATAAGAGAAAATAATAAAAGAGCAATAAAAACAGAGCTGAACTAAAATCTAATACATCTCAGATTGAAGCTGGAAATAAAATACAATACATCTGTATAAATGATACATCAGTCTCTCCCAGCTCACCAAAATAAATACAACCTGCTGGCAAAAGCCAGTCCAAAATATAAAAGTACAACCGTCTGAGGAAACCTGGGTACACCAACAGTCCAGCTAACTCGCTCATCCTGCCTCGAGATCTATCTACTCAGCCGTCCTCTCTCCTCGACCCGCCGCTGAAAGCCCAGCAGCACCCGCAGAAGACACTGCAAAACAAGAAAGAAGAAAAAGAGGAAAGAAGAATGGGGGTGAGAACTACTAATAAACCAGTAGCCTCCCCTAGTGGGTAAAACCTCAAATTCTGACACACCCACTAGGTCTACCAGAGGCAAAAAGGAAAGAAGAGTGGTAAGAAATGAAACCGCTGAAAAAGGGAAATCTACCACTACTATGCCTCTAAAATACAGTCCTAGACTGGAATAACCGTATGCAACAATAACCAACCGTCCCAGATGAACCCAATCTGTACCGCCCTCATCTTCGGGCAAGTAAGCCGCGCCGATGTGATAGCAAAGTTCCTGCTGCCGCCCTCATCATCGGGCAAATAAGCCGCGCCGATGTGATAGCAAAACTGTCCATAACTGTCTAGCCCCGGCCTCCGGAGGAGATCTCGAGGGGAGCGACCCACACGAGGAAAGCATCACCGGGCAATAACCGCGCCGGTGTGATAAGTAACAAAAACAGGACTGGATCACAACTATAAAGCCCCAGTGGAACACAACCCTCCACTAAAAGAAAACTGATGCCCAATCAGATGCAAAAGTAACCATCCGGTCAATCGCCCAATATCCGCGATTGCCGCAATACCCCAAAATCCACGACCAGGTCTCACAACCGACCTCCGGTCAACCGCCCAATATCCGCGGTCGCCGGAATAACCCACAATCACAATCATGTCCCACATCCGACATCTGGTCAACCGCCTACTATCCGCGGTTGCCACAAAACCCTCTAGTCCATAATCATGCCCCTATCACCGATGTCCTATAACCGACATCCGGTCAACCGCCCAATATCCGCGGTCGCTGCCAAAACCCATAATCCATAATCCAGGCCCCGGCTACACTATCCCAAACCCCTGCTCAAACCCGAGCAACAAATACCACCTGACTAACGAAAGGAGAAAAGAAACAAAGAAGGTTTCTCCTAAGTCAAGTTCCAGCATGAAAGTGTAGCGATAAAAGATGGCCTATCTAGATGTCCATACAAGCATGCAAGTGTTCTCAAGAAAATAAAGGAAAAGGTGTCCAATAGTGGTTCCACATGTGTAACAATTAATAGCTCCGCATAGATATAACCATCATGCTAAAACATTATCCAACCACACATGTCTATAATCCATGTTCCATAATAAAGCATCACTATCCACCTATGCATGTCATAAAATCCTCAAATAGCACCAACCACTAACAGGATAATCATATAGTCCAAAATAAATATTCCAATCCACATGCAAGGTTAAACGCTAACATTCCATCCATACCAACATGTATAAGTCCCAACCACTATCAGGTATCCACAATAGTAATTTCCATATGATAGGCTCACAATTTTATATTACTTTAAGCATGCATGACCAAGTAAAGGGATCACTCTAATATTCCTAGTGAGCATGTCAAAATAGAGGTAAACAACAACCACCCACCTCGATCGCTAATTCCAAGTCCAAATAGTGCTCTCGCCCAAACCGATAAGCCGCCGCGATCGCTGTACAAAATTCCCAAAAGAACATACATAATTAACATACAATGCTCACACAAAATCTGCCCCAAACACAACAGTCCACAGTTTCCCTATTTTCACCTGCGAAAAATGCTCGAAAAATTCCAAGAAAAATACTGTCACGATCCTCGCGACGAACCCGTCGAAACAAGTACCTGCACGCTCAAATCCGAGTTTCCTACACTGGGAAACAAATCCGACAAGGAAACCACCCCGAAGTAAACTGCTCTAAAAAACTGAACCACAAGGTTCTGTAAACAGGAACTTCTCACCTTCGGGGAAAATTCAGAAAATTCCAAGAAAATTTGGGGATATTCCTCGTGATGTGTAGATGCAAAACGCCTTTTGAATCAACCCAATCCGATGCCTGCGCGCGGAGATATCGCCGAAACACTGTGGTGCTGTCCAAAACTCCGCCCACGAAAATGGGTCAAAAGAAAGCTCGGGAAACTCCAAGATAAACTCGAAAAGAGGGGGAGCTCAAAACACGAAGATCGAAGCCCTACCTGTCGTGAGTCCAACGGCGCAAGAATCGCCTCAATCGGAGGTCGGAGTAAGCCGGGCGAGTCCTCGCACCAAAATGCGACGAAGAAGATCACAAACGAACGAGCGTCGTGCCGCGCCGTAAAAATGGTAACCTTGGGATGCGTGCCGCAGAAAAATCCTGGAATCTGCAGATGGATCCGGCTCTGGGAGCTGAAGAAATCTCGTGAAGGTGGCACTGTGAAAATCCGCGCAGAGAAGAAGTTCTTCACTGCTGAACAGGGGCCTATTTATAGGCTGGAAAAACAAATCAACAAATACCAATTCTGTCCCAACTTTCGGGCGCATGACCATTTCCGGGCGCCCGAAAGCTCCACGGGCTGCCCTGCGACGAGCGCCCGAATTCCCCTGGTGGCGCCACGTCACCCCGGAACACGGGACAGCGTCCCCAGCCGCTCTACGCCCGCCACGTCGCCCGCGCCCGGTCAAAGCGGTAGGTGGCGCCCGCCAATGGCAGGGCGCCACGTGGCCCGCCCTGACAGGTCGCCGACAGCACCCAGTCGCCGCCTGCCACACCGCCTGGCGCCCTGACGTGCACGCGCCCCGAGGCGCCCCGGTGCGCCTCCGTGGACCCCGCCCTGACAGGTCGCCGACAGCACCCCGCCACGGAGGCGCCCCGGTGCGCCTCCGTGGACCGCGCCACGTGGCCCGCCCTGACAGGTCGCCGACAGCACCCAGTCGCCGCCTGCCACACCGCCTGGCGCCCTGACGCGCACGCGCCACGAGACGCCCCGGTGCGCCTCCGTGGACCCCGCCCCCGTGAGCCCACCAACCGCAAGAAGCCACGTGTCCAGACCGGTCCATGCACCGCGCCCGCCTGCTCCGTGATCCAAGTCCATTGCACCGACCAATCTCAACATGCCACGTGTCCCCATCCTCTGGTGCACGCCGGCCATGGACCGCGCGCCTGCCCGCGCCCACGCGCTGCCCGCGGCCGCTCCGCCGCCTGCCCGAGCCCGTCCGCCGTGCTCCACCGCTGCCCGCCGCCGCCGCCGCTGCCCGCCGCCGGCCGGAGTTACTGTTCCGACGTGAACAGTTACCGGTGCTCAAAAATAACAAGTGGGTAGTCCGTTTTGACCGTTTTCGCGCGCTGAATCCGAATTTGATGTCCGAATTGCCAAATTCTAACTCCAAAATTTGCTGAAGGCATCCGGAAAGGTGTTCCTTGGTCCAAACTTCGCGCTGAGTTCATTTTTAATATCCGCTTCGCGCGAAACCACTTCTAAAGATCCGACGGAGTCCACTGATCACCCACGTGATCCATTAAGCCCGAAGTCCGCCACTTGTGTCCAATTGGTGCACTAACACCTCCAACACACAGTACAGGCTCCCCAGATGTCACCAATGACTCTACCACAGCTCTGCAGAGATCCAGGTCATCACATCCTCCCCCACTAAAAGAAAGTTTCGTCCTCGAAACTAAAGTTATTGCTCAATCCGGAACCTCAACCAAGTAGAGGGGGTAAATATCCAATCATCCACCACTCAAGCTCCCAAGGCTGTCTAATACCTCCTCCAGAGACGCGATACAATCCTCGGGTCTCTAACTAGAACAAAGTAGAGGCGGGCATTCCAGAAAACCGCACCACCTCAACCAAGTACAGCTGGGCTAACCGCTCGAGCTACCAAGTAGCCTGCATCGGTACAGGCATCCGCTCCTCCCAGGGCCCCGATAATCCAACCACAAGTCCATCGACACAAAAGCTTGATCCCTATACCTCTGTACTCCCAAGGTATCCAATATAAGTCCCCCCAACTGATCACGTAGACTCTGATCTCTAATCTCTAAACCGTCGGGATGTATAAGCAATTCCCCAACTCTCCGGCATCAACACACAGCCATATGCAGTCGAGAAAACCAGATTACAAATCCACCTTCAGGAAGACCCGGGACCCTTACAGCTGGTAAATCAAATCCTCCATGCTCGACAAGGGTGCTAGCTCCAGATGGTCACTTCATCAAATTCCCGGGGATCCACACAAAGCCGAAGTGAACCAACCATCCACAACTCAAATAGCACCGGCGCCCCCAAAGGCGACACACTTGGTCTGACAAACTTTCCAAAACATCGAATCCTGGAGTTGTGTCCTCAACTCCCAAACTATTGACATGCAAGACCACTCCGATAGGAGAACAGCTGGGAACTCGCAACCAAAGGGGGTATCCCCGAGTCCCAGCGCCGCCGTAGGTCCCTCAACCACACCAGCCAAAAGTCTACTCATCCACTGCGAAACACCCGCCTCGCTCCCGAAGTCAAAACTATAGAGGCGAAGATAACCCTCAAGCAACCCAAGTACACCAACACCTCTGGGCCTGGCTGTGACACCCCCGGAATTTGGATTAGTCCTATATATAAATGATATGATAGGACTAAATCTCTTAACCCGGCTATAGCATTTTGGATGGTAGCAAGATCCAAGAGGAACATGAGAGTTAAGCGTGCTAGAGCTAGAGTAGTTCTAGGATGGGTGACCCCCTGGGAAGTGGGGCGTCACACTGGCTCCCCAAGAAAACTGTCCTTGCGGCATAATCAACCGCCGCGAAAGAAAACTGAACCCGCCAGCCCAACAAGTACCACCACACCGACCGCTGTAACATATGTGCTCCGACAGTCTCAGAAATCCACTATCCTGGAAAAAGAAATCGGGAATGCCTACACCGACTGATCTGTCCTCCATCACCCGGCGCCAAGCGCCTCAATCAGAACTCGCCTCAGGCGGTAGATCCCAATCCAAAGGAACTACAATACCACGCTCCACACCCGGCGCCTACTCCAACGAGGCGTCCCTAATCCGTACTGGAGGGACCCAATAAGTTAAAAGGTATCCTGGTGCAATCCACTCTCAGACACTCATATCCTATGCGCCCCGTCCCTCTACACATGGAGCATGCAATTCAGCAACTGCGTTAACTCTTGACATAAAAGGCTTCCAAGTACTCTCTATCCCCCACCGAACAAGACCCTGTCTCCAAAGGCTCCATACTCAATCCCACGAATCGGAATGACTCATCCGCCAAAACTGGCTCACTCGATCGTCGCAATCCCACAGCTTACCCGCTGTCAACTATCCACCCTGCCTCGGTGCCCCAACACTAAACGTCGGCACGGAGGGGGCTACTCGCTACTCCGACAACTGTGCCACTCCGCTGATCCGACAACTGTGCCACTGCGCTGATCCGACAACTGTGTCACTGCGCTGATCCGACAACTGTGCCACTGCGCTGATCCGACAACTGTGTCACTGCGCTGATCCGACAACTGTGTCACTGCGCTGATCCGATAACTGTGCCACTGCTCCGCTGATCTGCCTCCAACACACCTACCCTTCGGGTCCGGAGCTCTCAGACTCCAATCTGGGTATCCGGCCCGAAACAACCAGCTCAGACCCAACTGCCGCACCAAGGTGCACCCGGGTCAGGGCCCAACGTCGGGGAGACACCGCTCACCACGACAAAACCGCAAATCAGCACACCCCAAACACTCGACCCAATCTAGCGAAAGTCAAAGGCATCCCTCTATTTTTGTAACTTTATGTTGTCTGCAGCCAACATAACTGTCCCACAAAAATAGGATATGTCGATCCCTCTTCACTCACAGGAAGAGTCAAACAAATAAATCACCGACTTTCGCAAAATGTCGCGTCTCTCACGCACTAACATCCTAGGGTCCGCCGAAAAGCCTAGGGTTTCCTAAGTCCCAAATGACCTATCCCTAAGCTCTGATACCACCTAATCTGTCACGCCCCGGGTGTAAACCGGAACCCGGGCCCGTCTACAGATCCGCCGTGCACACGGTATTTTCCGCGTACACGAAGCGCCAAATCTGCTCAGATATAAGAGATAATAATAAAAGAGCAATAAAAACAGAGCTGAACTAAAATCTAATACATCTCAGACTGAAGCTGGAAATAAAATACAATACATCTGTATAAATGATACATCAGTCTCTCCCAGCTCACCAAAATAAATACAACCTGCTGGCAAAAGCCAGTCCCAAATGTAAAAGTACAACCGTCTGAGGAAACCTGGGTACACCAACAGCCCAGCTAACTCGCTCATCCTGCCTCGAGATCTATCTACTCAGCCGTCCTCTCTCCTCGACCCGCCGCTAAAAGCCCAGCAGCACCCGCAGAAGACACTGCAAAACAAGGAAGAAGAAAAAGAGGAAAGAAGAATGGGGGTGAGAACTACTAGTAAACCAGTAGCCTCCCCTAGTGGGTAAAACCTCAAATTCTGACACACCCACTAGGTCTACCAGAGGCAAAAAGGAAAGAAGAGTGGTAAGAAATGAAACCGCTGAAAAAGGAAAATCTAACACTCCTATGCCTCTAAAATACAGTCCTAGACTGGAATAACCGTATGCAACAATAACCAACCGTCCCAGATGAACCCAATCTGTACCGCCCTCATCATCGGGCAAGTAAGCCGCGCCGATGTGATAGCAAAGTTCCTGCTGCCGCCCTCATCATCGGGCAAATAAGCCGCGCCGATGTGATAGCAAAACTGTCCATAACTGTCTGGCCCCGGCCTCCGGAGGGGATCTCGAGGGAAGCGACCCACACGAGGAAAGCATCACCGGGCAATAACCGCGCCGGTGTGATAAGTAACAAAAGCAGGACTGGATCACAACTATAAAGCCCCAGTGGAACACAACCCTCCACTAAAAGAAAACTGATTCCCAATCAGATGCAAAAGTAACCATCCGGTCAATCGCCCAATATCTACGATTGCCGCAATACCCCAAAATCCACGACCAGGTCTCACAACCGATCTCCGGTCAACCGCCCAATATCCGCGGTCGCCGGAATAACCCACAATCACAATCATGTCCCACATCCGACATCTGGTCAACCGCCTACTATCCGCGGTTGCCACAAAACCCTCTAGTCCATAATCAGGTCCCTATCACCGATGTCCTATAACCAACATCCGGTCAACCGCCCAATATCCGCGGTCGCCGCCAAAACCCATAATCCATAATCCAGGCCCCGGCTACACTATCCCAAACCCATGCTCAAACCCGAGCAACAAATACCACCTGACTAACGAAAGGAGAAAAGAAACAAAGAAGGTTTCTCCTAAGTTAAGTTCCAGCATAGCGATAAAAGATGGCCTATCTAGATGTCCATACAAGTAAGCAAGTCTTCTCAAGGAAATAAAGGAAAAGGTGTCCAATAGTGGTTCCACATGTGTAACAATTAATAGCTCCGCATAGATATAACCATCATGCTAAAACATTATCCAACCACACATGTCTATAATCCATGTTCCATAATAAAGCATCACTATCCACCTATGCATGTCATAAAATCCTCAAATAGCACCAACCACTAACAGGATAATCATATAGTCCAAAATAAATATTCCAATCCACATGCAAGGTTAAACGCTAACATTCCATCCATACCAACATGTATAAGTCCCAACCACTATCAGGTATCCACAATAGTAATTTCCATATGATAGGCTCACAATTTTATATTACTTTAAGCATGCATGACCAAGTAAAGGGATCACTCTAATATTCCTAGTGAGCATGTCAAAATAGAGGTAAACAACAACCACCCACCTCGATCGCTAATTCCAAGTCCAAATAGTGCTCTCGCCCAAACCGATAAGCCGCCGCGATCGCTGTACAAAATTCCCAAAAGAACATACATAATTAACATACAATGCTCACACAAAATCTGCCCCAAACACAATAGTCCACTGTTTCCCTGTTTTCACCTGCGAAAAATGCTCGGAAAATTCCAAGAAAAATACTGTCACGATCCTCGCGACGAACCCGTCGAAACAAGTACCTGCACGCTCAAATCCGAGTTTCCTACACTGAGAAACAAATCCGACAAGGAAACCACCCCGAAGTAAACTGCTCTCAAAAACTGAACCACAAGGTTCTGTAAACAGGAACTTCTCACCTTCGGGGAAAATTCAAAAAATTCCAAGAAAATTTGGGGATATTCCTCGTGATGTGTAGATGCAAAACGCCTTTTGAATCACCCCAATCCGATGTCTATGCGCGGAGATATCGCTGAAACACTGTGGTGCTGTCCAAAACTCCGCCCACGAAAATGGGTCAAAAGAAAGCTCCAAGATAAACTCGAAAAGAGGGGGAGCTCAAAACACGAAGATCGAAGCCTTACCTGTCGTGAGTCCAACGGCGCAAGAATCGTCTCAATCGGAGGTCGGAGTAAGCCGGGGAATTCCTCGCACCAAAATGCGACGAAGAAGATCACAAACGAACGAGCGTCGTGCCGCACCGTAAAAATGGTAACCTCGGGATGCGTGTCACAGAAAAATCCTGGAATCTGCAGATGGATCCGGATCTGGGAGATGAAGAAATCTCGTGAAGGTGGCACTGTGAAAATCCGCGCAGAGAAGAAGTTCTTCACTGCTGAACAGGGGCCTATTTATAGGCTGGAAAAACAAATCAACAAATACCAATTCTGTCCCAACTTTCGGGCGCATGACCATTTCCGGGCGCCCGAAAGCTCCACGGGCTGCCCTGCGACGAGCGCCCGAATTCCCCTGGTGGCACCACGTCACCCCGGAACACGGGACAGCGTCCCCAGCCGCTCTGCGCCCGCCACGTCGCCCGCGCCCGGTCAAAGCGGTAGGTGGCGCCCGCCAATGGCAGGGCGCCACGTGGCCCGCCCTGAAAGGTCGCCGACAGCACCCAGTCGCCGCCTGCCACGCCGCCTGGCGCCCTGACGCGCACGCGCCCCGAGGCGCCCCGGTGCGCCTCCGTGGACCCCACCCCCGTGAGCCCACCAACCGCAAGACGCCACGTGTCCAGACCGGTCCATGCACCGCGCCCGCCTGCTCCGTGATCCAAGTCCACTGCACCGACCAATCTCAACATGCCACGTGTCCCCATCCTCTGGTGCACGCCGGCCATGGACCGCGCGCCTGCCAGTGCACCCGCGCGCCTGCCCGCGCGCTGCCCGCGCCCACGCGCTGCCCGCGGCCGCTCGGCCGCCTGCCCGAGCCCGTCCGCCGTGCTCCGCCGCTGCCCGCCGCCGCCGCCGCTGCCCGCCGCCGGCCGGAGTTACTGTTCCGACGTGAACAGTAACCGGTGCTCAAAAATAACAAGTGGGTAGTCCGTTTTGACCGTTTTCGCGCGCTGAATCCGAATTTGATGTCCGATTTGCCAAATTCTAACTCCAAAATTTGCCGAAGGCATCCGGAAAGGTGTTCCTTGGTCCAAACTTCGCGCAGAGTCTATTTTTAATATCCGCTTCGCGCGAAACCACTTCTAAAGATCCGACGGAGTCCACTGATCACCCACGTGATCCATTAAGCCCGAAGTCCGCCACTTGTGTCCAATTGGTGCACTAACACCTCGAACACACAGTACAGGCTCCCCAGATGTCACCAATGACTCTACCACAGCTCTGCAGAGATCCAGGTCATCACACTTATGTAGGGTGTCCCACACGGACTATCAGAGATCTCAAGCGAACTCTAGTGTATCAACTAGTCGCATCATCGCAGCCTCGTCAGGCTCGGTAACATCATCGCACCCGGGGCGTAGCTCGAGGGGAGCGACCCCAACGAACTCAAGTATCACAAGTATCTCGTAACTGGCATGAAATGCCAGGCTCAGCAGGCTATAATCCACGATCAAACAGATCGGTAACACGAGCTCAAAAGCACAACTCAGTCGGAAAAGAACCTCGACTCAATTATGAATAGCCCAACACTCTCACAGCTATGTCGGAGAACCCTCTACGACTCAAGCTCACAACACTAACTCACTAAAGGAAAGTACTACCCAGCTGGGACCGCCGTCACTCCAAGCGGCTCCCACAACGACACCCCACTCATAGGCGAGGAGAACCGACTGACGCGGCAAAGGTCCGAGAATCCCGTTAGACCGGTGCCTGGAACCCCAATCAAACAAGAACAGACTCTAGGCTCAGCCTATCGAAGTTTCTCGATCCTTTACCGTTCAGGGATTCGGCCCCTCTCGGTTAAAGTGGGAAACTATCTCAACACACAAACTCACGGGCTGGAGATGCTCCACAGCCAAAACCTCAAAGAGTCAGAAAACCCCGGGAAACTAATACCTACGACCCCAATCAAACAAGAACAGGCTATAGGCGAAGCCTCCCGTTGTTTTCGACCCAAGAATGAAATCAACCCTTATAACCCAGATCCCTCACCCCGGTCGGGTGAGGAAAATTTAGAAAAAATTTGACCTTTATTATAAGATATCATTTCCACTCAACCCCCTTGGGGTGAGGATAAAATTGCCTATTTTTGAAAACCGTCTTGAATTGAGAAAACCAACTTTTATAGATTTTAGTTCTTGAAAAATCAGCTAAAAACAAGTTTACTTTTCCGAACTCCCAAGGGTTGATGCCGACGCCCAATCAAACAAGAACAGGCACCGACGCCCCTAGAGATTCGGAAGGAAAATACTGGTTTACTAAAATCATGAGTGTCCAAAAACATTCTGGGTTCAAGGTCCTGATAACATACGTGCACCACGATCACAACATGGTGGTGACGAATAAAACGGAGAAACGAGCAAATACCCGGGACCACCGTTTACCCAAAAACGGTTCCCAAAGCACTAACACTGGCCTAACACAGCCACCAGACCCCACTCGGCCCCCAGGCCCGAGTGCAACACCCGTCCCACAACACCCTGACCACTCGGCCCACTACCCGGGCGAGGAACTCTATGTCCAGAAGGTAATGCAATGCGTGGGATGACTATAGCATAAAAAAACTAGCCCAGAGTAAAATTCACTATTGGTCTGGTTAAACACATGCAACATATGACGGGGGTGCTAGTCAAGTTCCAAGAAAACACTTAAACTAGCATGCAAATCCTATCACAATAGAATTAGAAGGAAGTCCGTAGACTTGGAGAGAAAACCAACCCACCTCGGCTTGCCACCAATTGCTTGTCGACACTTGCAATTGGGTTAAGCGGGATTACCTTACCTTCACGTGGTCCACACGCAAAACAAAGCGCGGTGCCGGAATCCGCACGCGAATCGGAGCACCCTGTGACCTACCACAAGATCGCGCGCTCAGCGGATGTCCCGAAGCAAGCCCGCGGCTCCACGCGGCGGAAAAACCCACAACCAGCCTCGACGGAAGCTAAAAACAGCACTGCAAACAGCCAGGAAAGAAGAAATTGCAAAATCAGTCAAAAACGGTCGAAAACCGAGCATCCGGCGGTGAAAACGGCCTCCGTCGGCGAAAAACTGCTCGAAAACCGCTCGCGAAAAACTGCACAAAAATCTGCTCGCGAAAAATTGCTCGCGAAATTGCTCGCGAAATTGCTCGCGAAAACTGCTCAAAAACCGCTCGCAAAACTGCATAAAAATCTGCTCGCGAAAACAGCCGGCGAAAACTCGCAAAAACTGCTTGTGAAAAACTGCTCAAAACCGCTTGCGAAAATGCCCAAAACTGCTCGCGAAAACGCGCAAAACTGCTTGCGAAAATGCCCAAAAACAGCATGTGAAACTGCTCGCAAAACTGCGAAAAAAACGGCTTGCAAAATTGCGGAAACCGCTCGCGAAATTGTGCGCAAAAATTGCGCGCGAAACAACGAAAAATGCGAAAAACTGCTCGCGAAACTGCTCGCGAAAACCGCATGCAAAATGCACAAAGCTGCTGGTAAAAACGCGAAAAACGGCCTGCGAAACGGCGAAAACCGCATGCGAAACTGCACAAACTGCTGGCGGAAAACGCGCAAAACTGCTCGCGTTCGCGCTCGCCAAGCCGCTGCCAACAAAAACGACCGCGCGGCGCCGCCGGCCGCACGGCTCCGGCAAGTCTGCCGCGCGGCGCCCCGCAGCGCCGCGTGCGGCCGCTCGGGGCCCCCGGCGCTGCGCGCCCTGCGCGCAGCCTGCGGCACCGCGCGCGCCTCGCGCGCGGTCCGCGGGGCTGCGCGCGGCCCGCGCAGCGCCCGGGGCGCTGCGCGCGGTCCGCGCAGGGCCCGCGGCACCGCGCACGGCCCGCAAGGGCCCGCGCGGTGTGCGTCCTGCGTGCGGCCTTGCGGCACCGCGCGCGCCCCGCGCGCGGTCCGCTAGGCTGCGCGCGGCCCGCGCAGCGCCCGCGGCGCTGCGCGCGGTCCGCAAGGCTGCGGGCTGCCCGCGCAGCGCTCGCGGCGCTGCGCGCGGCCCGCGCAGGGCCCGCGGCACCGTGCACGGCCCGCAAGGGCCCGCCCGGCGCGCGCCCTGCGCACGGCCCGCAAGGGCCCGCGCGGTGCGCGCCCTGCGCGCGGCCTGCGGCACCGCGCGCGCCTCACGCGCGGTCCGCAGGGCCGCGCGCGCTTGCGCGCGGCCTGCAGCGCCCGCGCGGCGCTGCACCAGAGCGCAGCGCCCTGGGGCTGCCCGCACACGCGGGTGGGCCGCAGTGTGCTGCCAGCCCTGCAGCACCGTGGCGGCTGCTGCGCGCGGCGCCCTTGTGCGCCCGCGCAGCAGCCGCGCCGGCCGCGCGTGCGCCAAAGCACGCGCGCGGCTCCCACCGCTGCGGTCCCCCGCGCAAAAGAATAAATAAAAAGAAAGAATCAAATAAATCCACCAAAACTTTAAATAAATTTATTTAAAGCCCCAAAAACACCAAAAAACTCAAAAACTGAAATTTGCTTACCTCGTCGTCGCACGACGCACGCCCACGAGCTCCTCTCGGCCACCAACAGGATGTCCACAACCAAGAACGCTTCAAAATCCTCTCTTTCCCCTCTACTTCTCCTTCTTCTTCTTCCTTTTCTCTCTTTTCTTCTTTCTTTTTTCCTTTCTCTGCTACTACCCAGCTTCAGAGGAGAGTGGTGGAGAGTGGATGTGGCATAAAGTGGATAAGGCACTTAAATAAAGCTACAGGGGCATAGATTTTACTAATTAAAAGTTAAAACTTAATTAAAATAGGTAGAAGCTTAATTTTAAAACCAAATAAATTTCACTTACCTCACTCCACATCCCTCATTCCACACTCACTGTCACCAAGCAGAGAAGACCCTTAATTAGCAAAGCTAATTAATTATAATAATAAAATATTCCAAAAGGCCCAACTCTAACTCACTTTTTGCCTTCGGGCCCTCCGCCGCCGTCCGGAACCTCCCAAACTCCGCTGTAATTTGAAAGTACACGTGTCCATAGCTTTTTCTCTTCAAAAAGCTCATCCGTTGAGTCGGGGTGCTCAATCCAAAAACCGGCTCCGAAATCGTCAGTTCTCACTCACTTTTTGCCCTCGGGTCTTCCGCGTCAGTCCGGAACCTCCCGAAATTCGCTGTAATCTGAGAATATAACTGTTCCAAGTGTTCCCGAATTTCCTGCACTCCACTGTGAAGTAAGTAATTTCCAAATCTAGTCCACAATCGGCGAACAATGCCCGGAAAAACCCCGAATCGAGCTGGAGGTTCCGCGTTGATCCGAATCAACCCGACATCAACAGTAAACCCAAACGCCAAATGCCCGAGGTAAACTCTCCGCTCCACGTCATCATGTGCGGTCGGCGCCCCATCCGAAAACCCGGTACTCTACAGGCGGTGGTTGGAACTATTGAAGGACTACGATTTGTCCGTCCATTACCACCCTGGAAAGGCAAACGTGGTGGCAGATGCCTTGAGCCGGAAGGGGCAGGCGGGGGAAACGGCACTGAGCGCCCTTACCCAACAGGATCGGCTAATTGCGCAATTCTCGCAACTGAGACTGGAGGTAGTGCCAGCAGGAGCAGTTGCGAAATTTCTGTCCTTAGTAATAAAGCCTACGCTGATAGAGAGGATCGCGGAACACCAAGCGACGGACACACAACTACAGCAAGTACGGGACAGACTATCCTCGGAACCGAGCGGGGACTTTGTGATCGGCGCTGATGATGTGTTGAGGTTCCGGGGACGGGTCTGCGTGCCCGAAATGCCGGAATTGAGGAAAGAAATTCTGGCAGAATCGCATAATGCCCCTTACACTGCGCGTCCCGGAGGTACAAAAATGTACAGAGACCTGAGGCAGACCTTCTGGTGGCCGAAATTAAAGAACGATGTGACGCAGTTCGTGGCACGATGTTTGGTGTGCCAACAGGTGAAGGCGGAACATCAGCGACCGGCGGGAAAACTACAACCATTGCCCATACCGGAGTGGAAATGGGAATGGATCACCATGGATTTTGTGACCGATTTTTCGCGATCGCAACAAGGACACGACGCGATATGGGTCATTGTGGACCGTCTGACGAAATCGGCCCACTTTATACCGATTCACACGACGTGGAGCAAAGATCGGCTGGCGCAGACCTATATCGACGAGGTGGTGAGGTTGCATGGAATACCGTCATCCATAACTTCGGACAGGGACACACGCTTCGTGTCAAACTTTTGGCGGAGTCTGCAGCAGGCACTGGGAACCAAGCTGCAGTTTAGCACGGCATTTCACCCGCAGACGGATGGGCAATCGGAACGAGTGATCCAGATTCTCGAAGATATGCTTCGAGCTTGTGTGCTAGACCTGGGGGAGGGATGGTCGCGTTACCTGCCCCTCGTGGAATTTGCCTACAATAATAGCTATCAAGCTAGTATTCAGATGGCCCCGTACGAAGCCTTGTACGGACGCCGGTGTCGATCGCCTATTTGCTGGGACGACTTGGGAGAGCGGAAGCTCTTGGGGCCAGACCTTGTAGAGGAAACGGAAGCAAAGGTGCGCCTTATCAGGCAGCGGTTGTTGACCGCCCAGAGCCGGCAGAAAAGTTACGCGGACCGGAGGCGACGGGAATTGGAATTTTCGGTAGGGGATCATGTGTTGCTACGCGTGTCACCGTCTAAGAGGACAAGACGGTTCGACATACGAGGGAAGTTGAGCCCACGGTATGTGGGACCGTTAGAGATTTTGGAGCACATGGGCCAGGTGGCTTACCGGTTGGCCTTACCGCCAAATCTTGAACGGGTGCATAACGTTTTCCACGTTTCGATGCTCCGGAAGTACTTATCTGACCCATCGCACGTCCTCGACGCCTCGGCCGTTGAACTGCGGGAGGACTTGAACTTCGAGGAAACGCCGATGCGGATCTTGGCAAGAGAGGAAAAGAACCTTTGAAACCGGACGATCCCCTACGTGAAGGTGCAATGGAGTAACCACGAGGAGCGCGAGGCGACGTGGGAACTTGAAACGAAAATGACAGAGTGTTACCCCGAGTTATTTAGCGAGGGTTGAGGTTAAGTTTCGAGGACGAAACTTCTTTTAAGAGGTGAGTGGTGTAATGTCATAGATTTTTGTAACACTTTATACCTCCTGCTAATAAAGTTTCCGTTTAGAGTAATTAATGTAATGGGTTTACTTAAGTCGATAATTTGGAGGTGCGGGTATTTTTCTGCGAAAGAGCTCGGAAAACGGAGAACGGCGGTGCGATCGGATCCGGATTCCGACTTACGGAACTCCCATAAAGGGGTAGAAAGTGATCGCAATGGCCAGGGGGTGCATCGAAATCCGCGTAAGTGATTTGGCACGCTTTCCGAGAAAAAGAAGGGATTTATCTTTAAAGAATTATCCCGAAGGATTTTATCTGAGGAATTAATTAATTAAGAAATTAATTAATTAGGATTCTAAAATACCCGATATGGTGTTTTGTCGTACATAAAAGATTAAATTGTGACTTCTCCCGAAGGAAAGAAAAAGAAAAGGAAAAAGGTGAAACCCTAACCGAAAGGAAACGAGAGGAAGGAACGAGCGAAAGAAAAGGGAAAAGGCGAAACCCTAATCGAAAGGAAACAGTGGGGAAGAAGGAGAAGGCGAAAGGACCCAAACCCTCCCGACGAACGTGCCGAAGCCGGGAGCGTGAACGGATCACCGTCTCCGACGATAAGAGGTAAGCTAGATTTATTTTCGTGTAGTTTCGCTCGGTTTTTGGTTTCGGTCTTTTGCAGAGTCTTAGGAGTAGCCGTTTGCTACCCTATGCGTCGCCGCCGTGAAGCCCTAGGGCATCGCCGCCGCAACCGTGATACGCGCCACGCGGGGACGGTGCCCGCACGGCCGCGGCTAGTGCCGCGCGGGACCAAGGTCCCCGCGTGGCCGAGGCTAGGGTAAGCGCCGCGCGGAGCCGGTGCCCGCGCGGCCGCGGCAAGCGCCGCGCGGGGCCTGTGCCCGCGCGGCCGCGGCGAGTGCCGCGCGGGCGGGCGCCCGTGCGGCCGAG
Organism: Tillandsia leiboldiana; assembly: GCA_029204045.2. Taxonomy (NCBI): domain Eukaryota; kingdom Viridiplantae; phylum Streptophyta; class Magnoliopsida; order Poales; family Bromeliaceae; genus Tillandsia; species Tillandsia leiboldiana. The sequence continues at coordinate 36,016,058 of CM055064.1, read as the reverse complement.
ACCCGCGCCGTGCGGGGCCCATGCCCGCACGGCCGCAACCGGTGCCGCGCGGGCGGGCGCCCGCGCGGCAACGACACATGTGTAGAATACCGAGCTTTCGGATGGCGCACCGACCACGCAAGAGGGCGTGGTGCGGAGAAATCACCTCGAGCATGTTCCTTATGTGTTTACAGATGATTTCGGGTTGATTCGGATCAACGCGGTAACCCCTACTGGATTCGAAGTTTTCCGGGCATTGTGCGCCGATTGAGAACTGGATTTGGGAAATACCGACTTCACAGTGGAGTGCAGGAAATTCGGGTATACTTGGAACAGGTGTACTTTGAGTTTACAGCGGAGTTCGGGAGGTTCCGGACTGACGCGGAAGATCCGAGGGCAAAAAGTGAGTTGGAGTTGGTAGTTTTGGAGCCGGTTTTTGGTTTGAGCACACCGATTCCATGGTTGAGCTTTTTGAGGAGAAAAAGCTTTGAGCATGTGTATTTTCTGATTACAGCGGAGTTCGGAAGGTTCTGGACTGGTGCGGAGGCCCCGAGGACAAAAAGTGAGTTGATGGGGGCATTTAATGGATTAATTAATTTATTTATTTAATTAGTGGTTTTGGGGCTTTGGTCTGGGAGGTTTGAAGGAAAGATAAGAATTAGTGTTGTGATTTGGTTAAGGGAGTGGATTAATGTTAATTGGATTTTGAGTGTATGTTGGATATTTTTGGGAGCATTAAATGCTCCCAACCACCCCCCCCCCCCCTCTCCTCTTTAATTAGCAACTCCTAATTAGCACGCCACCTCACCACCACCCTCTCCACCTGCAAGCAGAGGAAGTAAAAGAAAACAGAAGGAAAGAAAGTAGGCGAGAAAGAATAAGAAGAAGAAGATGAGAGAGGAAGAAATGAAAGAAATGGATGAGAACTTGACGGTGCGAACTTCCTGTTGGAGCCGTGGAGCCGAGCGGAGAGCGCGTCGAGCGACGCGCGACGGATTTGAGAGAGAGGTAAGTGCTGTTTTTGTGGTTTTTCTTGTGGGTTTTGAGTCGGCTGTGGACTGTTGTCCACGTGCACCTTGGGTGCTGCAGCAGGGTGCCGCGCGGGCGCGCAAGGGCGCCGCACGCGGCTGGCGCCGGGCTGCTGCGCGGGCTCGCAGTCGGGCGCCACGCAGCTTTGGGCGCGGGCACACGAGCGGGCAGCAGTGTTGCGCGGGCGCACATGGGCGCCGCGAGCAGCAGGTGGCGGCGCTGCGCGGGCGCCTGGGCGCCGCACTGCTGCGCGGCGCCCTGGTGTGCCCGCACTGCTGCGCGGGCGCACCAGCGGGCAGCAGTGCGGGCGCACCAGGGCGCCGCATGGCCTGGGGGGCGCGCCTGGGCGCCGCGCAGCAGTGCGGGCGCACCAGGGCACCGCGCGGCCTGGCGGGCGCTCCTGGGCGCCGCGCACCAGGGCGGGCGCACCAGGGCGCCGCGCAGCCTGGTGGGCGCCGCGCGGCGGGCCCTAGCAGCGCGCAGGCGCGCGCGGCAGGCCCAGCGGCAGCGGCAGCTGCTGGCCGCGGGTGCGCCAGGCCGTGCAGGCAGCCGCTGGCGGCGAGCAGCAGAGCGTGCGCAGCGAGCTTCTCGCGTCGGCACGCGACGTTTTCGTCATCTGGGGTCGGTTTTCGCTGGAATTGTGCGTGTTGGCCGGAATTATCTTGATTTCTTGGTTTTCTCCCTTTTTCCCTCACAGGTTGACGTCGTTGTGGCTATTTCGGCGCGGTGCTGTGCGGAGCCCGTGTTGGGTGCGCGGCGCGCGAATTTCTCCAAAGTGAGGCTGTGAGTGATTATGCAGTGGTTTTGGGGATTTTATCAGAAAGTGCATGTGTGTGAAGTGTGTGTGAGCTGGGGATATGATCAGTTGTTTGTTGGTTATGTTGAGGGTGCGGGACTTATTTAATTTAATGTTTATGGGAGCAACTATTTTAGTGAAGGTTGTGTGTGTGTGTGCTGTGTGAGGTGGTTGTGTGGACAGATGTTTAGTGTTATGGTGTGTGCATTTGGAGCTGTAGAGTGAGGGTGGATTTAGGTAATTATGTATATGTGAGCATTGTTTCTTAATGTGCATATTTTTTGGGGAACTTGTAGTGTACTGTAGGTTTTTGGTGATTGTTTTAGAGGGTGAGTTTTGTGTTGGTGTTGTGGGATTTATTCTTTGATGCTGGAATTTTGTGAGGACTCGAGGGAATTTATTTGAGCTCCCGGGAATTTTTTCCAAGTATGCGGTAGTGTGCGCACGCGGCGCGTTTTTCGGAATTTCATCAGTTTGAAGTTTCAGCACTTCACCAACTTCAGCGTTGCCTACGGAATGCATTCCAGGTGGGTTGGAATTTCTCCAAAATTTATGGAATGCCCTTTAATGCTCCTGAATGCATTTTGATCATGTTTATCATGTTACTTTCACAGTTTTTACATCTGATAGTTGCCTCGGAATTTTTAGAAAATTATTTAGAACCCCAGATTATTTTTAGTATACTCCTGTTATCATATGACATTAGGCTGCATGTTCTGTGGACATTATTTTTGCACCCTGATCGTTTTAAAAATTGAAAAAGCCCGTTTTAAGGAAAAACATCATTTTCAAGATAGTTTTTAAATTATGAGTTCGCTAAAGGTATGGCATTGATTCAGGGTGCATTAGCCCTCGTGCCTGGGGGCCGAGGGGTCTCTTTTTTGAATTTTGGGATGAATTATAGTGTCATTTGATATTTGAGCTTCCTTATGGGATAGTGAAATTACTCTAGATCATGGGTCGTATTCTGATTTAGTGGTGGAGGTGGTTCTCCCACTTAGCTTCGAGGATTTTGGGGTTCCGGCAGATCAAGTCGTGGAAGTTTCCCGACTCAGCCATGGTCGTGCATTATCAGATTGAGTCGTTGAGGGTTCTCCGACATAGCTGTGAGAGTGTTCGGGCTATTCGTGTTTGAGTCGAGGTTCTTTTCCGACTGAGTTGTGTTTTCGAGCTTTGGGATACCGATCTGTTTGATCGTGGATTATAGCCTGCATGTGCCGCATATTGAGACAGTGAGACAGATGTGATACTTGAGTTCGGTGGGGTCGCTCCCCTCGAGCTACGCCCCGGGTGCGATGATGATACCGAGCCTGACGAGGCTACGATGTGGATATGCGCCTAGTTCATATACTAGTGGTCGCCTGATACCCCTGGCCGAGTTACCATGGGGTCACCTTGTGTGAGATTGAGATAGTCGGTTTAGGACGCCCCACGTAAATCCCGTCCTCTTGTGGATGCGTGGTAGTGGGCAGGTGCGTTCCTAGACGACAGGCGCAGGCTGGACTGAGCCAGTTTTGGCAGTCTTTGAGATTGGGTGTTATGAGCGGGTGGTTACATATTATGTTCTTAGATGGTTTTTCCTTGAGCATTGATACTGAGCCATTTTAGCAGTAGCGAGAGTATGTATAGCATGTTTATGATAGAGTTTCCTTTTGAGCTTTATGTTTGAGACATATTAGCTGTAGTTTTCCTTCAGCTTATTTATCTATCTACATATCTATCTGCATACCTATCTGTTTTGCCTCCAGGAGACTTAGTGGGCATACCGTGGATATTGGGACGGTACCCACTGAGATCTGCCTTCTGCAGTAGATCTCACACCCGCTGCGGTGACAGGTTGAGGCAGCTGTTCCGGCATGGTTCGCGCGGAGACAGCAGATCGAGGTGAGGACGCGGCCGATTAGTTCCTTACCAGCATTGAGAGTATGAGGTAGATGTACCCGGTGTATTTTATGTTTCCACTTTTGTACTGGACATTCTGTGAGACTTTGTACCTTGAGGATTTGTGTACTAGTGGAGATTTTACTATTCCAGATGTTCAGTTTTATTCTATAGCTTTTGGTTTTTAGTTTCAGCTCTGATACATGTTTTTAGCTATAGATCTGACTTGCAGGGTAGACGCTTCGTCTGTGCGGCAGTTTCCGTACAGATGGCGGATCTGTTGGCGAGCCCGGGTCGCAGTTACGACCCCGGGGCGTGACAGCATGCCGCGCGGGGCCATGCCCGTGCGACTGCGGTTTATACCGCGCGGGCGGGTGGGCGCGGACGAGGCGCGCGCCGCGCGGGGCCCATGTCCGCGCGGCCGCGGCCAGTGCCGCGCGGGCGGGCGCCCGCGCGGCGGCGGCGCATGCCGCGCGGCGGCGGCGGCGCATGCCGCGCGGGGCCATGCCCGCGCGGGGCCATGCCCGCGCGGCTGCGATTTGTGCCGCACGGGCGGGCGCCCGCGCGGCGGCGGCGGCGCATGCCGCGCGGGGCCATGCCCGCGCGGCTGTGATTTGTGCCGCGCGGGCGGGCGCCCGCGCGGCGGCGGAGGCGCGTGCCGCGCGGGGCCCATGCCCGCGCGGCCGCGGCTAATGCCGCGCGGACGGGGGCCCGCGCGGTTGCGGCGCGTGCCGCGCGGGGTAGGTGCCCGCGCGGCCGCGGCAAGTGCCGCGCGGGGCCAGTGCCCGCGCGACCGCGGCTCGCGCCGTGCGCGGCTAAGGCCCGCACGGTTGCGGAGGGTGCCGCGCGGGGTTGGTGCCCGCGCGGCCGCGGCTTGCACTGCGCGGAGCTAGGGCCCCCGCGGTCACGGCAAGTGCCGCGCGGGGCTGGGGCCGGCGCGGCCGTACGGCCGCAACACCGCGGAGGGCGGCCGCGTCGCTCGACGCGCGCGGGCACCACCGCCGGGTCAAGTTGTCATTAGTGTTTTTGAGTTTTGGGCTCGGTTTATCTACTGTTATATTTCTGATCTGACCGCGGCTTTTTTGGGGACTACTTCTAGGTCCGGGCGTCAACAGAGAGCAAGGTTCGGTCTCCGAAGTGCAGTTTTCGCACAATCGAGGTGGGTAGTTTTGGTTATTACCGGCGTGGTGTCGTTCCCGAATACTCGTTTTGATAAAGTAGATATGTTTGGTAATTTGACTAACCCCATAGCATGTGAATCCCTTTTATTATGTTCATCAAAGCAGCTGCGGTCGCAGGATCGTTATACTATTCTAAATCAAGCGGCTGAGGTCGCAACATGTTTACACTCATATTGCTTACACGCACACCGGCAGTTTGGCCACTGCATAGGGTGTATTTTTCCGAAAAGATGGTAAGTTGTTTTACCCGTGTACCCCACAAGGAGAGGTTAGTGGGGACCCCTCAAGGAGAGGCGACTGCCACTTGGGCAGTGGAGGGGTTGGAGGCACCAAGAAGATGAGTACAATATTGAGGTTGGGGTCCAAAATATTCTGAAAGCTGGGGTAGGTGCCCAGTGTGACTTACTCAACAGGGATTTAGCGATACATGAGGGGGAGGGAAAAGTAAATGCTCCAGTGATTCGGTGTGTCCTTTCTATTATTGCGTTTACTTACATGTTTTCTACTTTATCAGTCACTGACAACCCACATTGTGACAGGTCCGAGTAGGGGTGGAATTCGGGACGACGGTGAGGCATCAGTTAGAGGACCCTAGCCATGAGGGCTAGTAAACGATACGTTATTTTCTTTACCTTTGGTTATTTCTTTATACTATGGTTAGTTAAACTGTGATTCATTGACTATGGTTTCTGACGGATGTTGGGATGAGGATTTTCTTATAATTAATTGGTGAATGTTAGGATGTGTAATTGCGGCTTGTTTTCAACGCAAACCGGTTTCCAAAAAGTGTTTTCAAAGCAGGTGCCGTGTGGGCACCGATTTTAAAACCCGTGGATTTATCCTTTCAAGTGAATGGCCGCTCAAAGAGTTTGCGAAAACGTTTTGGAAAAACTGGGTGTCGAGTGGGCACCGACTTTCAAACCCATGAGTTTATGCTATAGTCTGTATGAGATAGCGGTGATGATATGATTTATTGTATTCTCTCCTCTTTGTCTGTCATGGTTGGAATGGCTAAAGTATTTGACTTGTTGGTAACGCCGTGCATATACAAAGTAGACTCCGCCCGTTTGGAGAGTGAATTTGTATATGCGGCGGGTCTGATACGCGCCGGAGGCGAGGTTCATTTAAATATTTAAGAAAAAAAAAAGTGGGTACGTTTTCCGCTCTTTTAGAACCTCTGGGGCGTGACAAAGTATTCGGCGGATTTTCACCACCAACAAACAACGATTTTGCCAAAAATCGGCGCGTGGATTCGCGTGGCCTTGTGGACTCAAGGTGCTACCGTTTCGTGGATTCGAAACGAGGTGCGCTCGTGGATTCGAGACGTACTACTTGGTGGAGACCGTGGATTCAGTTGGACGTCGTGGACTCGACGTTGGATGCCGTGGATTCGGCGTTGGACGCAAATCGTGGATTCGAGGCGCGTTGCGGAGCGAGCGGCGAAGATCAACTAGGAGCGTATGGAAAAAGGTTGAGTCGTGTGTGAGTACGTTATATCACCTTTGTACGCATTTAATCTTAGTGGATTTCACCGTGTGATCGGTCCCGTGGTTTTTTACTCCTGGTTTGGAGTTTTCCACGTAAAATCTCTGCGTGTTATTTACTTTTCCGCATTGGGTTTTTGTTACGCAAAGATTTTGGAGTGTTTATTGTTTACACCTATTCACCCCCCCTAGGTGTTTTTTTCCCTATTCAGATCCATATATAACATAACCCACAGTTTGTATATTTGTGGTGAGCTGGGAGAGACACTTGTATTTATTTACAGTTGTACTTTATTTTATTTTGAGCTTCAGTCTGAGATGTAGTAGTTTTAGTTTAGCTCTATTTTTATACTCTTTTATTATATCTCTTATATCTGAGCAGGTTACCGGCGGTTCGTGTACGCGGTAAATACCATGTGCACGGCGGATCTGTAGACGGGACCGGGTTGTGGTTTACACCCGGGGCGTGACATGCGCCGCGTGCCAATGGATCAAGCGATCGGGCCGAGGAGGGATCCGCTCGGCCGGGTTCTTCTCAATCAACTCTCGCGACCGTCCGACTTAGATTAACCAAATCGGGATGTGGAGGTAGAGAGAGTTCAGCCTAGAATAGCCGAACTGGGGTAAATAGACAAAGATTGGACACGGCTAAGGAGTCGATTACGAATTGTATTGCTTGGAGTGGGGTTACAAGAGTAACAGAGAACCGATTACAAGTTTATCTACTCCTATGAAATACGATAAAATTATCTAGGAAAATAGTAAATGCAGGTATTGAAAGATATGAAATAGCAGGGGGGTGGTCCTGGCCTACGAGGTTGCAGGACCCCTTTTTCTTCGTTGGTTCGTTTATTTATGCATTTACGAACCAAGTGTATAACCGCCGATTTTAGTAATCGGCGTGATCTATGGTCATCGTAAATTCCTCAACTACTTCCTTTTGAGTCGATCCTCCTCAATAGGATGGTAGTCATTTTTCAGTCCAGGTTCATCCCCTAATCGACGCGCCGAAGCGTGATCTTCGGCGCTTTCTAATGCTGGGCGCCGCTTGCCGTTCCGTAAGCTGTTACGAGATTTGCACCCAAATCTCATACTCTTTCCTTCCAAGGTCTTTCCTTCTGCGGCTCGATCAGCCGAGAATTGATCCTGACTCTGCCTTTTCCGTCATTCGACTGAGATGGTTTAATATTTGCTTTCGGCCGAGATCGATTTCGAATGATACGACCTTCCTTGTCGGCTGCTTCTCTTATCGGCTGATGCCTTTTAGCCGATGGATGTGCGTCACGTGTTGCACTCTCACGTGACTGAGGCCGGTCTTGGTCAAGACGCGGGTCCCTCTCTACTGACTTATTCTCCTATCGGCTGATGTCCTCAGCCGATGGTAAACGCCACGTGTCACTTCCTTAAGTGGCGAAAATGCTGGTCTCAATACATATTTATTGTGATCCCGGTTGGGAGTTTCTCGGCTTATCGCCGTATACCAATCGTTGTACCGCAAGCATTGAGCATCCGCATTGTGATCGCCATGCACCTACTGCACATGTCACGTACACCTGCGGATTGGCCCCCGTCATGGTGCTCTTTACTGGTAGAGTGGTCTGATCGACCCGTGATCCCTTCTGGCTGTACCTGCAAGTATGAGGTTATATGTCAGCTCTGGCTAGGTACTTTAGCTATGGCGTTAACTTGAGGTCCTAATGACCAACTATAGAGTACCGGAGGCTTGTAACTGTTTGGGCGCGTCATTACTGTGCCGACTGACCCATCTGGAGATGGTCGGGTTGAGTGAGGGCCGTTTAGGGCGAAATAGACGCGAAAACGGACTTAGAACGCAAATAGAATGGGAACTGAAGTTCTAGAGATTTCGGGCGCCATAAAAATGTTTCAGACTCTCGTAACCATTACCTAGTTGCGGATCCCCCTGTTGGACGCCTGAAAGTTACTGTAACAGCTCGGGGTTTGAATGGATGAGATTTTCTCGAGATCTGACCCTGTCCGTGCAGTTAGTAGGAGTGGTTGGGAGCTGGTGGACTTTCTGGCGCACACTGTAGCAGTGGACCTTCGATTCGAACGCCCTGGTGGATGAGCACAGTGTTACGCACTTCTGGGTCCTTCATTATAGCAGAGCAGACTCTCGCAAGATCGCTTGTTAATACTGTAGCCGCGTAAGATCAGGCGCCCTGGTGAACAGTCGGGCACCCGAATCGTGGATTTGGCTGTTGGACAAGTTAGCTCATTGGATTGTTCCGCGACTTAGCTTACCATCTGTGGACTTTTTAGCCTCCAGCACATGTAGCACACCCACTCCAGCACCAGAGAGAAGCCAAATACCTCCACTCCTCCTCCATCTTCTTCCTCCTTATCCCTCCTTCCCTGTGAGCGGGGTTGAGCGACCACAGCAGCAACATCAACTCCTGAGCTCTTCCATCTTTTACTTCTTCGTGCCGAATCTTCTCGGATAGGTCGAGAACATCGTGTGGCAAAGGGCTGAGGAGTTGCGAGTTCCGGCAGCGCGAGGTTCCCCCTGACAGTGAGGTTGTGCCGCACCGTTTCTATTTCTTCCCTGGTTGGAGAGCATACCAGGTGGGTTGGATTTCTTCCAAAAGCAGCGAGTTCCCTTCTACGTCTATTTGATAGATGTTTGCATGCTAGTTGTAGCACTTTATTATCTGTTAGTAATTGGTAAATTGTGGAACTTTGATTAGCACCCTTGACATATGTTGCATGTTTGAAACCCTGGACACTAGAAAACTCTTAACATTGGCTGCTAACCTATTTTTAGACTCTCTACACTATGGTTGCATTTCTCCTGACTTAGTGATTTTTTCCTCGCCCCTGGTAGTGGGTTGAGTGGTCGGGGTAGTGTAGGATGCATGTTCCGCTCGTGCCTGGGGGCCGAGTGGAGTCTGTTAGCTAAGGCTAGGTTATGTTCTAGTGTTGGGAGTCGTTCGGGTTGACGGTGGTCCCGGGTCGTTGAGTGTTTTCGGCCTGAGCAGTGAGCTTGTTGTGAGTTGTGAGCTTGTCGATCTGGTTGATCGTGGATTTGGACTATAGCCTGCATGAGCCATATTAAGCTCGACTGTGATGTGTTGATTCCTCGGTGGGGTCGCTCCCCTCGAGTGCCGCTCCGGAGCTGGACCTGTTACTTTGTTCTCGCGCGACGTCGATGTAGTCCGAGTGGGACGCCCTATGTAATTACAGTCCTCCGTGGATGTAATGGTAGTAGGTGGGAACAAATTTGACTGGACCCTGTGTGGCAGTCATTGTAATTGGGTTGATTTAGCACCTCGAGAGCGAGTGGTTGCATTTTATTCATCTTGAGCATAATAGATAGAGGCATGGTAGCTGTAGATTTCTTTCCAGCTTCTTATCTGCTTTTCTTTCAGGATAGTGTTATCTTGCCTCTAATAGAGTTAGTGGGTAGATCGTTGGTCTTGGAGACGGTACCCACTGAGGACTACTTGTTTATGTAGTTCTCACACCCGCGGTTAGTGTTCTTTTTGCAGAGACTTCAGCTTCTGTCCCTACACTTGCTGGTTCTTCTGATCGAGGTAAGGGAGTCGCGAGCTAGATCCCTACCTATATTTTGGTGAGATAGATGTACCTTGTACCTGAATTTTGGGTTTTAGTCCTGTACTCTGTGTTGTATCTTTTAGTTTATCCTTGTGAGAGGTGTTTGTTGTTTTTGGATGTTTACAGATGTACAGTGGATTTGTATTTTTATAGCAGCTTTTATTTTTGCTCTGATATAAGTTAGCTGCTTAGATTCTATTTTTGCAGGTTTGACGCTTCGCCTATGAGGGGCTTCTCGTATAGGTGGCGGATCTATTGGCAAGCCCGGGTCGTAGTTTCGACCGCGGGGCATGACACCAACAGTGGCACAATTAGATACTTTGAATTCCAGTAGTTTGATGCATTATTATATTTCAGCTATTTCATGTCTGCTTATTATTGGATTTGATTGCTCTTCATATCTCGCACATTATAATCAGTACCCTACTCTATTTCAGATCCTCTGATTATGGTATTCACTTATTGATTATACCTGCTGACTACATTTGCTCATTACTGCTGATTATACCCGCTCATTACTGTAGGTTTTTAAGGATCCACCAAGGATCTAAATAGGTACTATCAAACAACTAGAGGGGGGGTGAATAGGTGTAATACTTATAAAACCAATCTCAGCGCAAAATAAAAACCAATGCGGAAAATAAAAATAGCACACCGAGATATACGTGGAAACTCCAATCCAGGAGAAAAACCACGGGACCAACACGCAATAACAATCCACTAAGAATAGAAGAATAACAAGGTGATTACCGACTCCACGGACTCAAACCCCTCCTTCAACTTCTTCGGACCTTGCGCTCACCGATTGCATGTCCACTGCACACGTTCGAATCCACGAACGCCACTCGAATCCACGAGCACACGTTTCGAATCCACGAAACGCCTTTAGCACACCGAATCCACGATGCCACGTCGAATCCACGACGCAAACTCAGCCGGTAAGAATATTGGCTTCGATGGTGATCCTTTGCTTAGATTCTCATTGAGGAACCGTAGAAGAAATCTCTAAGCAAAGATTAGATCAATTCGACAAAAGATAGATCTTGGAAGAACCGTCGAATTGACCTAAAAGAGGCTATAAAGAAGAACGATAAAAACCTAGCCTCTAGGGTTGCTCTCAAGTGTTTTATAAATTCATCGGTAGTTTTTGAGAAACCCTAAATGTCTATTTATAGTTTAGAAACCTTTGGAAAGAGATAAGCATCAAAAACTGCCTTAACAGAAATTTTCCCGCACGACGATCCGGATCGGATTTACGGCGATCCTGATCGTCGTCTTTTTTCAGCAATTCCTGAAAAAACAAGGTTCGGGATCCGGATCGGAATTCTGATCCGGATCGGAATTCTGATCCGGATCGGTTCAGGATCAGAAATTCTGAAACATCCAATTTGTCCAGTTTTTGATTTTTAAGCAATAAAAACTTATCCAAGTGTTTCTAAACCACTCAAATGTATTCGGATCACCAAAATTATTTAGTTAAACGTACCTGATCAATCCGAATCCATTTTCCTTAAGATTGATGTAATTGATCCACAATTCTTCTACTTCAATCTTCAAGACTCAAAACACTGAGTGTCAACTTGAGCTCTTGTTGAATCTTCTCTGAGTCTTTGATTGCTGATTGACAATTTGATCACTTCAAGACTCCGACTCAACTCAACAACTCAACTACTCAACTCACGAAATATGCCAACACAAAAAGCCGTAACAATCTCTCCCTTTGGCAATTTCGTAACAAAACCCAAAAGTACATAAAACGCTCAAGACACTCATCTTAAACCAAAAAATCGAAACTCAATGTCATCACCAAAACATTGACTTTCTTTGCATGAAAGATCCAATAAACAAAAATACATTTGAACCAGTCTTAGAACAAACTCTATGACTTAGGACTTGGAGTCTTAAAGTGATGTAGATCCTGCAAAACAAAACTCCAAACAAAATCAAACGTTAGTCGTTAGAAATTAAATGTAAATCCTACATTTGATTCGTCCTTTTGGTTCTTTTTGTTTTTCGGCTCCTTTTTCGTCATCTCTTTTCTTTTTCTCCCCCTATCTTGAGCATCTCTGTTCTCCCCCTATTTCTGTTCTCCCCCTTTTTGTAACAAATTGTCAAACAATGAATATAGGCAAAAAGAAATCACTAACAACATTAGTTCATAGAGAAAAAGAGATAAAAGCTCAGTTCCGGTATATAACAAAAACACAGATTGCGTACCGGTACTCGAAAGCAAAAATCAAATAATTTCTTGAAAACAAATCCAGATTTTGAAATATTTGAATTACCGATTTGTATTCCATCAAGAAAACAATTTAAGTGCTTGAAAATAATATGAGATCACATAGATGTCATTCAATCCAATTAATTTTACAAAAATTAAAAAGATTTACTCCGAAATCATGAAAAACAAAGATAAGACATTATAAACCGTTTTTCATATTATATACGTCAAACACAAGTCATCAAAAATAATCTTGAGATCCAAAGTCTATCAAGATGTAACAGATTTACAAAGATGACTTACAGAGATTTCCAAATGACATCAATTTGATTTCTACCCTTTCAAATTTGAGATAAGCACTAAAATACCTAAGGATGGCTCTTTGAGCATCTTTCAACTATCCCACCTTATACCAACCAGGAGATTGTTCAAAATATGAACTTTGAATTTAAATCTCCGAATGCTTCATCTAAAAAATTTCAAAAATATTTTTCTAGCATCCAAAACATGTGGTAGCTTCACACACTAACCGGACGACCGGGGTGGCAGCTCTTTCCAACATGTGGTGATAGTTTTCACACTCCTTTCGGATGTAACTCTTTCCACATCTTTTGCAAATCATTTCATTACCCTTGTAAGAAAATACAATCTCTTATGTGAAAGAATTAAATCCCAAATTTTAGTCTATCAGTTGTCTCACGTTTATCACAATGAATTCACACAACCGAGATAGATTAAACATCTAAAGATCACACATGATTACTAAAATTTGATGAATATAATTATCAAAAACTCCTATAATGAAGTATCTTCAAGAATTATGATTATGGAGTAAAGTTGATAATTCATATAAAATTAAATTGGAGTGAATGAAAGTAAAACCCTTTTTATTCAATGCACTCGTTCGTTAAAACCCTTTTGTTCAAAAACAAAACATAAAAACGAAGAGCATTGAAAACATGTAATGCACAGATTTAAAAAAATATGAAAGGAAAACCAATCAAAGCATTACATACAGTCATAAGCTATTTAGAACATAAGATAATGAAAGATATCACCTTTCCGAATCCAAAATCGTCGGATTTTGGGTTGTCTTGATTCGTTGTGGCCGGGAGATGATAGCTTTGACTGTTGGTCCACCTTAGGTCTTTGCCTCGCAATGATCCACTTGTATGATTGATGTTGTGGCTCGGACCTTTGGTGGGTTGAGTGAACTCCTTTAACTTGATGTGTCTTTTGATTCCGTTGAGTTCGCTCCGTAGATGAAGTTGCCGAAGAATTCTTCTTTCTCTTTTTCGGGCACGTCTTCATCAAGTGTCCTTCAAGTCCACATTGGTGACAAGTTCTTCCTTTCAATTTAGTTGTGGAACTTGAAGCCTTCACAGTTTGGTTCTTTTTAAATCCCAAAACAACCTTGCTTGTTTGACCTAATCCGGATATACAGTCAAATTTCTTGGAACCGGTTGAAAGCCTTTGTATGTCGGATTTAAGTTGATGAACTTGCTAGGTCAAGGCTTGGTTGGTGACATGAATTTCCTCAAACTGTTTTTCTAGAAAATCAATCTTGTTAATGTGGGAATTAACGACCGTTTCCGATTGATTTATCTTTTCTTGGAGGATTTTATTATTATCCAATAAAAGCTCTCGTTCCTCCTCGAGATCATGAAGTTTGATCTTTAAAGCATGATTCTCGTCTTGAATCTCAAGTCGTTGCTTCCTCAACTTCTTAATATGTTTGGCCATCTTCTTTGATTCCGTAAGAAGTTGTTGATATGCCTCAACGAGTTCTTCTTCGTCCGACTCCCCCTCACTTGATGACTCTCCGCCGGATGTTGATGTTTCATACAAAATCAAAGGAGTAGAGTCAGTAACTAAAGATGATAAGCAAAAATTAGAAGAGGGAATTTGAGAGGCATGAAAGGCAACAACTTTTTCCTCTTTACTTGAGGTCGATTCATTAGAAGTAGAATCGTCCCAAGTTTTCGCTTGCAAAGCCTTCTTTTTATATGATTTCGGAGAAGGACAATCCGTCGAAATATGGTCGTAGCCTTTGCATCTATAACATCGGATTTTCCCTTCGAATTCATCTTTTTCCTTAGAAGGTTTTGCAAAGCTTTTGAGGTTAGAGGATTTAGAACCCGATGATCCTTTAGATGATTTCGAGGATGAAGATCCATCTGTTCGATTCTTCCAAAATTTTCGACGAAATTTCTTTACGATCCGCGCCAATTGTTCTTCAAAATCGGCAAAAGTGATTTCATCGTCGGAACTTGATTCGCCATCTTCTTCCTTTGTTGATTTGAATGCAACACCTGTAAGCTTAGAAGAAGACTTGGAAGAAACTTGATTAGTAGGAAAAGTCATCTCATAAGTTTGTAAAGCACCTACTAATTCCTCTACTCTCATCTCATCCGGATGACTAACGGTTTCAATGGCGGTAACCTTTGCCCTAAACCGTTCCGGAAGAGTCCGAAGTATCTTTCTTACAATTTTCGACTCCGGGATCTTTTCTCCTAAATTAGCACAAGTGTTGATTATATCTTGAAGTCTTGTGTAATAATCTGTAAACAATTCATGCTCTTCCATATGAATAGAGTCAAATTGACTTGTAAGCATCTGGAGCTTTTGAATTTTTACAAGATTTGTACCCTCATGTGTAATTTTGAGAATATCCCAAATTTCCTTCGCGTTTTCACACGCGGAAATTCGTGTGAACTCAGTCGAGGAAAGAGAATTAAATAAAGCGTTCATACCTTTCCCATTGTAAGAAGAGCTTTCGAATTCCTCTTTGGACCATCTAGAGCGAGCTTTTGGGGTAGTAGAATTTCCTACTTCCTCAACAGGATGCACCCAACCGTATTCCACGGATTGCCATACCCGCTCATCAATTGCGATGAGAAAAGCTCTCATCCGCACTTTCCAATAAGCATAATTAGTCCCATCAAAAAGATGAGGTCTATAAATATTACCACTTTCACCCGACATGATAGATAAACCTAAAACCCGCTCTGATACCAATTGTAGGTTTTTAAGGATCCACCAAGGATCTAAATAGGTACTATCAAACAACTAGAGGGGGGGTGAATAGGTGTAATACTTATAAAATCAATCTCAGTGCAAAATAAAAATCAATGCGGAAAATAAAAATAGCACACCGAGATATACGTGGAAACTCCAATCCAGGAGAAAAACCACGAGACCAACACGCAATAACAATCCACTAAGAATAGAAGAATAACAAGGTGATTACCGACTCCACGGACTCAAACCCTCCTTCAACTTCTTCGGACCTTGCGCTCACCGATTGCACGTCCACTGCACACGTTCGAATCCACGAACGCCACTCGAATCCACGAGCACACGTTTCGAATCCACGAAACGCCTTTAGCACACCGAATCCACGATGCCACGTCGAATCCACGACGCAAACTCAGCCGGTAAGAATATTGGCTTCGATGGTGATCCTTTGCTTAGATTCTCATTGAGGAACCGTAGAAGAAATCTCTAAGCAAAGATTAGATCAATTCGACAAAAGATAGATCTTGGAAGAACCGTCGAATTGACATAAAAGAGGCTATAAAGAAGAACGATAAAAACCTAGCCTCTAGGGTTGCTCTCAAGTGTTTTATAAATTCATCGGTAGTTTTTGAGAAACCCTAAATGTCTATTTATAGTTTAGAAACCTTTGGAAAGAGATAAGCATCAAAAACTGCCTTAACAGAAATTTTCCCGCACGACGATCCGGATCGGATTTACGGCGATCCTGATCGTCGTCTTTTTTCAGCAATTCCTGAAAAAACAAGGTTCGGGATCCGGATCGGAATTCTGATCCGGATCGGAATTCTGATCCGGATCGGAATTCTGATCCGGATCGGTTCAGGATCAGAAATTCTGAAACATCCAATTTGTCCAGTTTTTAATTTTTAAGCAATAAAAACTTATCCAAGTGTTTCTAAACCACTCAAATGTATTCGGATCACCAAAATTATTTAGTTAAACGTACCTGATCAATCCGAATCCATTTTCCTTAAGATTGATGTAATTGATCCACAATTTTTCTACTTCAATCTTCAAGACTCAAAACACTGAGTGTCAACTTGAGCTCTTGTTGAATCTTCTCTGAGTCTTTGATTGCTGATTGACAATTTGATCACTTCAAGACTCCGACTCAACTCAACAACTCAACTACTCAACTCACGAAATATGCCAACACAAAAAGCCGTAACAATTACTGCTGATTATACCCACTCATTACTGCTGATTATGTCTACTTATTACTGCTGATTATATATGCTCATTACTACCGATTATATCTGCATATTACCACTGATTTTGCATGCTGATCATACCTGCATATTACCTGCTGATCATACATGTTTATTACCTGCTGATTATACTTGCTTACCCTGTCATTTATCGTATACCGGTAGGTACGACTTGCTGTCGTCGGCTCGTTGTACCCACTGAAATACATTCTATTGTGTCCCACACCCCTGTTTTACACCTTTTTTACAAATACTTCGGGTTGTGAAATAGAGGGTGATGTTGTAGTACCCCGATCCCCATGTAGCTTTCCCCATGACCCATGATGTGGAATAACTATTATTGGTGTGTCGGACCCGCAACGCGGCAAATGGACGCGTTGGACGGACTTTGTGAGGCCTCTGGATTGAGTCTGCCTTTCAGCTGTTTTTGTCGAATTTTAGAAAGGGTTACAGGCTAATCCGAGGTCATATTTGGATTCAGCGCGGAAAAACGTCGAAAATCGGCTATTTACTTGTCTTTTTCGGAGTCTGGATGCCCAAAAACGGATTCCCAAAAATTTTCTGCGCATTTTGGTGCATGGGGGAAGCCGTGGACCGGCCTTGTGCCACGTGGCAGCCTCGGATAGGCCGGCGCACGCGGCGCAGTCCATGGAATTGGCGCGGGTGCAGTGAACCAGGGGGACACGTGGCGGCTCCTGGTTAGCGGGCTCACGCGGTGAGGTCCACGGGCGCGCGCGCGGCGGGTGCAGTGAACCAGGGCGGGCCACGTGGCGGCCCCGGGTTGGCTGGTCCACGTGCGCGCGGTGCACGCAACGGGGGGAGTGGGTAGCAGGGCAGGTGCTGCGACGTTCAGGCACGACGGGCAGGTGGTACGGGCGCCACGTGTCGCCCGGTGATTCGCCGAGGCCACCCGCTCCGTTGACCCTAGCATGCCACGCGTCGGCGCCTGAGGCAGCTTGCACGCGCTATTCCCTGTTCGGGACGCGTGTCCGTGCCTGGGCGATTCAGGCGCTGCGCGTAGCGGGCCGCCGCGAGCTGATTTCGGGCACTGTAGCAACCCGGAATTTCCGGGCGCCCGGAAATTGGGCCCGAAAGCCCAATAAGGGTGGATTTTGATTTCTTTTTGGTGTGGGCCTATAAATAGGCCTCTCCCCCTGCTGTTTTGGGCTTTTTCCCGAGCTCATTTGCCTCTGAGCCCTCAAGTGAGTTTGATCTTCATCTTGTTTTGCATCTTGCGAAGGAGTTTCGAAATTTTTGGAGGCCGCGGCATCGACGTCTTCGGCGAGTTTGCGCAGTGTGACGTTCTTTCGTTGGTGGCCCATTTCCGTCGTGTTTCGGTCCACGAGGTCCTCAGAGCTACTCCGACGGAATTTTTAGACGATTTTCACGGCGTCGGATTCACGAGAGGTAAATCTACGATTTTGGTATTTTCCACTCCTCCTAGATTTGAGTTTTTTTTAGGGGTTTCTGGTATATCTTTAAGCCCCTATTTTGCTGGTGGTTTTCCTGGACAGCAGCGCATTGTTGGATTTTTATCTCTGCACTCGAGCATCGGATTTGGACGTATGAGAACTCGATTGACATCTACGCTTCGCGAGGATCGCCGTCGTATTTTTATTGGAATTTTTGGAATTTATATCGCAGGTGATAATTAAGCTTCTTTGGGACTGAATTTTCAGCAGATTATACACTTGGAAATTTTGTGTTGATGGTAATGTTTGGACCATATCTTTGTACCCAGGAGGTGTTTTTGGGTGTTTTTGGACCCGTTGGAATCGTGGGAATCTGAGGATTGTTCCCGTTCAGTTTCAGCCTTTTTGGATCTTGGATTGACGCGCGCTTCAGGTGGGTTGCTTCGTCTTCAAAACCAATGGACAGTTCATTAACTCTATTGAGTAGGGAACATGCATGATTTTGAGATGTACTAGGAAGCATGCTTGAAAGAGAAAATTGATACTCCTTGTGTTGCTATGCTGATCAGTGTTGTTTTATTGCTCCCTAAATATGTTAAATTAATGTTATCTTTGGAACTTGACCTAGCACCCCGTCATATGTTGCATGTATAACCAGACCAGTAGAAAACCCTTATTAAGGCTAGGTTTATTTATGCTTTAGACATCCACACATTCTACTCCATTCCTGGACAGTGTTTTCCTCGCCCAGGAAGTGGGCTGAGTGGTCGGGATTTCTCTTAGTGTGGGATGCATGTTACACTCGTGCTTGGGGGCAGAGTGGAGTCTGGTAGTTGTAGCTGGTCTTATATCTATGGCGGGAGCTGTTTGGGTGAACGGTGGTCCCGGGATGTCGTGTTTCTCGGTTTTATGTGTCGCCACTGTGTTAGTGGCAGTAGTATACCAGTGATAGCAGGACCTTGAACCCAGTACCTTTTTGGACACACATGATTTTAGTCAACCAATATTTTTCTTCCAAACATCGAAGGGTCGTCGGAATCTGTTCTTGTCTGATTGGACGAAGGCATTAGCCCTTCGGGGTTTGGGTATAAAAACTTATTTTCTAACTGTTTTTCCTAAAAGAACTAAAAATCATTAAAAATGGGTTTTCCTCAAATCAAGATGGTTTTTCAAAAAAGGAACTTCTTTTACTCCTCACCCCTCGTGGGTTTGAGTGAAAAATGATTTTCAGTAATAAATGTCACATTTTTCCTGTAAACTTCCCCACTCGAGAGGATTCGAGTGGTCTGGGTTCTAAGGGCTGTCTTTTTATTTGGGTCGAGAACAACGAAAGGCTATGCCTATAGCCTGTTCTTGTTTGATTTCGGTTGTAGGTTCTAGTCTTTCGGGGTTACCGGACCCTTCATTGTTGTTGGCTGTGGAGTATACCCAGCTAGTGAGTTTACATGTGGAGTTGATGTTCTTTTTGGGGAGCCGTTGGGTTGACAGCGGTCCCGACTGTTCGAGTGGTTTCTGTTAGTGAGTTAGAGATGTGATTTGGGTACTGTCGATCTTGTTGATCGTGGATTGGACTATAGCCTGCATAAGCCATATTGAGCTCGATAGAGATGCGCAGATACTTTCCTCTGTGGGGTCACGCCCCTCGAGTGCCACTCCGGAGCTGGGCCTGTTACTTTGATATCGCGACTTGTCGACGCAGTCCCTCTGACTGGGCCAGTTTTGGCAGTCACGGACGCCCTACGTAAGTCCGGTCCTCCTTGGATGTAACGGCCGTAGGTGGGCGCAGGTTTGACTGGACCTGGCAGTCAGTGTAGATTGGGTGATTATATTTGAGAGATAGTAGATGCATCATGTTTCCATCAGTAGCACTCCTTGAGCATTTAGATAGAGGCATAGTAGCTGTAGAGTTATTTTCCAGCTCTTTTTCTTTCAGTATTGCATTTGTTACTTTATGCCTCTAGTAGACTTAGTGGACAGACCGTCGGGCTTGTTGGCGGTACCCACTGAGAACTACTGTGGGATGTAGTTCTCACACCCGCCGTAGTGACTTTTCCCCAGGGACCTCTACTCCAGTTCATGTTGCTCTAGTTGTTGATCCTGCTGATCAAAGTAAGAGAGTCGCAAGCTAGATCCCTACCAGTCTTCTTCCAGTGAGAGTAGATATACCCTTTTGGTGATGTACTAGTACTGTCAGTGATTTTGGGATGTATCATGTACTTTTTATTTTTTAGAGTTTTAGTTTTGAAGCGACTTATGTATTGTGAGGACCTGACATGTACTATTTGAGGAGTTGTATATATTTATTTAGTAGTTTACTTTTCAGCTTTGATATCTGTATAGTGTAGTTGATCTTTTGCAGGTTAGTCGCTTCGTCTATACGGGGCTTCCCGTATGGGCGGCGGATCTGTTGGCGAGCCCGGATCGCAGTTTCGACGCCGGGGCGTGACAGATGTCGTGAGGACCGATTGATAAAGTCATCCCTGATATTGGATGTGATTAGATAGATGGACCTGCTGATATTGTACATTTTGTTATTGATGACATTTCAAGCTATTAGTCCTTTAGTATACTTGCTTGATTGATTTATATTGTAATCCTGCATATGATCGACTGTTATAAATGGTTGTAACCGTGCGTGTATAGGGTCTCTGTCCGTTTGTACCGGAGAACCTTATGCACGTAGCGAATATGTGAACGTCCTGGGGAAATGCTTAATATCTTTTAAATTCTGATTCAACAAAATATATATATATATATATATATAAAGATCCGCTTTTTGAACACCGGGGCATGATGGCGTCTTGTGGATGTTAACAAATGTATAGTACACTTTATTATTTTAGTTTTAGTTGGTAGATATTTTTCTTACAGGTTTGGTGCTTCATCAGTGCGAGATTTTTTTCTATAGGTGGTGGATCTGTTGGCGAACCCGGATCGCAGTTAGACCCCGAGGCATGACACCTATGCCCCTACCTTGTGTGTTTCCCCCTCTCCCAACTTTTTCTGGCAGAGAACGAGAAGGAAAGAGGGAGAGAGATGGATGATAGAGCTTTTATGAGTACTATGCTACTATGCTTTTATGAGTACGACCGCCTTCATACTCATTAGTCGTTTTTTATGATAGAGTTTTCAAATCGACAATCCATATCGTTAAATATGATTTAAAGTATTTAAAAATTCTAAAAATTAAATTTCATAATTTTTCGACATTCTTTATCTTACGATCAGAAGATCTAAAATTTGATAATTTTTAACAGCTAGTAAATAATATTTGCTAGTTTAACGGCATAAAAAAATCAAAATTGATTGAATTTTTGATAGAAAATTTTATTCTTTACCTAAATAAAGATCAATAACTCTTATTTTAAATTGAAGACTCTGATCGTCTATTTTTAAAAGGTTTAATTTTGACCGTCCATTTTATACTCGTTTGATGAACTTTATTATAATTTTGAACTCTTTCCTCATTTTGTAAATGATATCAAAAAGTCACAAATTTTATTTTCTAAATACTTTATTTTCTAAATACTTTAGATACGCTAGATCTAACAGAGATTCGAAAGTTTAATCATCAAAAACGACTTAGGAGCACGGATGCATTGAGGCCCAAGCCTCCGTGCTCCTAAGTCATTTTCAAAAATAAAACTTCTGAATCAACAATCGGCTTCGTTGAATTTGATCTTGCATATTTACAGTATCTAAAAAATAAATTTTGTAATTTTTCGTTATCATTTATATAGTGATCTAAAGAATTCAAAATTAACAATTTTTAATAAGTGATTTGTACTATTTACATGTTTAACGATTTAAAAATATTTAAATCAGATAAAATTTTAATTAAAATTTTTTTATACTATCTATAGCAAGATCAATATATCTAATCGAAAATTTTAATTCTACATCATAATTTTTTATAAAATTTTTATTATTAACCGTCTATTTTTACCCTTTTGATCACTACGTAAATAATATCGAAAAGCCACAAAATTTATTTTTTAAATGCTTCAAATATACTATATCAAGTTTAACAAATGAATTCATAGAGAGAGAGAGAGAGAGAGAGTAGGGTGGAGCACCTGACTCTCTCTCTATCTATCTATCTATATATATATATATATATATATATATATATATATATATATATATATATATATATATATATATATATATATATATATATATGAAGGACTTATGGAGGACTTCGCTTGATAATTGATGACATATAGGAGACTAACACATCAACAGTGCACAGGAGGTTCTTTATGGGGGGACTCAATGCCTATCTTTATTTAAATGATAGATTAAAAAGATTGAACAAGAAAAAAGAAAAAACATAACACGATTTAGATTATTTATTTACAATGATGTGTAGTTCTAAGCCAGAATTCCTAACAGATTACTTCAGTCTAGAAAGTCTCACGCACATCAGAATGTATTCATTGCCAGAAGATACCCCAATCCTTATAGTAGATGAGACGCACTCACCAGTTCACAATCATATCCAAGCAGCGTAGTAAAACGATCATGACACAAATACAAATGCCAACATCAAAGACTCCATCAATGCCCATATATCTGTATATAGTCTTTATAGAGATCTCCGATCCCCAGTACTGTTTCTCAAAAAAAAAAAAAAAAGCATTAGATTCTATTGCAAAAAGAAAATTTGCATGAAAGGACAAAGAATCACTGGAGTACAAAAAGCAATCACCATAACAGCATCTAGTGATGCAGGAAAGGAAATGCAAAGCATTGCCTTGTAAAATCATCTCAACAGTTATTAGAATGTGGTCATAGAAAATCACATATTCAAGAAAAGCACATCACTATTATTGAACATGCGAAACTTTCCCGTTTCCATTAACTGAGACTAGTAAATGATAATTATATTTTCAAGAGCCGGACTATTTTAATCAAGCATGTTCATTCATTGTTTGAAGAACGAAACTTTCACATCTAATCAACTCTACATTACAAATACCCAAGGATTTAAGTGCCGTGGCACGGGATCGTGCCGAAAAATTGCCGGCACGGTACGGCACGGTGCGTGCCGGGCCGTGCCGATAAGTGCCGGTCACAAAAAAATACATGTGTGCCGACACATAATGGTATGAAATATTTATTTTCTTTAGCAACAAAATTTTCTAATTGCTTATTATGTATCTTTATTAAATATTTTAAACTTTATTGAAAAAATTACTTAATAATTTAAAGAAAAAAATGTTTTGAATTGTACTATCGGCACGGGGTCTATATCATGCCGGTATCTTGTTGGCACGATACGGCACGATGGATACGGTCCGTGCCGATGGATACTTAAATCCTTGCAAATACCATATCATGCAAAGTTCTTGGAGTTCCAAGTGCTTTCTGATCCCACAAATGGTTTCTTAAATAAATAAATAAAAACTTAAGATCAGTTGCCTGTATTCAGCCTTTACATGGAAATATCTACGGAGCAGCTCATTCTGATGCAAATTGACCATTACAGTGTGATAGTTGCCAAGTAAAAAGTCAACTATTTCGGTACATCAATCAAGACTTTAAAATGGTAACTAGATAAGTGAAGTTAACATTGGGTCAGCAGCTAATATAGTTTGAGTATTGATGAAAGTAAAATATGATATAGAGAAGAGCGATGGAAGAATTAGCAAAATTTCATGATACTTGAAAAAAGAGAAAAAGCCAATTCGTTTTTCAATAACTGCACAGAGAAGTTCTACAAAGAATAGAGTTGTCTCTTCCATACGTCAGGCTACACTAAATAGTATTCACCGAAAAAGGGAAACTGCCTGAACGTGCATTATGTGGCCCAATAGAGGCAAAATACCAGATTGAAAAGGTCACTTCTCTGGATGACGCATTAAAAGTCTAGAGCTCAGATTGTTGTCCACTGATCATTAAAAGGAACCTGCATCACTGCTCTTGGTTGACTGTTCTGCTGGAAAACAGAATCAACCAAATAAGATAACTAAATCATCGAGCGTCAACCAGTTGACCCAAGTATTCAACTGGTCAACCAACATCCAGAGTGCCGGTCCAGTTATCATTTTTTAATGTCAATTAGCTGTTAATTGTATGATAATCTAGAGCCTTAGGCAAGGTATTATAACCCTTAATATGATTTGGTTGTAGATATAGGCTGCGATATAGTTAATCAGATATGCGAGTCTTGCCCCATGATAATATATGTGGTGTGCTTACTCACAGATCTTTATCATTTTTTATGAGCCTAGATTTCTACATTATATCTAGAAACACCGGATTGGATTATTGTGTACCATGCCAACTATAGATTGCATCAGCAATGGTCGTATTTCACAATTTCGACCTACCGATTCACCTTTTTGGGTAGCCAGAATTGTCCTCTGTTAAGAATCAACTTTGTTGATGGGACACAAAACTTCTAATTGTTTGGAATTTCGGTCTTTATTCTCAACACTATTTATAAGCTGAAGTTATTGAGGGCAATCTTATTACCAAAGAATCTCCAGATTTTTAACCTTTTAACCTTCAGAGGCTGATCAACTTCCCTGCTGATCTACTACTTGGTGCAAGGCTCATGGCCAATGTCCCCTACTGCATCACGATGGAATTGGAGTTGAAGGATCACCTACAAGACAATTTGATAAAGGTTTTGCAATGTTCTTTCCAGAAAAGGATGCGCTCTTAAGACTTTGCCTCAATCATCAAGATTTGAGCGAGGCCACGACGAATAACAGAAGTCTGTAATCCATGTTAAGGACCTGTTTGACCAATTTTAGGGCTCCGAGGGCATTTAAAATCTTGTTACCAACAGCTCAAAATCTAGGCCAGTAACTGTGACATCCCATTAGTCCCACATCAAATAACATGAAAAGTAAGAGCCTAATAGCACATTAATATTAATAATTTGGGCTTAAGCATTTTGGGCCGATGGTTTAGGCCTAACAAGTTGCTAGTACTAGTGGGTTGAGTCGTTACAATTTGGTATCAAAGCAAGATTGCCAACCAGAAGTGTAGGTAGGTCTCACATCACTCGGTGATCTTGGATTATGTGTGTGATTGGGCCTAACAAGAACATCAGGACCTAAATGGGAAGAATTTGTTACACTCCAATAGTCCGACATCAGATAATATGGAAGAGTGAGAGAGCCTAATTTTGAAAAGAAACAAAGATGGACCAAGCTACTTATGGATGTAACCACAATTAACATCACTAAGGTTGGGCTTACTGAACACGGAGTCAGAAGTGAATTATGAGTCGGTCCAATTTGCGAATCGAGGTGCCTAACACATTAGTACTAATAATTTGGGCTAAAACATTTTAGGCTAGTGGCTTGGGTCTAACAAGTTACTAGAACTAGTGGCTATGTCGTTACAAGGACACTCCTAAGACGGACCTTCGGACTCATTATAGGGCATATCCAATTCTTAGTGATGCTAGTCGGAGTGCTAGAACACTATTGCCGCTGTTATGTACCTTATAAAACAGCCTTCAAACCTTGAATCAATTTTGGTGATTTTATTAATTAGGGTTTGGCAAGTCACTTGTTCCAAACCAAGGATTTAAGTGCCGTGGCACGGGGTCGTGCCGAAAACTTGCCGGCACGGTACGGCACGGTGAGTGCCGAGCCGTGCCGATGAGTGCCGGTCACAAAAAATACATGCGTGCCGACACATAATGGCATGAAATATTTAATTTCTTTAGCAACAAAATTTTTTAATTGCTTATTATGTATCTTTATCAAATATTTTAAACTTTATTAAGAAAATTACTTAGTAATTTTAAGAAAAAAGGGTTTTGAACTGTGTCATCGGCACGGGAGCTGTATCGTGCTGGTATCTTGTTGGCACGGTACGACACGGTAGATACGACCCGTGCCGATGGATACTTAAAACCTTGTTCCAAACATATGAGGCCTCATGAAGCTCCACCCTAAGTTCGCAAACCCTTCCTTCGACATTCCGGTGAAAAATTCCTATATGATCAACTTCTAAAGAATTGCCAATCTTTCTCGTATAAGAACAACATAGATATTCAATCGTTCAAGATGGAGGCTTTGGACTTCATCACCAAGTAGGTTTAAAGACCTAGTAAAACAACATTGATGTAGTCCAAGAATGGAAGATGCAATAAAATAAATTTCATCTCGTAGTTATTTTAATTTATATGAATGGAAGATAAAATAAAATAAAAAAATTTATCTAGTATTTATTTTAATTTCTATCAAGGTGTAAATCAAGGATTTAAGTATTCATCGACACGGTCCGTATCTACCGTGCCGTATCGTGCCAACAAGATACCGACACGATACAACCCCCGTGCCAATGGCACAACTGAAAACCCTCTTTTCTTTAAATTACTAAGTAATTTTCTTAATAAAGTTCAAAAGATCTAATAAAGATACATAATAAGTAATTAAAAATTTGTGTTGCTAAAGAAAATAAATATTTCATGTCATTATGTGTCGGCACACATGTATTTTTTGTAACCGGCACCACTCGGCACGCGCCGTGCCATACCATGCCGGCAAGTTTACGACACGACCCCGTGCCACGACACTTAAATCCTTGGTGTAAATCCTCTATTTGGTGGGATGTGTTTCTTAATTTTGAATAATGATTTTTCCAGGAATAAATTTCACTATAGTCCTTGAACTTCTAGTCAAGTTTCATTTTGATCCTCGAACTTGTAAGTTTCACATTTGATACCTTAAATTTTAAAATTAAATTGTTACACTTAATCCCTTCCCTTGAGTGAAAAATCACAGCCTACACCTAGTTCATCCGCACGCTGATACCTAATGAATCCATCTTATAATTCTAATTCAAAATTTGCAAAAGAAATAAAGATGGTTGCAACAGAATGGATGGGACGATTGAAATATGAGATGGGAGATCGAAAACATATAGACACATGCTTCGCGAATATAGAGATGCACCATGTGTTGATAGTAATTAATTTTTAATAGGACATAACGATAAGGACAAAAATGAAACACTTTTAAGAGTTTAGGATCTCAAATATCAAACTTAAAAAGTTCAAAGGACCAAAATGAAACTTGGCTAAAAGGCTCAACGACTGGTGGTGCAATTTACCTGTTGTTAAGGATAAGATAGAATTCCTTCGAATAAGCGAATTGTTCACTTTACCCGAGTGTGCTGAGAATCCCTGATAGATTTACTTACATTTCAATTATTAGTTGAATAATGATGATATATGGCTATTTAAATATTCCTCTTGTTTAAGGATAAGACAAAATCTCTTCAAGTAAGAGATTTGTTTAGTAATGGTTGTTTAGGGACAATATAGCACCCTTTCTGTTAAATAAGTTTTTTTTTTTTTAATAAGCTTAAAGAATATTAAAATTATAAAAATAATTCTGCAAAAAAAATATTTACAAAATTAGTCCTACGCAGTAAATGAATTATTACTTTCTAAATGCGATAAATCATTCACCGCTTTCTTCAAAATATTAAAATTATTTTTAGAGTTTAATACTATACCTCGTTACCTCCCCCCTCTATCCCATTTTTGGCCTATATTGGTCGAGATCCTCTCTTTCCATCTCCTCTCTCTTAAAGTTGACTTTCTAAGCTTCCTATCTTCTCCCTTCATTCATCTTCACTTTGATTTTACAGTTTGGAAAAAGCTTATATACCTTTTGAACTTTTGAGCTACCACAAATACCGTCATGTTGATCTTGATGATCTTGAGGACAATATCCAACATAGTAAGAATCAAGGATTTAAGTGCCGTGGCACGGGGTCGTGCCGAAAACTTGCCGGCACGGTACGGCACGGTGCGTGCCGAGCCGTGCCGATGAGTGCCGGTCACAAAAAATACATGCGTGCCGACACATAATGGCATGAAATATTTAATTTCTTTAGCAACAAAATTTTTTAATTGCTTATTATGTATCTTTATCAAATATTTTGAATTTTATTAAGAAAATTACTTAGTAATTTTAAGAAAAAAGGGTTTTGAAATGTGTCATCGGCACGGGAGCTGTATCGTGCCGGTATCTTATTGGCACGGTACGGCACGGTAGATACGGCCCGTGCCGATGGATACTTCAAACCTCGGTAAGAATAAATGACGCAACCTATAATATAGTGTTCTGGACCTTGGCAAATAGGTAATGTTGCACTATGAGTTATTAGTGAGCATATTTGTGGAATGCTGAACCGAGTTAAAACTGTTTTGGCACGAAATGAACGCGAAAACGGACTCAAAAATTCAAAATTCAGCTTGTTGTGGGCTGAGATTAGATTATTTGATACTTGGAGGGCCTGTTAGCATATTGTTATATTTTTTAGTGGGTAACAAGGGGCTTCTTCTCCATTCTTCTTCTTTTTCTTCTACTTTGTACGAGCTAGAGAGAGAGAGAGAGAGAGAGAGAGAGAGAGATTAGGTGATCGGAGGGAATTTTTTATAAATAATCTTATTTAATTTTATAATTTTAAAAATAGTCTTCTATAAAAAAAATTGTAAAAACAGTCATAAGCGCATTCATATATGCGGTGAATCATTCACCGTTTTAAAAGATTTTCAGAATTTTATAAAATCTTGTAAAAATCATAAAAGCGGTGAATGGTTCACTGTCTTTAAAAGCGGTAAACTATTCACCGCTATTAAGAGATAGTTTGGTATTGAGATTCATCTAACGCTATTAGATAAAATGTAGTTGGGGTATATAAGGATTCTGCGTTTTCTAGTGAAATCGCAAAAAATATATCATAACCGACTCATGACAATATACGGTGATATTACGTAGTGATATTACGTAACAAACAATATATTTTTCCATCCTACTTTCTCTCCGCACATAACACAATCTCCCCACAATCTCAAACGGAGCCTAGCTATTAAGGGCCAGTTTGGTACTGAGATATATCTAATGCTATTAGATAAAATATAGTTGGGACAAAAGCATATAAGGATATGCTTTTATGTTTTCCGGTGAAAACGTAGAAAATTATATCATAACCGATTCATTGCAATATATATCATAACCAACTCACGAAATATGCGGAACACGATATTACATAGCAATATTACGTACAGAACAAACAGGATATTTTTCCTACATAAAGGCGATGAACCATTCACCGCTTTTAGAAAAGCGGTGAATGGTTCACCGCCTTTAAGCCACCATATCCACTCAGGCCTATTTTTTGAAAAAAAAAATTGAGGTCTAATTTTAGAATAAAGTTTTTGGTGAGGCTTAGTTTGCTAAAATTTTCGATCTGAGGAGGCGATCGACGACACACACTAGCGCGATTTTACCATCAGAACGGATTGGACGTTAGTATTATAATATTATATTAAGTTGATTCAGTTTTTCGAGGCCCAATTTTTACGATCCATTTCGGAGTAGAAATTGAATGGGATTTTTGTGAAATTGGACTTCGAAGTTGGATGTATGCTTGATTTAGGAGCTGGATTCCTTGGATTTTGCCGCGGAATTTTTCGATTTAATTCCGGCCGTTGCGGGCTGCCGTATAGTTGAGAAGGCCGCAGCGGAGCTCGTGACCTCTTGTTACTTCTTCCTTTTTTCAGGATTAGTGATTTAGGTGGATTCTGTGTTGCCGAAAACAGCATACTTCCTACTATGTCTTTTTGCATAGTAGCATGCAGTATGTGGGTAGTTCTTGATATTTAGTGTCATATGATGCTATGCTTGGGTTCTTGGATAGTAGATTAGTGTTTATTTGCCTTACACATTACTTGTTGATTATTCATTGTCTGTAGCCTGTAATTCATTGTTCTATTGCTATAAATCCATGTGGTGATATGTTTGACTATGATATGGTTACTAGTGCCTAGTGAGGTGATACATGTGACATTGAGATAGAGTTCATATGATATTATTGAGATGTTCATGCCCTTATGATTATCCTATTAGAGGGCAGTTTGGTGCATGATTTGCACAGTTTGAAGAGTTTCTTTGTGCTGAGGGCACGGGTATTGGATTGATGTTATTTGATCATCGCATTTGACTATAGCCTGCAGAGCCACATTGAGCTTGACAGTGGCATGCACTATGATACTCGGTGGGGTCGCTCCCCTCGAGTGCCGCTCCAGAGGCTGGCCAGTGATATTACAGAGACAGTAGCCTACGTGTTGACGGCACACCTGCAAGAGTGGTCCGGGCAGTAGGCATGCGCAAGCATGATCAGACTGCTGAGTCGATCGTTGTGATTGGGTGATATCACATTTCATTATCAGTATTATAGTTGATGCATATATTAACTATTTACAATTTTGTTTCCTTATCTGTTTAGAGCAAGGATTTAAGTGTCGTGGCACGGGATCGTGTCGAAAACTTGCCGGTACGGTACGGCACGGTGCGTGCCGGGCCGTGCCGATGAGTGCCGGTCACAAAAAAATACGTGTGCCGATAAATAATGGCATGAAATAATTATTTTCTTTAGCAACAAAATTTTCTAATTGCTTATTATATATCTTTATCAAATATTTTGAACTTTATTGAGAAAATTACTTATTAATTTAAAGAAACAAGGGTTTTAAACTGTACCATCGGCACGGGGTTGTATCGTGCCGATATCTTGTTGGCACGATACGGCACGGTGGATACGACCCGTGCCGATAGATACTTAAATCCTTGGTTTAGAGGCATGATAGATTTTGTAGTTATCCAGTTCTATCCCTCACTTCTCTATTGTTATGTTAGTCTCTATTTTTGCTTATAGTAGACCCAGTGGGTAGGCCGTGGTTGTCGCCGTACCCCTAGAAACTACTGTTTAGTAGTTCTCATGCCCTCTTGTTGTTAACTTTTTAATCTTCTGTGCCGACTATCGATAGAAATAAGGGGATTGCATCGTAGATAGCGACTCCTACCCATGTTCACGAGTTTTAGAGGTAGACCACCAGCTATAGTTTTGGTATAGCACTTGTACACCGGGACTGGCAAGGGCAGGGCCATTTATTTGTATTTATGTTTTGGGAGTTGTGATTGTATGGATTTTGTACAATGTCAGTTGGTAGATTTAGTTTTATGTTCTGCTCTGATACATGTTTAGTTGTGGACTCCTAGGAATGGTTGAATGCTAGTTGTAGACTCCTAGGTTTGCTATAGGTTTTGTTGAATGCTTCGTATATGCAAGAAATTCTTATACATAGGGTGGATCTGTTGACGTACCCCGAAGGCTTCCGCTATGGGCTCGGGGCGTGACATATAATGGGTGGCAGGCAACTAACAAATTTATCTCTGGAATAATACCAATAGTATTAAATTTAAAAAATAAAAAAGTGTGCAAGTAACTCGCGTGCCTCAATTTTGATGGGATAAGGAGCAATTATCATAATTGCACCTGTGGACATATATGCCAATAAGTCAAATTACATTGGCGTATGAACAAAGGAATCTACAATTCTACTTGAAACAAAAGAATGAGTAGCTTCAATAACGGTCACAAAGATTGAGATTTTATCTACTATGACATCCTCCACCATCTCAACCTCTTATTGAGTCGTAGAATAGAGATGAACCCAAGTCATCAATCAAACTAGCTTGGTCCACTTGCTATTGGTCACCTACTACAACAGTTAAATGCAATAGATGTGGTAATTGCGGCGGTACTTGTAGGTGAGTGTAAGAAAGTGATCAGATATGCGCAGCGGAAGAAAGAAAACGCAATTAAAATTTTTCTTAAAAACAAAGATCACCTCATGTATTGTTTTAGATCGAAAAAGGTAATCTAATTGATCTTATCAATTAGGATTTAATTTTTACCTTGCGCGGGTCGAGATCACAGCGAAGCCGACGATCGTTGGTAAAAATTGTTCGTCCTTGATAGCCGCGCACGCACCCGGCCTCTACTTGTGTCCACACGGAATCACGCCCTTGATCGAAATAATCGATCGCCTTGATTCGCGATCCAATCACGAATTAACTCTCGCGTCGATGTAAGGAGGATGAATCAATCTTCTAATTGTGCTAGCAATCTTCCGAAGATCGAGAACAATGAATTAATTGTGGAGGACTTGAGGAAGAGGATAGGCGGCTAGGGTTTTCTTTTTCTCCTTTATTTCTCTCGTCCAAAATATGTCACATACGACATATATTTATATTGAGAAAACCCTAACCCTAATTCTAATCCTAATCGAATCCTAATCCGATTGGATTATCCATTATCCTTAAGTTAGTTTCAATATGAATCGAATCCGTATCCTAATTCGATTCGTGTGTAACATTTACACATAAGTCCTCAAAATATTTACTAACGATTAGTAAATACACCATGCAACTTTTGCACTTAAATACCTCTAATTTACAATAATTGCAAATTAATCCTTTTACTAATAAATTAGTAAACTTTAGTATTGTGATTACAATTAATCCATTCTATAAACTTCCTTATCATCACCTTAATATCGATCATGCGCGATTCCTTATGTGTGTGACCTAATAGGTTCAATTCTGTCTGGTAGTGAGATATGATGCGATCCCCATCGACATCATCATCGAAACTCTTTTTGATGGATCAAACACTTTTGATTCTTCCATCGTATAATAATTATTCGCCTATAATTATTCTTATTGGTTCCCACAATCCACCAGTGACGCCTAGCAGCATATAGTGGCAATCCAGTCAGAAGTGAATATTGGACTGAACCTCAAGGTGCAGTTACCGTACAATACAATCCTTCTATCGCATAGTCCCAACTGAGTGGAGGTCATGGAATACTCGTCAAACCCCATCACCCGTTATATGACAATTGATAGGGCAGAAGCTCATATGGTTACTCTTGGAAACAACTTTCCATGAACTATATTACCCCGGCCGAGGATTTCTGAGCTTTGCCTTACAAATAGCATAGGACTAATTATCTCTCTACCGAGAGCGATAGATCCCCTGTAAACAAACACCCATTCCTAATATGAACCGACTGCAGCCAACATATACTACTAAGACCCGTGACTCGGATCAGAGTTTATTGCATAATCAAACTACAGTAGCCTCATATTGAATGGCCGTGGTGTCGCAGGTCTAAGGATCAGTTGTACTACTGCAACATCGAATCAGTTACTGACGAATGAGTAGACATCCATGTAACTATTCGTAATTGGTCACGCTCAGTGCCCTTGTTCTCTAACAACCACCTGCACGTTCGCTCCAGTGTCCACACACTGATGACTTGAGACTCGTCATCCTAAAAGAGAGCGGCACATACATCAATCTTACCGGATCAATCATCGTCCCCATGATGATACTCCGATTGAGAGCATTTATGACTTAATCACCAATAATATGTATCTCAAATTCTTAACTGTTAAGAATATACATTATCATCTCATTAATTCAAAGGACGATTCATGGACACATTAAACATGAATGGCATAAGATGCCCAAATAATAATAAATATTAAGTACAAATATGTCCCATATAAAAAATACGTCAGCCTGATAGGCTTTTGGGGCATACAACTAACAGTGAGTCTAGCTAGCACTTGAGTCTCCTAAAGGACAGCTCGGGCTGTTCAAGCCCCTTCAGTCCCATCTCAAACAAGCTTTGGTCTTTTATCGATATTGATTAGTCTAGTGCGTCCCACCACATTATTGCATTTCTAATGTGACTTTGTTATGGAGGTTAGCAACTGTTCTTTGGCCATGAAAGATTAGCACTTTTGTGATAATCACATTGATTCTGCTAATTGGTCAATCTTGAGCTCTAGAATTGTCGGAGCCTCTCAACCATTTTCGATCATTTAATTCATTGCAAGTGTAGAACCTTTTGAACTCTTGCTTCCAGTTAAAGCCTTACAATCCCTCATAACATGGGAAACCAAAATAAGAATAGCCCTATTCCATTTGAGGCCTCGGTCCTCTCTCAAGCTCCAAGTTTGATCAAGCACTGCTTGACCTAATTTAGGTGAAAAACACTTGTCAACAGAACTCTAACCCAAATTTGGCCATCAAGTGATTATCATTTCTTGATGCTAATGAAAAGTATTAAAATTAGTGAACACTCATAGGGATATTGATATTGTAGAAAGCATCTTGAAAATTATCTCATATGAGAAGATCATCCTTCTCTTGGCATATGGCTTGGTATGATTTCCACCACTCATTGACCAAATATTGCAGTATGTACATTGGAAAAGTAATCCTTAGTATATCCTCCATTACCATGGTGGTGAGGGCATTCTCCATGACGGTGACATATGATTAGACCAACAATGGGTTTAGCTGAACAGGAGAAAGGAAGGCACAGTTTCTAAAGCTCAGCAGGACCAAAACAATCTCACTAGTTACTCTAGCCTGAAGATCATGGACTTGTTCACGTATGTTTTCGTGTGGTCTTGCTAGACTTTGATAACATCTAGCACCTCCTAAATCACTTCAACAAATCCAGATGCTACGCATCATTGAAGACGCCTCTGGAATGAATACTTCGTATTGGGGATTCGACCAAAAGCTATCTTCCTTTATCAAGCCACATAGTATGCAAATAAGATTTTTAACACAAAATGAAAGAAAACAAAGTAGAAATATTTTCTATTCATCTGTCCATAGAATACAGTATTTTTTGTTACTTATATTACTTTGTCACTAGGTATTTGACCAAATAGGATCGTCCAGTTCCTATAGAACCTACCACTAAAATATTGATAATCATACGAATCCTAGAGGTCATATACATATGCGTTAGTCATTGAGTCTGTTATAGTTTAGTTGGTCAATAAGGACTCTGTTCTAGTTTAATTAAGTTTATTAGGCATTTAATTTTGTTTATGTGCTTACCAGGTTATAACTATGTGTAATCTGAATCAGGATGGAGTTTAGGCCTCATTTGAGTTAGTTTTTGTTTTCTTAGAGTCAATTTCATGCTAGTCGGTCTTTGGGCTTAGATTTGTTAGGAAATTTTGCAGCAAAGGTATCCAAACAATAGAGGTAGAATAAATAATAAAAAAATGCAAAAAATATTTATGAGGATTTGCTAAGAGAAATGTTACACCAACTTTCTCTTCTAACACCGGAGTTGCTTAACCCCAAGCTCTCTTTTTAAAATCTTTCTCACTCTCTCTTCTCTCTCTCTACTACCTCCCTGCTTAAGGTGCGGTTCTCACTCCTCACTTGTGCACACACTACTTATTGCACTTCGAATTAGTGCACACCTCTAAAACTAAATACCACACATAGAGCCTAATTAAGTACACAATTTACATGTGCATCCCAAAGAGAAGAGAAATCCAAGTTCTCTTTTCCTCTCTATTAACTTCGTCGGGGCCCACAATAATTAATTTGCTACTAATAAGTCAAAACTTCTTTACTTTATGTCTTCTCCACACCTTTACCATACAACAAAAGCTCATACGTCTTCAACGAGCTCTATAGAACACGATGAGCCGGCTAAAATACCTTTACAATTTACAAAAGAAGTCACATACTTAACAGGATTTGTTTAAATGAACGCAGAAGAAAAAGTTGATACTAAATCAGGAATTAGAATGGAATTACGAGTTATCCCAAAAGCCTATATGAAAACCGCTAGGGTATCCATTTTTTTCAAGTTATCACAATGAAGAGCTTGAGTGCTAGAGAATTACCCCGTTAAGCAATTTCTCTCTTTGTGGAGTGGCCAGGCTATTCTCTTTTTCTACTCCTTTCCTTTGGTTTTTTTTTAATCTTCCTCCTTTGTCTCCTGTGTCTCTTTTTTTTGTATTGCTATGTATGAAGTATGAACACACCTTGTCACAGTGCTCTCCAGCATGTACACTTTACAGAATTCCTCCCTCAAGCCTATACTGCCGGCTCTACACTCAACACTATCATAGCAATTCCAAACACAACACAATAAGACGACTCAAACACAACCATACATGACATAAAGTTGCAAAGATAAATCCGAGAATAACACGACAGAAACTTGTCTAAGCTGAAGATGAGAAAAAACTGACATGATGAAAAAACAAGTCAATCTTGAAGTGAGAGTAATAGATATTTGTAGAAAATCTTAAATTTCATATAATATACTAAGCTTCAGTTTAGTAAATTGAACTTTATCCAAATAGGAGAAAGTACAAATGAATTTGGTGCAAAACTAGATGTATTTGGATGGCTAAAAGTTAGCCTGGGGCTAAGTTTGCGTGAAAACAGATTGAAAATGAAGTTTTTGAAACAAGTTTTTGAAAACGGAAACTTCAGAGTCTGAACCTTGATGGGAAGTCCGGACCTTGAAGTTGTCGAAACTTCAGAGCCTGGACCTTGCAGAGTAAATCCAAACCCTGAACAGTTTTTGTATAGGATAGCGTTCGAGATCCGAACCTTGGAAGCGAAGTCCGGACCTCAAGGAGTGGAAGTCCGAACCTTGGAGAGAGAAGGTCGGACCTTGGCTGTGAGAAGCTCTGGAGGACCTTCAAGATCCGAACTTCCTGAAGAAGCCCGGACTTTCTGCAGTTGGCAGTTGCTCGTGAGAGGGGGATTTTATGCAAAGTTGGGGCTTTTGGGATTAAGTGCAATTGTTACAACTTCCCTATATATATGGCGTCCCTCATAGGAGTTAGCCCTAACCCCTTCTCCTTTCTCCTCTCTTGCTCACTTTCCAATCTCCAATTCTCTCTTACTCTCAACTCCATTGTTCCCTCTACTTCTAGTTTCGAAGGAAATGGAGGCCGAATTCTTGCTCCTTGGGATGCTTAGGTAGGAGTAAAAGCTCCGTACGAAGGAAATGCCGACCTCAGCTCAGGTGGGCTTTTCTTTGAGGGGTAGAAAAAGCTTATGAATCAAAGTGAGTTCTCCTGAACTCTCAAATCCTTGGGTCAGACGTCATTAATTTCATGTTTTCATGGTTTTGGAGTTGATTTGGGGTTTCTTTGTGTTGAAGAAATGATTGTTGGCATCATGTTAAAAAATCTAGGGTTTTCTTGGAAATGAATGGAAAATCTCCGAAATTGGTGGGAGTTTTGATGACGACTGACCCAAGATGTGTTTGAGCTAGGGTTCACGAGGCGTCATGATTGGATATGACAAGTAGTATGTTGAGTTTCTGGAACCCTAAAGGAGTTTGTGATGTTTTTGTATTTCTCTTTAGGACCGAGTTTTTAAAAAGCCCTAGCCGTCACCCCTTTCCTCCTCTTTCTCTTTTCTAAAGATCTATTAGCAGAAAGACATTCTCTACAAGAGAGCTAGCTCTCCGGTGAGAATTTCGATCAAATCAGCAATCTCGTGTGGATACCTGCAGAGGTCGGACCAAGGATTAAAGTGCCATGGCATGGGGGTGTGCCGGCCGTTGCCTAGCACGATACGGCACAGGCACGCTTGCGTGCCGACACATGGCACGCTTGTGTGCCAACAGGCACGCACAACCTTCTAGTGGCACGCTTTGGCACGGTCTTATTTTAATTTTTTCTGTCCAATAAGGTTTTAGAATGTTATTTTAATAGTTTTAAAGTGATATTTATAAATTTTGGCTATGTATTGATTTGTCCTGATAATGTCAATAATAGCTTACTAACTTACTAATTAATAGCTTAATATAGTAGTAGTCTTCTTTATAGGTAAAGTTCAATACAACTACAGCTCATAGAGAAAATTATTTTTTCTTTAAATTTTTATAAAAATTTGCAAGATTCATTCGTATTGATTCAATGAAGGATCATATAATGACTATACTAAACTAGAATGAGACCCCAAGTGCACTGATAGTTTTTTTTCATTTTCAAATTTTTATAAAATATTTATGAAAAATTAAAGAAATTTATTTTCTAAAAATTTTTAAAAAATTATAAAATATGTCCATAAAAATTTAATAATAAACCATAATATGAATAAATTAAGCAATAATAAAAATTGATTAACTTTTAAAAAAAAATGATTTATCTTTTATTTTTTAGAATTTTAAAAATTATAAAATATAAATCCAAGAAAAATAGTTTTTTTAAAATTTTTATGAAAAATTTGCAAGTTCATCCAAGAAAAATAATTTTTCTTAAATTTAAATAAGAAAACTTGTGCAATTTATTTATGAAAATTTAACACTAAACAATATGACATATACATTAAGCAAATTTAAATATCAATTGCTTCTATTTAGTTTTCGATTTTATTAGAATTCTTATATTTCTAAATCTAATAATAAAATTTTCAAAGTTAAGAATATCTTAAATCTCGCACAAAATACTAAATCCATACAAAAAAAATAAAAATGGACCATATAATGATTAAATCAAGTGGATATATTTTCAGATTTTTGTAAATTGTTAATAAAAATTTGTATAATTTCATATTTCTTTACAAAAGAAACTTTACAAATTAATTATATTCTAAATGTATGGAAAAAAAAATTAAGTTGTAAATTTTTTGACTTACCTAATAAGTAGATCTTCGATTTTACTATTTCTTTTAAGATTGAAGTGATCAAAAAATAATAAGAGATTGAAAGGAAAAACTAAAAAAAAAATTATGAGAAAAAAGGGAAGAAAAAAATAGAAAGGAAAAAAATAGAGTAAGAGATGTGAGAGGAAAGAAAAGAAAGCGCAGAATAGAAGAAAAGGTAGAAGTGAAAAGAAGAAAATAAATGAGAGAGGAATAAAGGTCTATGCAAGAAACGAAAAAATACAAAAGGTCGAAGTAAAAAAAAAAAATTAAAAGTGTGCCTGTGTGGGCACCCAGCGGCACGTACCGTGATACTCTATGGATATCGCTCTGTCTCGTTCGATACTCAGAGGGTATCGCGGCACGGGAGGGCCAAGAGAGACCCCCCTGTACCGTGCCGCCTAATTGGTGGCACGATACATATCGCTCCGAACCGTAAGGCACGGATGGATACTTAATTTCTTTGGTCGGACGCATGTGCGGCTTCAAGAGAACCAAATTTCACGATCATCACATTGCGATATAAATTTATCCGCGCAAAGGTGAAGATCAGATCTTCCTTCTCTCTCTTTTGATATTAAATATATGAGGAATCTTGCTTTGTGTGTTCTCGAGATCGAATCTCGAGTTTTTTGAAATCAAGTTTTGTTTAATTTTCTTTTTCCGTTGCGTTTTATCGTACGCAAAATCTAATATACAGTTCGTCCCTTGCGGCTTATTGTCCCTACTTCGTCCCTTGCGGCCTATTGTCCCTACTGGAAAAACTTGATCAAAGTTTCTTACCCTACGTTTTTCCAAGTGATGCGAGCACGGGAGTAGGTTACCGAGCGAGGTCACATGTAGATAGTACCCAGTTCGGGCTCAAGATTATATACATTTTGGGGTGACTAATGTAATAGCAACATTTTAAGAATTGTACATGACAAACATGTGTTGACAAGTTAAGCTTTTATAATAGGATAGTATAAGGTTTTATTTACGTAATTGATGTTTCCAGCTTGTCATTTGCTGCTAGAATTGGAGAAAAATAGTATTATCCTGGAATGTTATGTTCTTTCTTGAGAGGTGCTCATATTGACGCCGTACAGGCAGGTGTTGCGGCCCTGGTGTCTGTAACGGATCTAGTCGAGTACCAAGTATGAGCTTCCACTATGACTCAAGGCATGACATTTCACAAAACTAACATGATAGTTGAATAGGAACATGATTAATAAGCTCAAATGGCCATCCTCTAATCGCAGATTTATCTTGCATTCTACAACTCAAGAAAACCAAACATAACCTTTGACTTTGAAGGTTTATTAGTTATACACTCTAAAGATATATTGGGTTCATGATTGCAATAGGAATGGAAAATGGAATTAGATTGCATTGAATGGAAAATAGAATGACGAATCATGCAAAAATGGTTTATTATTGGAACAGAAATTGGAATGGATGTCTAGGATTTTGAGAGAGGTTTTTGGTTAAGAGAAAGGAAAGCGATGAAAAGAGAGGTGTTTGCGAGAGAGGACTTTGAGTATGAAGGATTTAAATATCTATCGGCATGGGCCATATCCACCATGTCATATCGTGCCAACAAGATACCGGCACGATATATCCCCGTGTTGATGCCACAACTCAAATCCTCTTTTCTTCAAATTAGTAAGTAATTTTTTCAATAAAATTCAAAAGATTTGATAAAGATACATAATAAACAATTAGAAAATTTTGTTGCTAAGAAAATAAATATTTCATGCCATTATGTGCCGGCATACATATATTTTTTGTGATCGGCACGCACCGTGTTGTACGTGCCGGAAAGTTTTCGGCACGAACCCGTACCACGATACTTAAATCCTTGTTGAATGGGCTAATCCGAAATTCGAAGTAGGATTGAGTCATAAATGAATTCGGTCATTTCCATTCGAGAGTGGAATGGAAATTGAAATATGATTCTTATGAAAAAAAACAACTATCGAAATCAATAAATCTCATTCCGATTTCAGAGTCTAAAATAGGTGAGCCAAACAAGCTCTAAATGGCGACAATAACCCCCAAATATGGGTTTAAGGTGCCGCCCCGTGCC
This sequence comes from Tillandsia leiboldiana, assembly GCA_029204045.2. NCBI lineage: Eukaryota > Viridiplantae > Streptophyta > Magnoliopsida > Poales > Bromeliaceae > Tillandsia > Tillandsia leiboldiana. The sequence goes on along the minus strand of CM055064.1, from coordinate 35,975,841 downwards.
GCTTGTCACGGGGCGGTCCGTAGGAACGCACTGTGCCGGCGATACCCTGTGAGTATCGCGCAAGACAGGGCTATACCCACAAGGGTATCGTGGCACTGTCTCCTACTGTACCTTTTTTTTTCCTTTCCACACCCGTGATTGCATTTTTTTCTTTTTTCTATGCCGTACCATCTTTCTTTTTTAGTTTTTTCTCTCTTTTCACCCGTGATGATTGGTTTTTGTTTCTATTCTTTTTTTTTCTTTCCACCCGTGATTGGAATCTTTTTCTTTTATTTCCTTTCTTTTTCTTTCTTCCCTTTCCTCCCGCCCCCTCCCGCAACATATCTTCTCCTCTACTCTCTCTCTCTTTCTTTCTTTCTTTTCCTTTCTTCTTAGTTCTTACATATCTTCTTAATTTTTTTTTTCCTTCTTTCATCGCTTAAGAGGCAAAAAAATTGCAAATCGAAGATCTACTTATTAGATAAGTAAAAAAAGTTATAATTTAAATTTTTATTTATAATTTTTGAATATTTCATAATTGTAAAGCTACTTTTTTAAAGAAATATAAAATTACCCAATTTTTTTTTATAGTTTATAAAAAGTTGAAAATAGATCTACTTAATTTAATTATCATAAGGTCCTTATTATAGTTAATCTAATTATCATATGTCTCTCATCGAAACAATATAGATCAATCTTGCAAATATTTATTAACTATTTGAGAAAAATTGTTCCTCTAATTATATTTTTGTGCTTTTTTTAAAAAATTCGAAGAAAAAAAAAGATAAAATTAAAAAAACTTAAAAAATTAATCAATCCTCACAAGTTTTCAAAAAAAATTGAAAATTTTATTTCTTCAAACGTTGAATAAATATTTTTTAAAAAAATCAAAAATAAAAAAAAATTATCAGTGTAATTGCCATCTTATTTTGGTTGCTCTACTCATCATATGATCTCTTGTCGAATCAATATACGGATCTTGAAAAGTTTTGAGAAAAAATATAAGTTTTCTAATTTTATATTTTATAATTTTAAAAATTTTAAAAAAATGGTAAAATCAAAATAATTTTCAAAATTGATATATATGATTTTCTCATCATGTTGTTCTTTTTCCTATTATTTTGAATGGATTTTACGATAGTTGTTTTTATGTAAAAAAATTGTGCAGATCATAATGCCACCTAAGATAACAGAAAATTATGGTTGGCACACAGACAAATGGTTGGTGGGAACAAATTTCATTGGAAATATAATTACTGTAATATGGTCGGAATGGGCGGAGGTGTCATCCGCCTAAAGAAGCATATCGCTGGAGGTTTTTCTGAAGTAGTAAAATGCCCTAAAGTTCCTCACAAGATAAGACATACAATGATAGTTGAGTTAGAATCTACAAAGATAGCAAAAAAGAAGGCGAGGGATAATTGAGATGACTTAGATAAACGAGCGGCCGAGAATCCCTCTGTTGACCCTTATGAAGGTACAGGTAATGAATTTGATACTGATACTAGAGCTGCCATGAAAGCATCTCTACAGAAAAGATGGCAACAAAATGAAATCCAACGACATAGAGCACAATTTAGGACCTCTCAGTTTGATGTCGGTGGTGGGTCTAGATCTGGCTCTGCATCATCAGGTTTATCTTGAAGTGGTTTTGTTGGTCGCATGTTAGACAAATTTAAAAAAATGCAAAAAGGAAAAAGTGGAAAAGCTCCAAATATTATAAATATAGACCCAATAGCACTTCCTGGCCCAGATGCTCAACAACAGCGCATAAATACAATGCTAAAAAAAGATAAAAAAAAAAACAGAATTGGTTAAGCAATATCAAAGTTTTTTCACTTTAGTCATATTTCTTCTCATATAGCAAGCTATCTATATTATAAATCACTGTACAAAAGGAAGGTCCAGGAGTTGAACTCCCAATGCCGTATGAGATCGCCAACAAATATCTTGATGCGGAGATCAATGATATCCATGCATGGGTAAAAAACTTCAAACAACAGTAGGAGATGTATGGTGTTACCTTGATGTGTGATATAGTTGGAGATCAGACACATTTGAGCATCATAAACTTTTTATTTTATTGCAATGGCAAGGTGGTCTTCCACAAGATTGTCGATGCGACCGATCGATTTGAAGATGCTGATTACAAACATGCATTATTGGAGCAAGTTCTAGGTGAGGTTGGTGAAAAATGTGTGGTACAGGCAGTACCGGATAATGGTTCAAACTACAAGAAAACTGGCAAACTATTGATGAAAAGCTGGGATTCAAGTGTCGCCCGTGCCGCTCGGCACGTACCGTGCCCCTCAAATGGGGGCACGGTATAGGGGGGTATCGCCCCCCCCCCCCCCCCCCCCCCCCCCCCCCCCCCCCGAGAGTCTCGGCGATACCCAACGGGGTATCGCCCGAGACAGAGCGATACCCAACATCGCCCGTGCCGTGCACGGCATGACAGCATCTTTTTTTTTTCTTTTTTTTCTTTTTTTTTTTTTTTAATCACATGCGTACAGTAATTTTTTGTTTTTTTTTTTTTTTTCCTTTTGTTTTTTTTTTTTTTTGTTTTTTTTCTTTCTCTTTCCACCCGTGAACGGGGAGGGGAGAAATATTTTTTTCCTTTTCCTCCCTCCCCCTCCCTCTCCCCCTCATAATTCCCCGGCAGCAAGTTTTCTATACTCTCTCTCTCTCTTTCTTCTTTTTTTTTTCCTTTCTTTCTCCCGCAATTCGTAATTTTTTTTTCTTTTTTCATTGCTAAAGAAAGAGCATGAGAAGTGGAAATCAAAGATCTACTTATTAGGTAAGTAAAAATTGTTATAATTTAAGTTTTTATTTAGAATTTTTGAATATTTCATAATTATAAAGCTCTTTTTAAAAAAAAATTAAAATTAGTTATTTATAAATTATTTAATTTTGAACTAATTTTGAACTATTTAATTTTGAACTATTTTCAGGATCCATTTATTGATCCTCTTTCTTTATAATTTATAAATAGTTGAAAATTAAATGGATCAATAAATGTATTTTGAAAAGTTGAGAAAAAATATAATATTTTCTAATTTTTATTTTATGATTTTTAAAATTTTAAAAAAAATGATAAAATCAAAATAATTTTCAAAATTGATGCATATAATTTTTTCATCATGTTGTTCTTTTTCTTATTATTTTGAATGAATTTTAGGATAGTTATTTTTATATAAAAAAATTGTGTACATCATAATGGCACCTAAGAAAACAGAAGATTATGGTTGGCAGCACGGACAGATGATTAGTAGAAACAGATTTCATTGGAAGTGTAATTACTGTAATATGGTCGGAATGGGCGGAGGTGTCACCCACTTAAAGAAACATATCGCGGGAGGTTTTTCTAAAGTATCGAAATGCACTAAAGTTCCTCAGGAGATAAGACATGCAATGAAAATTGAATTAGAATCTACAAAATTAACAAAACAGAAAACGAGGAATGATCGAGATGAACTAGATAAACGAGCAGCCGAGTATCCCTCTGTTGACCCATATGAAGGTATAGGTGATGAATTTGATATTGATACTAGAGCTGCCATGGAAGCATCTTTACAGGAAAGATGGCAGCAAGATGAAGTCCAACGACATAGAGCACAATTTACGACCTCTCAGTTTAATGTCGGTGGCGGATCTAGATCTGGCTCTGCGCCATCAGGTTTATCTCGAAGTGGTTCTGTTGGCCGCATGTTCGACAGATTAAAAAAAATACCAAAACAAAAAAGTGAAAAAGCTCCAAATATTATAGATATAGACCCAATGGCATTTCCTGGTCCAGATGCTCAAAAACAGCGCATAGATACAATGCTCAAAAAAAGATAAAAAAGACAGAATTGGTCGAGCAATATCAAAGTTTTCTCACTTTAGTCATATTCCTTCCCATGTAGCAAACAATCCATATTATAGATCAATGATCATTGCCGTACAAAAGGAGGGTCCAGGAGCTGGCAAATACCTTGATGCGGAGGTCAATGATATCCATGCATGAGTAAAAAACTTCAAACAACAGTGGGAGATGTATGCTATTACCTTGATGTGTGATAGTCGGACATCACATACACATTTGAGCATCATAAATTTTTTATTTTATTGCAATGACAAGGTGGTCTTCCACAAGTCAGTTGATGCGACCGGTCGATTTGAAGATACTGATTATATATATGCATTATTGGAGCAAGTTCTAGGTGAGATTGGTGAGAAATATGTGGTACAGGTAGTGTCAGACAATGGTTCAAACTATAAGAAAGCTGGCAAACTATTGATGCAAAGGCATCGACACACATTTTGGACTCCTTGTACGGCGCATTGTATCAACCTAATGATGTCTGACTTTGGTACGATAAATCGGGTAAAAAAGATTGTAGATACTGCACAAAGTGTATCTAAGTATTTGTATAATCATAATTGGGTCCATGCTTTAATGTCCAAATTCATTGGACGAAAGATCTTACGTCCTGGTATCACACGATTTGTCACAAATTTTATCACTCTAAATAGTATCCTTCAAAATAAAAATGGTTTAAAGTCCATGTTTGCATCAAATGAATGGAAAACATCTAGTTATGCCTCCAAGACTGATGGAAAACCGATTGAGCAAATAATTATGTCTACCAAATTTTGGGATTATGTGAAAGAGATTATTGATATTGTGGAGCCGCTATACGTGGTTCTTCGATCGGTGGATCAGGAAAAAATACCTCAAATGGGACACGTCTATCATAAACTGAGGATGGCTAAAGAGACTATCAAGAAAGTCAATCCATTGCGATGTCAATCTTATCTAAAAATTATAGACAAACGTTGGGAAGTTCAGATGGGTCGGGATCTGCACCTAGCAGGCAAGTATAAATTATAACAAAACTAATTGTTAGTGATTATTCAATTGTATTCTTGCATTGCTGATAGAGTTATTTTTTTTTTAATGATAGGTTATTATCTTAATCCGTCATACCACCATCGTTATAATCTTGGATATGATGATGAATTATTAAAGGCATTACGAAATATTATCAATAGATTGGAAATGGATCCAATGCATGCCGCTCTTGCCATAAATGAGGTACAATAACTTTTTTAATATATTATTAATTTATTATATGTTAATATGCTAATTCCTCATTATTATAATATATTATAATATCATAATATAGGAAAAAATATTTCGTGAATCCACTGGAACTTTTGGCGATGCGGGTGCAATTAACGGGAGACACAACACCGATCCCAATAAGTAACTAAATAATTTACATATTTTATATCTAACGATAAACCTATTTTGATTTAATTTTAATTTTTAATTGGACAGCTGAGTGGTGGCTACAATACGGTGGATCAGCAAAGCATTTAAAGAAAATTGTTGTGCGTGTTTTATCTCAAACAACGTCTAGTGGATTTGAGCAAAACTGGAATACATTCGCATTGATACATACCAAAGTGCGTAACCGATTAGCGTACTGTCACGTGTCGATCGTGTTGGTTCGACCGTGACATCCTTGGGGGCCACTTTTGGAGGACATTTGGTAGGCATTTGGGTTGACAGAGTTCGGATTTGCGAAGTTGGGACAATCCGTCAGGGTTGAGCCGCGGGCGAACCAACGGAGGCAATTCCCTAGCAATGGCCCATGCCATGACCAGGAAAATGGTGCCGCATGCGGGGTTTCAAAACGTACCCCTCGGTGAGCACCTTTGTACCCCCGGGGTGCCAAAGGGGTGGATGCCTCGTGGGTTATATAGAGGAGGGGTTGGACACTTGCGAAGTGGCCCCGACTCCCCCGTTGGCCTATAGGACATAGGCCATCCCTTGGCGAGCGGAGTCGCCAAGCCTAAGTTCGTGTGAGCGGTAGTCGAGGGTCGATGAGCACACGGGCTTAGGGTAATGCCAAAGACACGAGGTCGACGGCATTACGGAGCGGGGTTAGCCCAGAGGTTTTGCCTCTAGGTTCGCTTGCACTACCTTATGCCGTTTCGGATCTCTGTAGTGGAGCGAACGAGCGGATGAGGGACAGTCTTACGAAGGTTGGTCCGCCTCAAGGGACAAGGCTTGCGAAGGCATGTGGGTGCCGAGCGGGGATTCGTGAGGCGCGAGGCCTACGAAGTTTGCGAGGCGAAGGAACGGTCGGTCCGCCGTAATGGACAAGGCTCGCAAAGGCAGCGGTGCCGAGCGAGGATTCGTGCGGCGCGGCCCACGAAGTAAGAGGAGACAATCGATGCTGGTTTTCGTGAAGTGAGCCATGGAGAGGACCGAGTGTGTTGGTGGCCGAGCATGGTCATGCAATGGAGGTGCCGAATGGTTAGCGAAGCGGAGCGAGGCCGATTCGATTGTGGGCGACATCCGTCAAGCAACCTTGGATGCTGGGCCGAGTGTGTTGGCGGCCGAGCATGGTCGTGCAATGGAGGTGCCAGGGGGTTGGCGATGCGGGAAGAATGTCGCTAGGTTGGCAAACCCTTGCGAAGGGAGCACACGCGGGAACAAGTAGTGTGGGGTATTCGGGAAGCGGACCTTGGACCGAATCGGGAGCGATGACGGAACTAGGTGGCCGGCGGAACGGGACATGCCCGACCTGACTATGGATCCTGTCGTGGGAATTGCGGGGCGCGCGACGCCTTGGCAAGGTAATGGGCTGGCGGACGGGCGAGACGCGTGGGACGGGTCGCTCGGTTAAGCAGACGAGCGGAACGCGCAAGGGCGGCTCGCTCGGGCCCATTCAAATGGACTAAGTTGTGAGAACTTGTATTGTCCTGGGTGCTTGCTTCGGAGGCACAGCGGCATTCGGTTGAGTAGCACTCTCGAGGAGAGTTTGTCCGGCTAGGCGGAATATACTCGACTTGAAGGCCAACCTCGGTGGCGGGGTTGTTTGTTCGGAACTCGCGGAGTTCGACAAAGGGTTCGACGTAAGGCGCGGCGCCGGGCAGTCAGGCTCGTGGAGGAGCATGCTTGGTTAATACTTGAGTTTGATCCCGCTGCTTAAGTTCGAGGGCGTGTCCGTGGCAAGGGGACTCGGGAAGGCTGGCTCAGGTGTGCGACACTTGAGCGCCGCACGGGGAAATTTTAAGGTGGAAAAGCTAGCCCCGTGACAAGTGGTATCAGAGCTAAGTTGAGCTCATGGGTTGAAGATTTGGCCGGAAGGTGCGACCTTGGCGGCGAAGTTGGTGTGAGTGGAGTCACTCCAACGAAGGTACTAGGCGTCGGCGAGGCACTGTGGCGGTATTACGCTTGTGGGAGATGCGGAGTCAGAGTGTGGCGGACACTAGTACAGTATTTGTGGAATTAGGCGGGTGCCTAAGGAACCTAAGCTCGTGAAGTGGCGTTCGCGGCTTGGGAAAAGCGAGGAACACATTGTGCGACGATGTGCTTCCGGGGTTGTGGTCTTGCAGCGGATGAATCTCTAGAAGGGAAGGATTGGGATGCAGCACACACGGCAAAAGGGTTACTTCGTTGCGACTGAGTTTAAGTATTTCAGTACAAGAAGATCGATGGGGAGGTCGATTACTCTTTGAGTGTGTACCCATGAATTGGATAGAGTTATCTCGGTGCGAGGAAGAGATCACAATTGGACCTTTACTCTTCGGGTAAGGAGAAGAGTCTGTATCTGGACAGGGCGGTGACAGCGTTGATTGTTCAGAACAGCATCCACGTGTACAATGGACGGATGACGTGGATCCCGCTGATGGGTGTAGTCAAGGTTGTGGTAGAACCGAAACTCGCGCAGCGGAAGTGGGCATTGCGAATGCCTGGATTTGGTCTGAGTTCGCTCGGCGGTGCTTGCGACTCAGGGTGGGGAAGCACATTTGAGCAGAATGTGTCCCGATGTTTGGTGACTCGATAAAGGGATCTTGTCTAAGGAACGTGGCGGACAAAACACACATGACAGAAGAGTTCACTTCATGGAGCACAAGTTGGGAACCAAGACTGGTCATATCCGTGGCAGTAACAGCTAAGCTTTGGGCTAGGTTGTGAAGTGGGCCAAGGGTTGCTGGATGGTTTGGTGTTTCTCACTTGGGGCGAGAAGGCCGATGGGAAGATCGGTTGCTCTTGGTGGTGTGGCCACAGGTTGGACGAATGGGACTCCTTATTTGAGTGGATCAAACGATGAGATTGGACTTTGTTCAGAGGAACAAGGCATGGAGCTATGTTCGGGAAAAGCAGTGACAGTGCTAAGGTCTCGAGATAGCGGGCACGCATCCGTGCGACGGATCGTGTGGGCTCTGCTGGCAGATTGCAAAGGTTGTGCGAGAACCTGAGCTTTTGGAGCGGAGAGACTGGGACTCGAGTGTAGACGAGGAGACAAGTCATGACACTCGGGTGGGCCGTGGTCCAGGATCGCTTAGTGACAGGTTGCTGGGAGGGGAAAGACCCAGTTGTCAACTCAAAGGGTCGAGGTATCGCAATTTGTGAGGGGGTAGACGTTGGATGGCGACATCACCGTTATCAGCAGTTGTGAGAAAGACTAGCAGATGGGTTAAGCTTGGGTTCCGTTCAGCGGCTATTGCAAAGGTGATTGCTGGAGGTACGGAGGTCGGCAAGTTCGAGCAATGGAAACGAGGTGTCGTTAGTCTCGAACTTGGCCGAGGACTTTGGTGGGGAACCGAAGTCGGGAGTACAGAAGCCAAAGGTGCTAAGCAGCAACGAGTAGCGAAAGTGCAAAGCAGTCAGGAGGCATGACAAGAGTTCATGGTGGAGCAAGTAGATGTGCGAAGTAGCCGAGGACAGGCGTGTCTCGGTAAAAGACTCGAAAACTCGTAGAGACCATGGTGATGGCTTGACGTTATGTGATTGCGGGGGCATTTGTGAGGCAAAAGTTGTGTGCGGGTATGGCACGAGATGGGCAGAAGTACTCATGGATATTGGAAGGAGCTGGATGCGATCTGGCCCGACCGTAGTTTGTGTCTAGGGTGTTCCAAGGTGGGGAACCCTAGGTTACTATTGTGATATGTCGAGGTGGAGAAGCGAAGCCAAGCTGCGAGCTGATTCGCGTTGGACGCTCCAAGACGTTGGGACGTTTGGAGTTTGACCTCGGAGGGAGCGAGGGAGGGCCACTCTACTGATTTTCAAAGGAACTCGTGCACGCTTGGAATAGGTGTATTCGCGGAGTATACCGAGTGCACTGGTTGGTCCGGTAGCGTTCTGGGAAGAGATCGCTAGCTGGAAAAGGATTTCCCTGCGAGGGAGGCACAAGGTTGGCTACTAGCTGCAGGAGACCTGGGTTAAGTAGGGGCGAAAGGGACAGAAGAGCCGAGTAGCGCCTCGAGAAGGACCGAGTTGCAGTGGAGTGCCAGTGCCATCTGGGTTGTCGTGAGCAGACGACAAGGTTAACATTCTAGTTCCGTGGAGGAGTTTTGTGGTGCGGGGGAGGCATCCTGAGCTGGGGAGCTTCAACTCAAGGGGACAGAATGGTTTTTACAGTGTATTGGGTCAGTGTGGCATGCGATGCCAAGGCCGAGGGCGGCTCTGATCTGGTTTGGTCGAGAGGACCAAGGAGCTTCAGCAACGCGTTGAGTAGCGGACATACTCAAGGGCGGGTCAGTGTGGCATGCGATGCCAAGGCCGATGGCGGCTCTGATCTGGAGTAGTGGTTGGCAGCTATCAACCAAGCTGGAAGCACGGAAGCGTCACGTTGGGTAGCGGACATGCTCAAGGGTGGGTCAGTGTGGCATGCGATGCCAAGGCCGAGGGCGGCTCTGATCTGGAGTAGTGGTTGGCAGCTATCAACGAAGCTGGAGAACGGATGGACATCGACGAGGACGTCGATAACTTGGGTGGGGGAGTCTGTCACGTGTCGATCGTGTTGGTTCGACCGTGACATCCTTGGGGGCCACTTTTGGAGGACATTTGGTAGGCATTTGGGTTGACAGAGTTCGGGTTTGCGAAGTTGGGACAATCCGTCAGGGTTGAGCCGCGGGCGAACCAACGGAGACAATTCCCTAGCAATGGCCCATGCCATGACCAGGAAAATGGTGCCGCATGCGGGGTTTCAAAACGTACCCCTCGGTGAGCACCTTTGTACCCCCGGGGTGCCAAAGGGGTGGATGCCTCGTGGGTTATATAGAGGAGGGGTTGGACACTTGCGAAGTGGCCCTGACTCCCCCGTTGGCCTATAGGACATAGGCCATCCCTTGGCGAGCGGAGTCGCCAAGCCTAAGTTCGTGTGAGCGGTAGTCGAGGGTCGATGAGCACACGGGCTTAGGGTAATGCCAAAGACACGAGGTCGACGGCATTACGGAGCGGGGTTAGCCCAGAGGTTTTGCCTCTAGGTTCGCTTGCACTACCTTATGCCGTTTCGGATCTCTGTAGTGGAGCGAACGAACGGATGAGGGACAGTCTTGCGAAGGTTGGTCCGCCTCAAGGGACAAGGCTTGCGAAGGCATGTGGGTGCCGAGCGGGGATTCGTGAGGCGCGAGGCCTACGAAGTTTGCGAGGCGAAGGAACGGTCGGTCCGCCGTAATGGACAAGGCTCGCAAAGGCAGCGGTGCCGAGCGAGGATTCGTGCGGCACGGCCCACGAAGTAAGAGGAGACAATCGATGCTGGTTTTCGTGAAGTGAGCCATGGAGAGGACCGAGTGTGTTGGCGGCCGAGCATGGTCGTGCAATAGAGGTGCCGAATGGTTAGCGAAGCGGAGCGAGGCCGATTCGATTGTGGGCGACATCCGTCAAGCAACCTTGGATGCTGGGCCGAGTGTGTTGGCGGCCGAGCATGGTCGTGCAATGGAGGTGCCAGGGGGTTGGCGATGCGGGAAGAATGTCGCTAGGTTGGCAAACCCTTGCGAAGGGAGCACACGCGGGAACAAGTAGTGTGGGGTATTCGGGAAGCGGACCTTGGACCGAATCGGGAGCGATGACGGAACTAGGTGGCCGGCGGAACGGGACATGCCCGACCTGACTATGGATCCTGTCGTGGGAATTGCGGGGCGCGCGGCGCCTTGGCAAGGGATTGGGCTGGCGGACGGGCGAGACGCGTGGGACGGGTCGCTCGGTTAAGCAGACGAGCGGAACGCGCAAGGGCGGCTCGCTCGGGCCCATTCAAATGGACTAAGTTGTGAGAACTTGTATTGTCCTGGGTGCTTGCTTCGGAGGCACAGGGGCATTCGGTTGAGTAGCACTCTCGAGGAGAGTTTGTCCGGCTAGGCGGAATATACTCGACTTGAAGGCCAACCTCGGTGGCGGGGTTGTTTGTTCGGAACTCGCGGAGTTCGACAAAGGGTTCGACGTAAGGCGCGGCGCCGGGCAGTCAGGCTCGTGAGGAGCATGCTTGGTTAATACTTAAGTTTGATCCCGCTGTTTAAGTTCGAGGGCGTGTCAGTGGCAAGGGGACTCGGGAAGGCTGGCTCAGGTGTGCGACACTTGAGCGCCGCACGGGGAAATTTTAAGGCGGAAAAGCTAGCCCTGTGACAGTACGCTCGATTAGAGAAGCTAGTTTATGTCCACTATTATATGAGGCTCCGTTTAAGATGCATGCGAGCGGAGTATGATAGGGAAAAGGAATTAAAAATTTATAATCCCATAGATACAAGCTTTATCAATGATGAATCAGATCCCATATTTGATTGGCTACAAGACAAAGAGAATCAAGAGGACCCTTTGCTCGATGAGCCTGAAGATCCACCACGACCATTCAGGATAATTGCTGAGGAAGCAGGAGTTAGTGATGTAGAAAGATGGACTAACGAGAATATGGAGGGGTCTTATAATCAGTCTGGTAATGTGCAAGAACAAGCATCTTTGGGCGAAGAATCACAAAATCCAGCGGATGACTCTGATGCAGAATTTGAGCGTCTTATGCTGGGACCTGGACATAGTCGCCCACGTCGTACTCAAAGTCAATCGGAAAAAGAGAAGACATCGTCTATCGCAAAGAAACCTTCAACAACAGTCATAAGTGGTAAGGGTAAAAAGACATCGTCTATCGCAAAGAAACCTTCAACAACAGTCATAAGTGGTAAGGGTAAAAAAATTATGACATCGAAGGATCCATTAGATGCAACTGATGCAATCTCGCTTGATGATGATAGCAATACATCGACACCATCAGATTCTGGGTTACCACGGTCCAAAAATGAATGTAGTGATGACGATGACACCACCAATAGCAGTGGGGATGGTGGTGAATGCATTCCACCAATAATGAAATTTAGTTTCTAGACACTGCAAATACTCTAGATAAACATTAATGGTTTAGATCATCGATTCGGAATCTCTATCATCCGTCCTCCTAAAAGGATAGTTGCTGGATTCTATATATATATATATAGAGAGAGAGAGAGAGAGAGAGAGAGAGAGAAAGAGAGAGAGAGAGTCCGGCTACTATGCTATAAATAGCACCAAGCACTTGGTGCTACCAAGTTTTCTGCCATTAGAGCCCTTTGATCATTTCCACCCCTTAGATCATACCATTTTCCCAACCACCCACTAAACCCTAGGGGTCCACTATTATCCTAACCACATATCCCTTCATCCAAGGGTCAAAAACCTAATAGCACCAATGACTTGGTGCTATTAATAATATAGTAGCCTAGTTCTATATATATATATATATATATATATATATATATATATATATATACACACACACTAAACTATATCCTTGAAGGCATGACTTCCCAATATATCATTGTTCATGCCACTGCCATGACAATAACAGAATAAATAGAACTCTAGCAATTATAACAAAGTTGCAAGACCGCAATTCATAAGAAAATCAAGTAGGTAGTTAGCCATCTAGAACAGAATTTACATATAGAATAAAGATGCTAATTTCATATAAAACTAACAACTTAGATACACTAAAGAGTTATAAGTTACAACATACATCGAGGAAGAGAAAAAACCAACCTCTTTTAGAAAATTTTGTTTCGAAGGAAGATTCTTGTCAGCATGTTCGGCACAATAACGCAGCATGTCCAATATGGTTAACTCGGTGTCATAATCATTAACACCTGAAAAGGTAATTTGGTTAGTTCCAACTTCCAATTTAGATAAAACTTTCTCTGATGCCTAACAATATCACAAATTTGCTGAAATATCACCTGGGATGTCAAAAATCTGTGTAGTAGGAGGAATACTCAGTATCTCTCCTAACTGAACGCGAACATGAGCACGTTCAAAGATTGAGAGTCTATCCCCATGGGTAACCACAACAACAGGCTTGCTATCTGCAAACATATAGCAAGGAACAAATAGGCTACAATGGCTACTGATAGATGCCATTGCTGACCAATAACAAAGAACAAGGCAAAAGAAGCAACAACAAATGAAAAAACACCTGGTAAAACAACCAGAACTGTACAATAGAGAAAATATATGCAGAGAAGAAGTGAATAGTGTTTAATGAATATGCTATTTATCAGATGGAACTTTAAAAACACCTCAGCATGTAGAAGTCTGTAAGAAAAAGAATATACAAAATGAAGATGGCCATAATTATCCCAACAAAAAAATGTTTTTACATGAAAAAAAAGAAGATGAGACGATGTCAATTAAGGCAAGTAGTTGTCCTAAATTAATTAGAATTAACTTCTCTCGGACAGAAGCGAGACAAGTGAGAAAGAGCAAACTATGGCTGATTGTTAGAATTAAAGATGAAAGAAAGAATGGACACTACAGGGTGCTAAAAGGTAGAGAGAGACCTAGGTGCGATTATAACAAAACAAGTGCTATCTGAGAAAAAAAAAATTAATCACTTATAATTTAATGGTACAAAAGGTTGGTCATATTAAGGTAGGCTCATTTATTTAAGCAGACATAAGTAAGAAAGAACAAACTATGGCTGATTGTTAGAATAGAAGATAAAAGAAAGAATGGGAGAGAGACCAGGCTGTGATTCTTCCTACAATGAAAACAATTGTATAACAAAACAAGTGCAATCTGATTAAAAAATTAATCACTTATAATTTAATGGTCCAAAAAGTCATATAAAGGTAGGATCATTTATTTAGTTACAGAACATGTATATCAAGCAGACAAAATGTTCTTAAACACAAAATAAAATGTTTCTGGATACACATAAGCTGATAAACCAGAAATGTTCAAATATGTGATGGAATCCATGGCAAACTTGTCGAAGTTTCCAAATACGGAACTTTAAAGACCTCTATGACAGAAACTGATGTTTCACATTTATGTTTTACTTAAACTAGATAAAAAAAAAAGCCTCTTTATATGAATCTTACGGCAAAAAATGATATAAGCAAAGTAATTCGAAGAAAGGAGAACTTATGACCAACTAATTTGGGCGTCCAAACATGAGACCTTTTGTAGTAATCAAAGAGGTACCAGTATGCTTTCTCCACGCAGGAAACTTTATGTTGCACAAACAGGCGTACGAAATACAAATAAGGCAGACGAGGACGCAACACATTCCAAAATTTTAGGCCATGATGTGTAGAGCATATAAAATATATTATTAATATTAGTCAGATGATTAAAAAACATGAAGCAAAAAACCCAGTTACTTGTGCAAAGATATAAAAACGTAGTTAAGCTTTGTTCATCACTATTGAAAATTAATCAGACCAACATTAATCCTGACTTTCAACAATCATGAATTCATGATACACAGTTAATCCAGATGCATAAGTGAGGTAACATAAATATACAAGGGCAAATGGTTAAAAAGGAAAATTGGAATTGGAATAGGAATTGATATAGAGTGGAATGGAAAAGGAATGGGAAATCCTTTAATGTGATCGGTTCAAAATAAAAACTGAAATTGGCATGATTGATTCCCATTATTATGGTTTTTGGCCAATTGATTGACTGCATACAAGTCATTGAGTAAATTTTACTTTATAAAATTAAATTTAGAATTCAACAGTTTGATTTTAAATTTAAATTTGACCAAAGTTGGATTAAAAATTGAATTAAGTTTGAACTTGCATTAAAATTTAAATTCAAAATTTCAAATACACATTTGTATTCAGAATTCAAACCGAAATGTTAAATTGATTTCATAATTCAAAATCACATTCAAGTTTAAATTCAAACTTGAGATAAATTCAAAAATCAAGCTTACAGAATTGAACTAAAAATAAAAAGATTAATTGAGAATTGGATTCACAATCTAATAGCTTCAATTAAAATCAGAATTTCAAATTGAACTTATATTTGAACTTATAATTGGAATTTGACTCTGAATGTACAATTTGAACTCAAACATTTAAATGAACTCATAGTTAGTATTCAAGTTTGAGTTGAAATTTAAAATTTAAATTAAGGTTAGAAATTAAACTTATACTTGAATTCAAATTGAATCCACAATTTTTAATTTTTAATTTGATTTAAAATTTAAATTCAAATTTGATTTTGCAAATTGAACTTAAAATTTAAATTCAAATTTAAACTCGCAATTTGAATTTGATTATTGTTGTTGATGGTTGCCGAAGGTGTTCCTCTCTCACTTGCCCCACCTGAAATTTAAGTTGATTCTTACCACCATGGTACAAATTATTTTATAGAGATTTGATTCCCTTTGGAATAGGAAGCATGAAAAGAATTCTTCAAATAAACAACAATGGGAGCCACACATTTTGATTCACATTTTAGGTCCTAAATATCTCAAAACATGCTCAAGTTACATTGGATATGGGTCAAGAATGATTCCAAACATGAAATGACAAATCAGACCAAAAAAAGGTCATCATACGTCCCACACTCTCATTTGTCCCTCACATATCCAGCAAGTATGCCCGAAGTAGGCTTCTGTTTAAGCATAAGTTTTCTAATGGTTTCTCGTCATGTCTACTACGCGTGTCAAAATGACAATAGATTAAACTTTTTCCTAAGAATTTCAGAGAATAATCTGCTATTTTATGAGAATGGAGTGAAAAGCCTCAAACTAGAAGAACATTGCATAAATCCTAATAAGCCCTTTATATTTGTTATAATTGCATTAGGTGGGTGATTTTTGATGTCTCTATAACATCCATAAGAGATAATGATGAGAAACCATCAGAATAGTAATACATTTTCGAAAAAGTTGGTAGCCAATATATATAGGGGAAGTTTCTATATATGTCGCTGACTTTTAAAACAATTTTAAAAAAGCTCCTAAGTTTTCATCTTTAAATAAAATTTAGGAATATTCTGTTCAGTCTTTTCTTTTATCCTTCTAGTATAGTTTTTTATCCTTTGAATTTGATATGTATACGAAACATACAAAGGGTTGTTTGGTTGCACGTTGTTACAACTGTACTACAATTGTAACTACATGCATATCCAAATATGGTGTTTGATTAGATGCATTTGAATCCGACTGCTGCAGCTGGAACCAGGAACTACATGAACAGACCTAACTGCATCAGTCAGAGCGAATAAATTTAAACAAAATATAAGTTTACCTCCCTAATCACTTTCTAAATAGAAAATAATTTTAGTTTCTTCATCGGAGGTAATCTCACCACCATATATATAAAATTATAAAATTTTGAAAATGAACTTCTCAATTGCATACAACCAAACAATTTATTTATAGTTGCAACGCTTTCTACTACATCCAACCAAACTAGATGAACATCGTCATAACTGTTGTATTTCCAACTGTATGCATCTCCGACTACACTATATTTCTAATTGCATCCAACCAAAAGGCCTCTAAGGGTATATTTATTTAGTGAGGGGTAAAATTACAGTAAAGAAATGTGTATATGTTGTTTAAAAGGGTAAATTAACAAAAAAGGCGACTAAAGTTAAAAGTGCTAACAGTATGTTATTAGATTCTCCAAAAGATACTTAATAGGGACCTCTAAATTCAGAAAATTGTATAAAAAGATGAAAAATTTGGGAAGGGACATCAAAAGGAGCAGATTCAAACTTGAGCTCAAGGGTCTGTACACAAAAGTGTGAAAGACAAGGACCGCCACTAGATTCCACAAATAAAAATACACATGTCAACATGAAGAAATGAGCAATCATGAAAGAATATATAACAATTACAATTTCAAAATAAAGAGAAATGAGCATGCGCACCTTTAAATGACAAGAATGGATACTTAAAAGTTTCGACGACCAAGTTGATGTACTGTGTATCCTCGCTATCAATTGAGTTGAGAATAGAAACTCCGTCAACAACAAAGATGACAAAATTCACAGTTCTCTTCTGGCAATGAAGAAATCTACCATGTCGTGCCATAAGTTTAATGTTTTGCTTTGTAGTTACGTCATCAGAATCCCTGTAATGAAAGAAAACACAACTCTCCCTGTAAGCAAACT
This sequence comes from Tillandsia leiboldiana, assembly GCA_029204045.2. Classification (NCBI taxonomy): domain Eukaryota; kingdom Viridiplantae; phylum Streptophyta; class Magnoliopsida; order Poales; family Bromeliaceae; genus Tillandsia; species Tillandsia leiboldiana. The sequence goes on along the minus strand of CM055064.1, from coordinate 35,958,644 downwards.
ATCTCTTATTATATCCGACATTTTTTTTGAGTCAACTTATACTTGACATATTAATGTCCCACGAGAAAATTCTTGATTAACAGAGAATGCAAATGGAGAAAAACAATTACCATGAATTCTTGAAAGGCTTTACATACTGACTACTGGGAATCATTTTAGTTCAAATGCATAATTCATAACTTCATTAAAAGGTCACTTAAATCACGAATATTTTAGTAGGAACAAACACTGCTATGAAAGAAACAGATTCAGGTTCTAGAGATTAACAACGTAGAAACAGATTCAGGTTCTAGAGATTAACAACGTAAGAGGAAAAAAATTCAAAAGAAAAGAGAAACCATAAAATTCATCATAACAATTTCAAACTAGCCACACTGAAAATGCATCAAAATGTCATAAATCTTCATATACCAAAAGGCCATCCCCCCATGCCTCACTCCACGGGTCATCCACTGCTGCAGCAGCTTTAAGTTGCCAGAAGGATTCGTTGACAAACCCCCAGTGTCGTAGACGCATAGAGACTTCGAATTCCTTGGGATCATGTACTCTTGCAAGAAGCAGGTCCCGGGCACTGCCGGCGCATTATCTACAGCAACAGCAGAGAACAGTACGTCGACCATTTCTACACACCTAAAATCAAATTTCAAAACCTTCACTGGGAAGAAAAACTTACGGCAAACCTGAGCCCTAACTGGAGCAGACGGGTCGTCGTCAAAAACTCGAGTGATCCGATTCACGAGCATACTCTTGCCGGACCCTCTCGGGCCGATCAGAAGAAGCGTGGTGGTCTCCGGGATTTCATAGTCGCTGGCTTTGGTGCCGCCGACCTCCTCAATCCAATCACCGGGCTTATACCTACAAAAAATGTTCACAATTTGCTAAGCAGGGTTCAAACATAGGCAACAAATATATACAAATATATATATAATATACATACATATAATGCTATTTGCTCACCTTCGGATCAAATCTTTGGCATCTTGAATCGAACGACCTCGCGCGGCGGCGGCAGAGGCGGCGTAGGTGTCGAGAACGGTGGCGTACGTCTCGGATTGCCGCAGCGAGGCCGAGGATGGGTTTTGGACGAATTGGGAGTGGGAGTCGTCGCCGCTCGAGGCGGGGTCGGTGCAAAAGGATGAATTGTCGGTGGCGTCAACGAGGGCTGTGGCCGACGGCAGGAGATGATGGGGAGTACGCCTGCCGCCTCCCATCGTTTCAACAGTCGTCCAGCTGAGTTCCCTTGGCAATGCTTTTCTTTAGTTCGGCCGATCGGTTCGGTGAATATATAGGCGTCAATTGTCAATGAACTTGAGAGCAGAGATAGTACGACGATACGCTACCGCGGAAACGCAGAGCAGATATCTAGAAAGAAGGGGTTTTACAATAAATTAATTCTGATAAAAACAGATTGCTTTAAAATAATTCGTTAAAAATTATTTTTTAAAAAAATAGAAATAATTTTATCCTTATCATTATTTTAAAGCAAGGTACCAGGCTCCCAATAAATAAAGTATCGAAGCTCCAAATATCCCTGATACCAAATATGTACAAACGGACCTCCCCAGATGGTAGTCATACATTTATGATACAAGTGGTAATCATACATATATTATATTAACAATTTGTTATCGATTTGGTATTTTCTGAACGGAGCCTGGATACTTTATTTTATCAGTCCAAGTAAACCATAAATTCTTCTAAATTGATAATATTGATCCCCAATATAAAATAAATTGATCTAATTGCACTTCACGCTCCGAATGATTGATTGATGCCTCACTCAATACAATATCTCTTGGGCGAAACAGAGGATATCTCGATCAGGGGAGAGAACGGGTAAATCCCATATGACCCAATATGTCTGACAAGTCGCACTATACGTCAACCCAAACCGCATCTTCCTCTCCAGGACTCCGAAAAGGTACTTTTGGAACACCAATGGGCATTAAATTAAAGAAAAAAATTTAGTACTATACTTCACTTTAATATGGAAACGTAACAATCAATGGTTTATTGTCTTCATCCCTTTTTTCTCTTTATTCTATTTGATACATAGATTGGAAAGTTTATAGAGTAAGACAGAATGAATAAAGAAAAAATTTGAACGAAGAAATCGATCGTTCGAATGATAAACAAGTATCTATCCATTCGTTCCCCAAAAATGGGACCAATCCTCCCATTGCGTATTGGTACTTATCGGGTATAGAATAGATCTGCTTCTCTTTGTTCTTACGAACAAAATTGTTCCGTTATTTTCACGTTATTTTCAATGGAATGGAATAAATATTAATCCTTTCTGATACGGAATCTACTGAAAAGGTTAGGTACATGGTTAGTATATATAGTCTTTTCCAATGCGATAAAATAAAGTGGCATAGTGTCTATTTTTCTTTGATAAAGAGGTATTTCCATGGGTTTACCTTGGTATCGTGTTCATACTGTCGTATTGAATGATCCCGGTCGATTGCTTTCTGTTCATATAATGCATACAGCTCTAGTTTCTGGTTGGGCTGGTTCGATGGCTTTATATGAATTAGCGGTTTTTGATCCCTCTGATCCCGTTCTTGATCCGATGTGGAGACAAGGTATGTTCGTTATACCCTTCATGACTCGTTTAGGAATAACCAATTCGTGGGGCGGTTGGAGTATTTCAGGAGGAACTATAACAAATCCGGGTATTTGGAGTTATGAAGGTGTGGCAGGGGCACACATAGTGTTTTCCGGTTTGTGCTTCTTGGCAGCTATCTGGCATTGGGTATATTGGGACCTAGAAATATTCTGTGATGAACGTACGGGAAAACCTTCTTTGGATTTGCCCAAGATCTTTGGAATTCATTTATTTCTCTCAGGGGTAGCTTGCTTTGGCTTTGGCGCATTTCATGTAACAGGTTTGTATGGTCCTGGAATATGGGTGTCCGATCCTTATGGACTAACTGGAAAAGTACAATCTGTAAATCCAGCGTGGGGCGCGGAAGGTTTTGATCCTTTTGTTCCGGGAGGAATAGCCTCTCATCATATTGCAGCGGGTACATTGGGCATATTAGCAGGCCTATTCCATCTTAGTGTTCGTCCGCCTCAACGTCTATACAAAGGATTACGTATGGGCAATATTGAAACTGTACTTTCCAGTAGTATCGCTGCTGTTTTTTTTGCAGCTTTTGTAGTTGCTGGAACTATGTGGTATGGTTCAGCAACTACCCCAATCGAATTATTTGGTCCTACTCGTTATCAGTGGGATCAGGGATACTTTCAGCAAGAAATATATCGAAGAGTTAGTGCCGGGCTAGCCGAAAATCTTAGTTTATCGGAAGCTTGGTCTAAAATTCCCGAAAAATTAGCTTTTTATGATTATATTGGTAATAATCCGGCAAAGGGGGGATTATTCAGAGCAGGCTCAATGGACAATGGGGATGGAATTGCTGTTGGATGGTTAGGACACCCCGTCTTTAGAGATAAAGAAGGGTGCGAGCTTTTTGTACGTCGTATGCCTACTTTTTTTGAAACATTTCCGGTAGTTTTGGTAGATGAAGACGGAATTGTGAGAGCTGATGTTCCTTTTAGAAGGGCAGAATCAAAGTATAGTGTTGAACAAGTAGGTGTTACTGTTGAGTTCTATGGTGGCGAACTTAATGGAGTAAGTTATTCTGATCCTGCTACTGTGAAAAAATATGCTAGACGTGCCCAATTAGGTGAAATTTTTGAATTAGATCGGGCTACTTTGAAATCCGATGGTGTTTTTCGTAGCAGTCCAAGGGGTTGGTTCACTTTTGGGCATGCTACGTTTGCTTTGCTCTTCTTTTTCGGACACATTTGGCATGGCGCTAGAACCTTGTTCAGAGATGTTTTTGCTGGTATTGATCCAGATTTGGATGCTCAAGTGGAATTTGGAGCATTCCAAAAACTTGGAGATCCAACTACAAGGAGACAAGTAGTCTGATACGACATTGTTGTGGTATCTTTCGCCTCTATTTTTTTTTTATTTGACATTGGGTATCAGAGAAATCTTGACTTGAATCACCTTTCTTTGACTTTTTTTCTTTCTTTATATGATATGATAAATGATCCCAAATGAATAGGTGTGGAAGCTATAATTGTAAACCACGATCGAATCCATGGAAGCATTGGTTTATACATTCCTTTTAGTCTCGACTTTAGGGATAATTTTTTTCGCTATCTTTTTTCGAGAACCACCTAAGGTTCCGACTAAAAAAATGAAATAACCTTTCGAAATAATTTAATTGAAGTAATGAGCCTCCCATATTGGGAGGCTCATTACTTCAACTAGTCCCCGTGTTCTTCGAATGGATCTCTTAGTTGTTGAGAGGGTTGCCCAAAAGCGGTATATAAGGCGTACCCAGTAAAGCTTACAAGTAAACCGGATATGGAGATGGCGACTAGGGTTGCTGTTTCCATTTTTAGATAATTTCAAGATCACAATGGATCTACGATAAGATCGTTTATTTACAACTACAACGGAATAGTATACAAAGTCAACAGATCTCAACCAATCATTAAATAGGATTTATGGCTACACAAACCGTTGAGGATAGTTCTAGATCTGGGCCAAGACGAACTACTGTAGGGGATTTATTGAAACCATTGAATTCGGAATATGGTAAGGTAGCTCCGGGATGGGGGACTACACCACTTATGGGGGTCGCAATGGCTCTATTTGCGATATTCCTATCTATTATTTTGGAAATTTATAATTCTTCCGTTTTACTGGATGGAATTTCAATGAGTTAGGTTTATAAGAACTATGAAGTCCTAGTCTTTCAATCAAAGAAAAAATTACTTTAGACTTGGATTTCTAGACCATTCTATTCTGGTAGTTCGACCGTGGAATTTTTTTGTTTCGGTATTTCCGGAATATGAGTGTGTGACTTGTTATAATTGATCCTATTGATAATACATAGAATGGACCTGTTATCTCTATCAAGATGATTCTACCTCGTCGGATATTTATTCTAGTATCTGGAGCACGGAATATATAGAATAGATCAAGAAAAGAAATATTTGAACTATGATTCATACCTACTATTTATTCAGACCTCGCAACCGGACTCAAAAAAAATTCAAATAGGTATTTCCTAAATCAAACGAATTTGATTCCTTCAGATTTATTTTGACCGAAGGATAACTCTTTCTCTAGATTTTGTTGAGTCATTACATCCATTCATTCAATAAGTGATCATCAAAGGTTCTTACTCAGAGAACCTTTGAGTTTAGCTTGAGACTAAATCATCGTGGTTCTAGTATGAATCTGAGGTTTCAATTGATTCATAGGGTCTCAACAAGAGAATTCCTATCAATAGTAAAACAAGAGTAAATCCGCAGTACGCACAAAAAAAAAAAAAAAAACAATAAATCAAATAACAAATAAAAAATAGGGAAGAGAAGATTCAAGAGGCCTGTAACGATCAACATAAAGAAAGACAGATGAGCCAACTTGATATGATATTTTTTGGCATTATCATCACAAAGAAGAGATTCCGGATTTTTGTTACTTCGTATCTTCGAGGCAAATCGAATCAAGTGGTTAATGAAGTTTTTCATTTTCTATTATATATCCGTTGAAATCAGTATTTGTGTGTTTCCGCTTGAGCCGTACGAGATGAAATTCTCATATACGGTTCTCAGAGGGGGAGTTCCATTGGGTTACCTATCTCAATAAAGTATATGATTGGTTTGAGGAACGTCTTGAGATTCAGGCGATTGCAGATGATATAACTAGTAAATATGTTCCTCCTCATGTCAACATATTTTATTGTTTAGGGGGGATCACACTTACTTGTTTTCTAGTACAAGTAGCTACGGGTTTTGCTATGACTTTTTACTATCGTCCAACCGTTACAGAGGCTTTTTCCTCTGTTCAATACATCATGACTGAGGCCAACTTTGGTTGGTTAATCCGATCAGTTCATCGATGGTCAGCAAGTATGATGGTTCTCATGATGATCCTGCACGTATTTCGTGTGTATCTCACAGGTGGATTTAAAAAACCTCGCGAATTAACTTGGGTTACGGGTGTGGTTTTGGCTGTATTGACTGCATCTTTTGGTGTAACTGGTTATTCCTTACCTCGGGACCAAATTGGTTATTGGGCAGTAAAAATCGTGACAGGCGTACCTGAAGCTATTCCTGTAATAGGATCACCTTTAGTAGAGTTATTACGTGGAAGTGCTAGTGTGGGCCAATCCACTTTAACTCGTTTTTATAGTTTACACACTTTTGTATTGCCTCTCCTTACTGCCGTATTTATGTTAATGCACTTTCCAATGATACGTAAGCAAGGTATTTCCGGTCCTTTATAGAGAAGACATATCATAGATATTTGTAATTGATCATATATCGGGGAGGACAATAGTATTTCATTGCTACAAATATGGATTATTGAAAAAATAAGACATGTTTTTTGGATACTTCTCTTCAACTCGGAAGTATTGTATTCCTTATTTGATACGAATAGTTGAAGTGAATTTTCCGAAGAGAGGATGGATTATGGGAGTGTGTGACTTGAACTATTGATTTAGCCATGCAGATATATTATTTTATTTGCCACGTTGGAATTCACAACCAAATGTGTCTCCGCATCCAACCAAAACGTAAGTCCCCTACGTAGCAGAGGATAGGCCGGTTCGCTTGAGGAGAATATTTTCTATGATCATACCGAATCATGTTATCCACGAACAGGCTCCGTAAGATCCGTAGAATAGGATAAGTGATGTGGCATGATCCAATGTTCTATTTATTCCACTTAACTTATTTATTTATTATAGTGTGGAAATGCATTCATTTCCTTTGCATCGATTCCGATCTATGATACTATCGGAGTGAAAGAAGGGATCTAAGGAAGAACAGAGGCTAGACTTTATTAGTAACAAGTAAATACTTTTTACGTAAGAAACTCGAGATATGGTGGGGATAAACACCAATCAAAAGACATGAGACAATCCAAAAAGCACTTGATCATGATCAAATTTTTAAGCCTACTTGGATATTGAGCATTTGCCTATAAGAACAGAATTCTTTGCAATGAATAGTTGTAGTTGCAATTCTGGAAAATTGAATGTGATAAATCTTTTCTTACTTACATAGAGTTATTAACTATGTTATTGTATGAAATAACGATTTTATATTTTATATGGGTTTATTTCTGTTATTCCTTTGATTCTTGCTCGAGCCGGATGATGAAAAATTATCATGTCCGGTTCCTTCGGAGGATGGATCCATAAGAATTCACCTATCCCAATAACAAAGAAACCTGACTTGAATGATCCTGTATTAAGAGCAAAATTGGCTAAAGGGATGGGACATAATTATTATGGGGAACCCGCGTGGCCCAATGATCTTTTATATATTTTTCCAGTAGTAATTCTAGGTACTATTGCATGTAATGTAGGTTTAGCGGTTCTAGAACCGTCAATGATTGGTGAACCAGCAGATCCATTTGCAACTCCTTTGGAAATATTACCCGAATGGTACTTCTTTCCCGTATTTCAAATACTCCGCACAGTACCCAATAAGTTATTGGGCGTTCTTTTAATGGTTTCAGTACCAATGGGATTATTCACAGTACCTTTTTTGGAGAATGTCAATAAATTCCAAAATCCATTTCGTCGACCAGTAGCTACAACAGTTTTTTTGATCGGTACCGCAGTAGCTCTTTGGTTAGGTATTGGAGCAACATTACCTATTGATAAATCCCTAACTTTAGGTCTTTTTCAAATTGATTCAACCGCGAAGTACCATGATGTAGGTATCTAGGGAATAGTTACTTCAAAGTGAATCTTCCCTAGATACATTAATTTGATTATGATCTATTCCGCGAAAATACGGATCGTGCCAAAGATGAAAAATTGTTTTCTTTTTTTCTTTAGAATTTTCTTTTATTCTATTAGAATTAGAAAAAGAAGATGAAAAAATTACAATGGATTTAAAATGAGAACTTATTCTTGGGTAAATCAATTGCGAAATGCTTCTGTAGAGTGTCCAATATTTGTTTTACATCTTCCATGCGAAAATATTCAATTCTCATAAGATCTTCTTGACTGTTACTCAAAAGGTCCAATAATGTATGTATATTGGACCTTTTGAGACAATTATAGGTCCTGGAAGGCAATTCTAATTGGTCAATAAAAATACAATTCAATGGAATTCCTTTTTTGTTTTTCTTTAGATTAGTTAATCTATCTTGAAAGGTTAAAAAGGGTAGAGTAAACCTGTTTTTATTTTCTTCGAAATTAATGTCCTCTTCCTCCGCATATAGAAAAGGAATAAATAAATCAATCAAATTACGAGAAGCCTCATAAAGTGCTTCCTTAGGAGTTAAACTTCCATTTGTCCATATTTCTAGAAAAAGTATCTCTTGTTTTTCATTCCCATTCCCATAAGAATGAATACTATGATTCGCATTTCGAACAGGCATGAATACAGCATCTATAGGGTAACTTCCATCTTGAGAGTCATTTATGGGTTCCATACGATATCCGCGATCTCTCTTGATTTGTAATCCAATACACAAATCAATTGGTTCCGTCAGGTTAGCTATATGTTGTGTCGTGTCAACTATTTCTACGGAAGGTGGTAAGATGATATCTTGAGCGGTTACGTATCTAGGACCCCTTACGCAAATCGACGCGTCTCTAACTCCATAGAGATTACTTCTCAATACAATTTCTTTCAAATTTTGTAAGATTTCATGTACTGATTCCTCAATACCTACTATCGTAGAATATTCATGTGGCACCTTCTTAGATTTTGCACGTGTGATACATGTTCCTTCTATTTCTCCAAGTAAGGCCCTTCGCATGGCAATACCGATGGTATCAGCTTGACCTTTCATAAGTGGTGACAGAATGAAACGACCATAATAAAGACGCTTACTGTCTACTCTTGATTCAACACACTTCCACTGTAGTGTTCGAGTGGATCCTGCTACTTCCTCTCGAACCATACTATACTAGTATTATTATTTGATCATTTATTTCTCTTGAAATCGGTTTAATTCTTATTTCTACACACGTCTTTTTTTAGGAGGTCGACATCCATTATGTGGCATAGGTGTTACATCACGTACGAAGCTTAATAATATACCACTTCTACGAATGGCTCGTAATGCTGCATCTCTTCCGAGACCAGGACCCTTTATCATAACTTCTGCTCGTTGCATACCCTGATCAACCACTGTACGAATAGCATTTACCGCTGTGGCTTGAGCAGCATAAGGTGTTCCTCTTCTTGTGCCTTTGAATCCAGAAGTACCGGCGGAGGCCCAAGAAACTACCCGACCTCGTACATCTGTAACAGTTATAATGGTATTGTTGAAACTCGCTTGAACATGAATAACGCCTTTTGGTATTCTACGTCCATTCTTACGTGAACCAATACGCCCATTCCTACGTGAACCAATTCTTGGTATAGCTTTTGTCATATTTTATCATCTCATATTTATGAGTCAGAAATATACAAAAAGAAAAGATACGGAGATATCCATTTCATGTTAAAACAGATCCTTTACCTTATTTTTACATATATATATATATATATTTTTTTTTTTGAAAGTAAAGTTCTTTTTTAGAAGAATTACCCTTGTCTCTGTTTATGTTTCGGATTGGAACAAATCACTATAATTCGTCCACGCCTGCGAATCAGTCGACATTTTTCACAAATTTTACGAACGGAAGCCCTTATTTTCATATTTTTTATTCCTTACCTTAATTCTGAATCCACTTCTTGGAAGAGAATAAGTCTCTTGAATTTTTTTTGAACTTCGAATTGTATACCCATGGTTAAAAAAATAACCTAATCATTCGAATCTTTGTTGCGAAGTCGATAAATTATACGTCCCCTGGTTGAATCATAACGACTTACTTCAATTTTTACTCTATCTCCCGGTAGTATCCGTATAAAACTGCGGCGGATCCTCCCTGAAACATATCCTAGAATTAGATCTTCATTATCTAAACGGACCCGGAACATACCGTTGGGAAGTGATTCAGTAATTAAACCCTCATGAATCAATTTTTGTTCTTTCATTCCAGGTAACCTCCTTGAAGTATCAACTAATGGAGGAATAGTTATATAACTCACTTTTCCTCTCTATTTTACAAATAGGAAGTTAGAGATCAAATTCGGATACCAGAGGTGGAAGATTACCATATATAACACAAAATTTCTCCTCCAATTCTTTCTAGTCGAGCTTCTCGATCTGTTATTATACCTCGAGAAGTAGAAAGAATTACAATTCCCATTCCACCTAAAATCTTAGGAATTCGTTGATAGTTGGAATAAATTCGTAAGCCGGGCCGGCTGATACGCTTAAAAATGGTTCTAGTTTTATATATTCCTTTTCTGGTTTTTCTATGTCGCAGAGTTGAAACCAAGAAATATTTGTTACTCTCCTGATGTTTCCGAACGTTTTCAATAAAACCTTCTCGTAGAAGTATTTTAATAATGTTTTCGGTGATATTTGTAGATGCTATTCGAACCCTTCCTTTTTTATCCGTGTCAGCATTTCTTATAGAAGTTATTAGATCGGCAATAGTGTCCCTACCCATGACGAACTAGAATTATAGGTTCCTCCTAATTTTGATATAATCAACATGTTTCCTTTTTTTCTTTTTTTTTTTTTTAGTATATACGTGAGACACAATCTACTAATTTGATCTATTTGATCTATTTCAGATACCCTATACTATATCATAGTCTCATCTACTACTATTTATAATACTTCGGGAGCTAATGAAACTATTTTAGTAAAATTTAACTGTCTCAATTCTCGAGCGATCGCACCAAAAACTCGAGTTCCTTTTGGATTTCCTTCTTGATCAATGACAACTGCAGCATTGTCGTCATATCGTATTATCATACTGTTTTCACGTTTGAGTTCTTTACATGTACGTACAATTACAGCTCTAATTACTTCTGATCTTTCTAGAGGCATATTGGGAACTGCTTCTTTGATTACAGCAACAATAACATCACCAATATGAGCATATCGGTGATTACCAGCTCCTATGATTCGAATACACATCAATTTTCGAGCTCCACTGTTATCCGCTACATTCAAAAGGGTCTGAGGTTGAATCATATCATTTTTATTTCAATCTGTTATTTCAATGCAAAAGTATGAAAGAAAAAAAAAAATATTGTCTGTCCAGAAATAAATAAACCTGCGGTTGTTTTTTCATCCCCAATACCCCTTTTTTTTTAGTTCTACATCTCTATCCTGAAATAAGAAATTGAGTTCGTATAGGCATTTTGCGCGCAGCTATTGAGATAGCTGCTCTAGCTACAGTTTCTGATACTCCACCCATTTCATAAAGTATTCGACCCCGTTTAACAACGGATACCCAATATTCAGGGGATCCCTTCCCCGAACCCATACGTGTTTCCGCGGGTCTTACTGTAACAGGTTTGTCGGGAAATATACGTACCCATATTTTTCCACCACGACGCGCATATCGTGTCATTGCTCTTCGCCCTGCTTCTATTTGTCTAGCTGTAATCCAAGCAGGTTCAAGTGCCTGAAGAGCGTATCTGCCGAAACAAATATGATTGCCTCGACAAGATATTCCTTTCATTCTTCCTCTATGCTGTTTACGAAATCTGGTTCTTTTGGGGTTATAGTCGATGGTTGTTTCTTAATTCCATCTCTACTGCAGAACCGGACATGAGAGTTTCTTCTCATCCAGCTCCTCGCGAATGAAAGGATTCAAATTCAATAAAATAATATTATAGATACACATTAATAGGTACACATTAATAGATAATACACCAAGTAATGGCTTTTATTGATATTTAATTTCTTACATAAGAAGGAAGATGTAGATACAAGATATACAATACAGCTAGACGTGTGTGTACATTTATGTATCTTTATAGATAATGTAATGTTTCTCTTTTTTATTTTTATAACATGACGAATCCTTTCCTTATTTTTTTTTACCTCTATCGAATTACGACAAAAGATTGTAATCCAATAAATAGAGGTTTCGCGGGCGAATATTTACTCTTTCCTGTTTCATTCGAAGGTTCAATTCATAACCTCTCAGAATAAATCAATTTTTTCTTGGTCCGTTCCGCCATCCCACCCAATGAATTATTAGGATTCGTTTTCAATAGAAGCCTATGCAGTCACAGGTTCTGTCGTTCCCATAGCTTCTCCATTAATGGTTAGGTCCGAACTTTGCAATGGAGCTTCCAACAAAATTCGTTCCCAAGTCAATTTCCTCAGTTTTTATTAACCTGAAGGCTCTTTATTATTTTATTCTATTTTAAATTATTTCATTTACAAATTCTTATATTTATAATTATCTTATCAGTATTGATTATCAGTATTGATGCTTTATCACACTGCCTTTTATGACGTGATTCATAGACCATACATATTGGAATCATATATCATTGATATTTTTGTTCTTTCTTTCTATCATCCTTCCATTTATCCACATCCCTTTATTTTTTTTTTTTTGCTTTACAACCCATAATCAGATCTATTTTTTGTTGAAAGAATTTCAGTTGCTACAACCATATGATAGATCCACTCATTCATATAGTGACTGTTTCTTGGGATCTCGACAATACGAAGCAATAAGTTGGTTATTAGTTTATTTTATATAATTACAAAGTTTATAGGAGGGGTCAGTTTCTTTTTTTTTTTTTTAATCCCAACTTGAAACTATAAAGAAAAAACTAACGAGTCACACACTAAGCATAGCAATTATACCAAATGATCAATCGAATTTATATTTAACCTTATAGAATTAGAATTGTTCATTTTTTTATTTTTAACGAAAAAAGAATGAAAGAGTTTGTCATTTTTTGTTTTATCACTGGACAGAATGGGAAGACAAGGTTGATTATTCCTCGTCTACAAATATCCAAATTTTTATACCTAATACTCCATAAATAGTTCGAATTGTATAGGAACAATGATCAATTTTAGCGCGAATTGTTTGTAGGGGAACTCTACCCTCTCTGATCCATTCAACACGTGCAATTTCTTTTCCGTCGATACGGCCTGCTATTTGCACTTGAATTCCTTTTGTATCTGTTTGTTCAGTTAATTCAATAGCTTTTTTCATTGCTTTTCGAAACGAAACTCTATTTTTTAATTGTAAAGCTATATATTCTGCAAGAATATTAGGTTGTCCATAAGGTTTTTCAACTCTTGTGATAGCAATGTTGAGTCTCCGGTTTACAGAATGAAACTCCTTTTGTACATTCATCTGTAATTCTTCGATTCCTCGTGTTTGCCCCTCTATTAATAAATTTGGGAATCCAATATAGATTATGACTTGGATCAAATCGATTTTTTTTTTAATTGTTATACGTGCAATTCCTTCGAAACCTGAGGATATTTTCCTTTTTTTTTGTACATAGTTCTTGATACAATTCCGTATTTTTGCATCTTCCTGTAGGCCCCCAGAATAATTTTTTGGTTGTGCGAACCAAAAGGAATGATGACTTTGAGTTGTACCAAGTCTGAAACCAAGTGGATTTATTTTTTGTCCCATATTTTTCTATTCTATTTTATTTTTCATCCATATTTTTTTATATGAATCTAAATCTTAGATTGATCTAAAAATGATTTTGATTTATCTTTTAATACAATTGTTATATGACATGTCGGTCTTTTTATCAGATAACTACGTCCTCGAGCCCGCGGTCTTAACTTTTTCACAATAGTACTCCTATTGGCTTCGGCTTTACTAATGAATGAATCAGCTTCCTTCAAACCCATATTATGATTAGCATTTGCCGCTGCAGAATAAACCAATTTGAGAATGGGATAAGATGCTCGATAAGGCATGAGTTCCAGTATCATAAGTGTTTCCTCATAGGAACGCCCGCGAATCTGATCAATTACTCTTCGTGCTTTTAAAACAGACATACATATATGTTGAGCTAAAACTTTTACTTCTTTACCTGAACTTGAGTTCTTTATCATAGGGTTATTCCCTACCTTTTTGAAATTTGTCATAAATAAGGTTATCCCCCGCCTTAGTTTGATTCACATCTATTTTTTTTTTCTCAATTTTTCTATTCTTAATTCCAATTAACTTAACGACGAGATTTATTATCGTTTCTTGCATGTCTCGCGAAAGTCAGAGTAGGCGCGAATTCTCCCAATTTGTGACCTACCATACGATCTGTTATATAAATAGGTAAATGTTCCTTTCCATTATGAATAGCGATTGTATGGCCAATCATTGTGGGTATAATGGTAGATGCCCGAGACCAAGTTACTATTATTTCTTTCTCCTCCCTCATGTTGAGTTTTTCAATTTTTCCCACTAAATGATTAGCTACAAAAGGATTTTTTTTTAGTGAACGTGTCACAGCTGATTACTCCTTTTTTTTTTTTACATTTTAAAGATTGGCATTCTATGTCCAATATCTCGATCTAAGTATGGAGGTCAGAATAAATACAATAATGATGAATGGAAAAAAGAGAAAATCCTTTAGCTAGATAAGATAAGGGGCGGATGTAGCCAAGTGGATCAAGGCAGTGGATTGTGAATCCACCATGCGCGGGTTCAATTCCCGTCGTTCGCCCATCACATTATTTCAAATTCCAAAAATTCGATTTTCCATATTCCTATTTACGGCGACGAAGAATAAAACTATCACTATATTTTTTCCTTTTCCTACTTCTTCTTCCAAGCGCAGGATAACCCCAAGGGGTTGTGGGTTTTTTTCTCCCAATTGGGGCTCTCCCTTCACCGCCCCCATGGGGATGGTCTACAGGGTTCATAACTACCCCTCTTACTACAGGACGCTTACCTAGCCAACACTTAGATCCAAGGGATGGAAGGGCAGTTGAACTTTTTCTGCCCTCCATCCCTTGGATCTCCCCTGATAACAATTATGTACCAATAGGTGGTATTTACCCCCTATTGGCACAATACCAATCTGTTAACAGTAAACGGATCAAAGAGTTATCATGTGAGATTAGGAAATATCCATCTTGACAAGAAATTATCTATATGTTAAGATATCTATGACAAGGGCTATAGCTCAGTTAGGTAGAGCACCTCGTTTACACGTGCGCCAATGCTTTTCAAGGGAGCTTATTATGCAATGAACATAGTTGATCTTATTGAAAAATCAATCAATGTCTTACTCCATAGATTCGAGAGAACAATAGCATGACAAATATTTGGTTCGGTCCGATTTTGGTGCGAATTTAGGTGCCAAATCAAATAGAACCCGTCATTGATTTGATAGTTGATAAGGTAAATACCCAGCCCATTCAATGCTAGGCATAATGAGTATAAGGGCTTCAAAAAAACCTC
The DNA here is from genome assembly GCA_029204045.2 of Tillandsia leiboldiana. Classification (NCBI taxonomy): domain Eukaryota; kingdom Viridiplantae; phylum Streptophyta; class Magnoliopsida; order Poales; family Bromeliaceae; genus Tillandsia; species Tillandsia leiboldiana. Next base: position 35,943,342 of record CM055064.1, on the reverse strand, counting down.
CTTTCATCCTATGAACTTTAAGGTGTATGAAGTCTCATATTCGACTCTTGCAGCGGAACGATAGAGACTCCATTTAACTTAGGTTGATCTAAGCCGAAGGCAGACCTAAGTCAAGGTAACCCTTCTTTGAAACACTTTGGTATTGCTACTAGATCTGAATACAAATAATGAATCAGAGCACATGGAGCCAGCTCATTATCTTCCTGTAAAGAAAAAATATGGTGGACTAACTGATCTTTACATCAGTTGATGAAAGAGCCCAATGCAACAAACAAAATGCATGTTGGGTCTTTGAAACAGTTCGAATCATTTCGATAATAATCAGTTTGATCTGTTTTACCGAGAAGGTCTACGGTTCGAGTCCGTATAGCCCTAATACATTCTATTTGTCTATTTTTGTATAGACATTCTATTTTTGTTTAGTATAGTTTTCATTTCCTCATTAGTACTTGTTTATAGACTGGACAGACCAGACCATTGGTTGTTTCATAGAAATGAAATGAAAGCATTACCACATATTCATGTAAATACATAGGTACCTGAAAATAAAAACAATAATTCATTCCAATGGATCTAATCAGATCAGTATGTGTCAAATCTAGGACAAGAAAAAGAAAGAAAATATAATCGTTCGATGCATTAGATTGTGTTTACGTATTCGTATTTGTATAAAATCAATAGAAACAACGACGATCCTTTACCTGGATTTTAATGAAAAGAATACTTCGAATATGTTAGAAATCCCTAGACATTTTTTACCCCCCAAAAATTATTGGTTTTGATAATAACTATGTTATGTTTGATATTATTTTTTGATAATATTTCATTATCTTATTTCATTTTATTATTTATACATTACATAAATTATATATTTACATATAATTTATATAAGAAATATATATTTCTAAATATAAAATACAAAGAAATAAATATAAGGAAATATCAAGAAAAAAACAAAAACATAGTATTACGTTTCAGAATTATGAAACATAGTTATAGTATTACTATTCATTAGAATACATTAGTAATAGAATATTCTATTAGGTTAGATTAGTATATTTTAGTATTTAATTAAATTATTTTTATTATTTAGAATTTTTTTATTTAATATTTTTTAATCTTATATCTATTTTTTTATAGAGAATAGAGAAAGCGAGACAAAGTGAGAGAGTTTTGTTTATGTAAGAGCGCCTTATTTCTACACCATATCTAAATGGAATCAAAATCAAAAACGGAATCCCGATTCCTTGGATGAATCTCTAAACAAGACATGCCACGCAGCAAACAAACTCTGAACTATACACTTTGATTTGATTAAAATAAATTCTTGTTTCACCTAGGAAAACAAGTTCTGGATGAATTGACAATGCCAACTAGAATAATTAAGCATATTCCACATTAATAGGAGTACATTTATGTTTCTGCTTCACGAATATGATATTTTATGGGCATTTCTAATAATATCAAGCGTTATTCCTATCTTGGCATTTGTAATTTCAGGAGTTTTAGCCCCGGTTAGTAAAGGACCAGAGAAGCTCTCTAGTTATGAATCGGGCATAGAACCTATGGGAGACGCTTGGTTACAATTCCGAATCCGCTATTACATGTTTGCTCTAGTTTTTGTTGTTTTTGATGTTGAAACGGTCTTTCTTTATCCATGGGCAATGAGTTTCGATGTATTGGGTGTATCTGTATTTATCGAAGCTTTAATTTTCGTGCTTATCCCAATTGTGGGTTCAGTTTATGCATGGCGAAAGGGAGCGTTGGAATGGTCTTAACTGAGTATTCAGACAATAAAAAAAAAAAAGGAAGGAAAAAATTACATTGAGACAGTTATGAATTTGATTGAGTTTCCGTTACTTGACCAAACAACCCCCAATTCAGTTATTTCAACTACATCGAATGATCTTTCGAATTGGTCAAGACTCTCCAGTTTATGGCCGCTTCTATATGGTACCAGTTGCTGTTTCATTGAATTTGCTTCATTAATAGGCTCGCGATTCGACTTTGATCGTTATGGGTTGGTACCAAGATCAAGTCCTAGGCAAGCGGACCTAATTTTAACAGCCGGCACAGTCACAATGAAAATGGCTCCCTCTTTAGTGAGATTATATGAGCAAATGCCTGAACCAAAATACGTCATTGCTATGGGAGCCTGTACTATTACAGGAGGGATGTTCAGTACTGATTCTTATAGTACTGTTCGGGGAGTCGATAAGCTAATTCCTGTGGATGTCTATTTGCCGGGCTGCCCACCCAAACCAGAGGCAGTTATAGATGCTATAACAAAACTTCGTAAGAAGATATCTCGAGAAATATTTGAAGATAGAGCTGTATCTCAACAGAAAAATCGATATTTTACTACCAATCACAAATTTTCTGTTCGACACAGTACTCATACTGGAAATTACGATCAAGGATTGCTCTATCAATCACCATCTACTTCAGAGATATCTTCTGAAACATTTTTCAAATCCAAAAGTTCAGTATCTTCCTACGAATTAGTGAATCAGGCAGGGTTCTTTTGTGCAGAATAAAAAAGAGCAGGTCAATCTTTAAAAATTTCATTGTAAATGTGAAATACTTATACAAATGTGGGAGAGATCAAGACAATGCATCAGAATCGCTTATCTGATTGGCTAGTCAAGCATGAGCTAGTTCATAGATCTTTGGGCTTCGATTACCGAGGAATAGAGACTTTACAAATAAAAACCGAGGATTGGGACTCCATTGCTGTCATTTCATATGTATATGGTTACAATTATTTACGCTCTCAGTGTGCCTATGATGTAGCACCAGGCGGATTTTTAGCTAGTGTGTATCATCTTACAAGAA
>CM055064.1:35928007-35935507 GCA_029204045.2 Tillandsia leiboldiana | reverse complement strand
CTTGTTTTTTTTAGCCCTCACCTCAGTCTTACGAGAAAGAGACGCGGTTCGGTATAGAAAGAACGAAATTCTTGAAATAAACCTACGCTCGGTGAAGGTGAAGTTTGGAGATAGAACAATTCCTTCTATCGTGTATCCTCGATTGATGCAGCCTCAGATGTTTCAATTGTTGATTTGAGTATTGAGCGAAAGGTTACACCTATGGGTTCTGTATTGCGGGTCAATCCTACACTACATTAGTACCAATAGACGGCATAAGGGAAAAAGCACTACACCTAGGAATCAACAACACAAAAACTTTGTTATAAATTCCCCCTTTCCTTATCGGTATCGGGACTAACAAGAATGGTTGGGACAACAAACATCCATCTCGTTTGTACTTTGGATACCCGTATAACCATCAAAGATCGTTGAAGTGACTAATTCCTGGAAATAGAAGGCGTTGAGAACAAAGAAATTGTTGGAGTTACCATTTATATCTAACACTAATATGATTGGTGTTAAGAAAAAACCTCTTGCGGGAAGGCTGGCTAGAGATTTCTTGTAAAAATACTAGTTCCTTTCAGTTCATAATGAGATGAGAATAGTTCCATTTTTATTCTATGGATTATTCCCCTTAGTACTATGCGCAGAAGGGAGGAGCCGTATGAGATGAAAATCTCATGTACGGTTCTGGAACGGAGATTTTTTGAATAGAATGAACGACCGTAACGGATGTTGGCTCAATCCGAAGGAAATTATGCGGAAGCTTTACAGAATTATTATGAAGCTACGCGACCAGAAATTGATCCCTATGATCGAAGTTATATACTCTATAACATAGGCCTTATACACACAAGCAATGGAGAGCATACAAAGGCTTTGGAATATTATTTCCGGGCACTAGAACGAAACCCATTCTTACCACAAGCTTTTAATAATATGGCCGTGATCTGTCATTACGTGCGACTATCTCCACTATAGAAATAAGGAAAAAAAGCAAAGATCAAATTGGCTAGTAAATACTAGAAAAAATAGGCTTTCTACATAATGCATCGTCCAAAGCAACGATTTTTATCAGCTGTAGCAAGGAAAGAGACTTCACGAGAACCAAAATAGGAAGAAAAAAAAAAATGAGTGCAGCCTATATACTATATTCTATGGATAAAGGATCAAATTGATAGAGAAAGCACCGTAAAGATCAATTAGCGAGCTATTGAGTCGATACAGTTAAGAACTGCTTACTTATGTCATGATATGGGACAAAAGTTAGGAATCAACTTATGTAATAGAGTCAATCCACTAAGGTATTGAGCAGCGGTGTAGCATCAGATCCCAAAGATAGTAAGTTCTTTTTTCTTATGGAAAAAAGTCTTTTTCAAAGATTCTATATGAATTCCATATATGAAACCGAGATAGTTACCTTTCAGAAAATTCTAACGATATTGTGGGGATACCTATGCTTCATTCTTCTGAAGGTGGGAGAAAAGATCAAACTGATTCTGATTATTGATCAAAATTAGGGTTTGAAACTTATGTAATTAACTTCTTCTGGTTAACCCAAGAAAAAATGGGATAGGTTTATGAGAAATCTAATTCAGTTAGCATAGGGTAGATTAAGATAGGACACAAAAAGAATCGATTTTTGAGCCGTATGAGATAGGAAACTCTCAAGTACGGTTCTAAGGGAAGGAACCACCTATTCCGACCGGGGAGAACAGGCCATTCTACAGGGTGATTCTGAAATTGCGGAAGCTTGGTCCGATCAAGCTGCTGAGTATTGGAAACAAGCTATAGCGCTTACTCCAGGTAATTATATTGAAGCACATAATTGGTTGAAAATCACGAAGCGCTTCGAATAAAACCACTCTCTTTTTTAATGAATTAAAAAAAAATTGGTTTGGTTGTTGGATCCATCAATCAAATAAAATAGATTGTTCCTATGAGAAGATCTAATCAAGAATTTCATTATATCTCTTCCTTCTGCATTATATTTTGTACGGTATCTCATAGGGATAAATGATATGGATACAGTATAGAATAGAACTAATAAAGTAAAGCTAATAAAAAATACTAAATATAGATAAGATATCAGAATGATTTTATCTTATTAATTCTAATGAATGATCTTGTGATTTGTAATAAAGTAATAAGATATTATGTTCCATGTAAGTAGATCCATATAGGTACTTATACCTTCATTCAGATATAAATACACTAGGTTTAGGTTGCGCAAAAAAGAGTTTTTTCATCACGCCGGGAAAGAATTTTCCAAGGTAAAAGGGTCCGTTGGGCACCTAATCATTATGTCATAATAGATCCGAACACTTGCCTCGGATCAACTTCAATATTATAATTGCTCTAGTGAATAACTAAATAAAATAGATGGATGGGAGATAGGAAAGAAAGGGAATAATCATAAATAAAATATCTATCTTTCAGAGGTTCACTAAAAACTTGACTGTTGGCGGGTCTCTTTGTATGTGTTGTCCGGAAAGAGGAGGACTTAATGATTATTCGTTCGCCGGAACCAGAAGTGAAAATTGTTGTGGATAGGGATCCTATAAAAACGTCTTTCGAGGAATGGGCCAGACCCGGCCATTTCTCAAGAACAATAGCTAAGGGCCCTGATACTACCACTTGGATCTGGAATCTACATGCTGATGCTCACGATTTCGATAGTCATACCAGTGATTTGGAGGAGATCTCCCGAAAAGTATTTAGTGCTCATTTCGGTCAACTCTCCATTATCTTTCTTTGGCTGAGTGGCATGTACTTCCATGGTGCCCGTTTTTCCAATTATGAAGCATGGCTAAGTGATCCTACTCACATTGGACCCAGTGCCCAGGTAGTTTGGCCAATAGTAGGTCAAGAAATATTGAATGGTGATGTGGGCGGGGGTTTCCGAGGAATACAAATAACCTCCGGTTTTTTTCAGATTTGGCGAGCATCTGGAATAACTAGTGAATTACAACTCTATTGTACCGCAATTGGTGCATTGGTCTTTGCATCGTTAATGCTTTTTGCCGGTTGGTTCCATTATCACAAAGCCGCCCCAAAATTGGCTTGGTTCCAAGATGTGGAATCCATGTTGAATCACCACTTAGCGGGGTTACTAGGACTTGGGTCTCTTTCTTGGGCGGGACACCAAATCCATGTATCTTTACCGATTAACCAATTTCTCGACGCTGGAGTTGATCCTAAAGAGATACCACTTCCTCATGAATTTATCTTGAATCGGGACCTTTTGGCTCAACTTTATCCCAGTTTTGCCGAGGGAGCAACCCCCTTTTTCACCTTGAATTGGTCAAAATACGCGGAATTTCTAAGTTTTCGTGGAGGATTAGATCCAATAACAGGGGGTCTGTGGTTGAGCGATATTGCACACCATCATTTAGCTATTGCTATTCTTTTCCTGATCGCTGGTCATATGTATAGGACCAACTGGGGCATTGGTCATGGCCTTAAGGACATTTTAGAGGCTCATAAAGGTCCATTTACAGGCCAGGGCCATAAGGGCCTATATGAAATCCTAACAACGTCATGGCATGCTCAATTATCTCTTAACCTGGCTATGTTAGGCTCTTTAACCATTGTTGTAGCTCATCATATGTATTCCATGCCCCCCTATCCATACCTAGCTACTGACTATGGTACACAACTTTCGTTGTTCACACATCACATGTGGATTGGTGGATTTCTCATAGTTGGTGCTGCTGCGCATGCAGCCATTTTTATGGTAAGAGACTACGATCCAACTACTCGATACAACGATCTATTAGATCGCGTCCTTAGGCACCGCGATGCAATCATATCACATCTTAACTGGGTATGCATATTTCTAGGTTTTCACAGTTTTGGCTTGTATATTCATAATGATACCATGAGTGCTTTAGGACGTCCCCAAGATATGTTTTCAGATACCGCTATACAATTACAACCCATCTTTGCTCAATGGATACAAAATACCCATGCTTTAGCACCTGGCGTAACAGCTCCTGGTGCAACAACGAGTACCAGCTTAACCTGGGGAGGTGGTGACTTAGTAGCAGTAGGCGGCAAAGTAGCTTTGTTACCTATTCCATTAGGAACCGCAGATTTTTTAGTCCATCACATTCATGCATTTACGATCCATGTGACTGTATTGATACTACTGAAAGGTGTTCTATTTGCTCGCAGTTCCCGTTTGATTCCTGATAAAGCAAATCTTGGTTTTCGTTTCCCTTGTGATGGACCAGGGCGGGGGGGGACATGTCAAGTATCCGCCTGGGATCATGTCTTCTTAGGTCTATTCTGGATGTACAATGCAATTTCGGTAGTAATTTTCCATTTCAGTTGGAAAATGCAGTCGGATGTTTGGGGTACTATAAGTGATCAAGGGGTGGTAACTCATATCACAGGAGGAAACTTTGCACAAAGTTCCATTACTATTAATGGGTGGCTCCGAGATTTCTTATGGGCACAGGCATCTCAGGTTATTCAGTCTTATGGTTCTTCATTATCTGCATATGGTCTTTTTTTCTTAGGTGCTCATTTTGTCTGGGCTTTCAGTTTAATGTTTCTATTCAGCGGCCGTGGTTATTGGCAAGAACTCATTGAATCCATCGTTTGGGCTCATAACAAATTAAAAGTTGCTCCTGCTACTCAGCCTAGAGCCTTGAGCATTGTACAAGGACGTGCTGTAGGAGTAACCCATTACCTTCTGGGTGGAATTGCCACTACATGGGCGTTCTTCTTAGCAAGAATTATTGCAGTAGGATAATGGCTAGGAGGATTTGAAAGGCATTATGGAATTAAGATTTCCGAGGTTTAGCCAAGACTTAGCTCAGGACCCCACTACTCGTCGTATTTGGTTTGGTATTGCTACCGCACATGACTTCGAGAGTCATGATGATATTACTGAAGAACGTCTTTATCAGAACATTTTTGCTTCTCACTTTGGACAGTTAGCAATAATCTTTCTGTGGACGTCAGGAAATCTGTTTCATGTGGCTTGGCAAGGAAATTTTGAGTCATGGATACAGGACCCTTTACATGTAAGACCAATTGCTCATGCAATTTGGGATCCTCATTTTGGTCAACCAGCTGTAGAAGCCTTTACTCGAGGAGGTGCTACCGGACCAGTGAATATCGCTTATTCCGGTGTTTATCAGTGGTGGTATACAATCGGATTACGCACCAATGAAGATCTTTATACAGGAGCTCTTTTTCTATTATTTCTTTCTGCTATATCTTTAATAGCGGGTTGGTTACACCTACAACCCAAATGGAAACCAAGCGTTTCGTGGTTCAAAAATGCTGAATCTCGTCTCAATCATCATTTGTCAGGACTTTTCGGAGTAAGTTCCTTGGCTTGGACAGGACATTTAGTTCATGTCGCTATTCCCGGATCCAGGGGAGAGTACGTCAGATGGAATAATTTCTTAGACGTATTACCGCATCCCCAAGGGTTGGGACCCCTTCTTACGGGTCAGTGGAATCTTTATGCCCAAAACCCTGATTCGAGTAGTCATTTATTTGGGACCTCCCAAGGGGCGGGAACTGCCATTCTAACCCTTCTTGGGGGATTCCATCCACAAACGCAAAGTTTATGGCTGACCGATATTGCTCATCATCATTTAGCTATTGCATTTATTTTTCTCATTGCTGGTCATATGTATAGAACTAACTTCGGTATTGGGCACAGTATCAAAGATCTTTTAGAAGCACATACTCCTCCGGGGGGTCGATTAGGACGTGGGCATAAGGGTCTTTATGACACAATCAATAATTCGATTCATTTTCAATTAGGTCTTGCTCTAGCCTCTTTAGGGGTTATTACTTCCTTAGTAGCTCAACATATGTACTCCTTACCTGCTTATGCATTCATAGCACAAGACTTTACTACTCAAGCTGCCTTATATACTCATCACCAATACATTGCAGGGTTCATCATGACAGGAGCCTTTGCTCATGGAGCTATATTTTTCATTAGAGATTACAATCCGGAGCAGAATGAGGATAACGTATTGGCAAGAATGTTAGACCATAAAGAAGCTATCATATCTCATTTAAGTTGGGCCAGCCTGTTTCTGGGGTTCCATACTTTGGGCCTTTATGTTCATAATGACGTCATGCTCGCTTTTGGTACTCCAGAAAAACAAATCTTGATCGAACCTATATTTGCCCAATGGATACAATCTGCTCATGGTAAGACTTCATATGGGTTCGATGTACTCTTATCTTCAACGAATGGCCCAGCCTTCAATGCAGGTCGAAGCATATGGTTACCGGGATGGTTGAATGCTATTAATGAGAATAGTAATTCACTTTTCTTAACAATAGGCCCTGGGGATTTCTTGGTTCATCATGCTATTGCTCTAGGTTTGCATACAACTACATTGATTTTAGTAAAAGGTGCTTTAGATGCACGTGGTTCAAAATTAATGCCGGATAAAAAGGATTTCGGTTATAGTTTTCCTTGTGACGGCCCAGGACGCGGCGGTACTTGTGATATTTCTGCTTGGGACGCATTTTATTTGGCAGTTTTCTGGATGTTAAATACCATTGGATGGGTTACTTTTTATTGGCATTGGAAACACATCACATTATGGCAGGGTAATGTTTCACAATTTAATGAATCCTCCACTTATTTGATGGGATGGTTAAGAGATTATCTATGGTTAAACTCTTCACAACTTATCAATGGATATAATCCTTTTGGTATGAATAGTTTATCGGTATGGGCGTGGATGTTCTTATTTGGACATCTTGTTTGGGCTACTGGATTTATGTTCTTAATTTCATGGCGCGGATATTGGCAGGAATTGATTGAAACTTTAGCATGGGCTCATGAACGCACACCTTTGGCTAATTTGATTCGATGGAGAGATAAGCCGGTGGCTCTTTCCATTGTACAAGCAAGATTGGTTGGATTAGCCCACTTTTCCGTGGGTTATATATTTACTTATGCAGCTTTCTTGATTGCCTCTACATCAGGAAAATTTGGTTAATTTAGTTATTTATTGTTTTTTTATGTACTGTATCAGAAACAATTTCATTTGTTTCGATGGAGAGGGAGGATCCGAACTGTATCATTGATAATAATAGGAACTGAACATTATGGCAAGAAAAAGTTTGATTCAGAGAGAGAAGAAGCGGAAAAATTTGGAACAGAAATATCATTTGATTCGCCGATCCTCAAAAGAAAAAATAAGCAAAGTTTCATCGTTGAGTGAGAAATGGGAAATTCATGGAAAATTGCAATCCCCACCACGTAATAGTGCACCTATACGTCTTCATCGACGTTGTTTTTTGACTGGAAGACCTAGAGCTAACTATCGAGACTTTGGCCTATCCGGACACATACTTCGAGAAATGGTTTATGCATGTTTGTTACCGGGCGCAACAAGATCAAGTTGGTAAGGATAAAAATATCGTTTCATATTTGTATAGATCTCTATGATCTATGATCATAGAAGGGCCCTCTTTACCATTCTGTATAAATGGACTATTCTATTTGTATAGATATGGTAGAGGGGC
>CM055064.1:35918007-35923007 GCA_029204045.2 Tillandsia leiboldiana | reverse complement strand
ACTATATGTACATAATATATACGTATATGCATAGGAGTTCATTCAGGAACAATAAATTGGATTTACTCCAAAATAAGATTATTATTTTGAATTTTTGAAAAAAAATTCTAAAAAATCATAACATAAAAGAAAGTAGGAAAGATTTTTTGGATCTAGTCATACCATTAGACTATATTGACAATTCCAAAAAACTGCTCATACTATCATCATAGTATGATGATGGTCGGGCGTATATGCCCCTATCGTCTAGTGGTTCAGGACATCTCTCTTTCAAGGAGGCAGCGGGGATTCGACTTCCCCTGGGGGTAGGGTACTATGAAAGGAAGTTGATCATAGATTATCGATAAGCCTAGAATGAATTCTTCCTGGGTCGATGCCCGAGTGGTTAATGGGGACGGACTGTAAATTCGTTGGCAATATGTCTACGCTGGTTCAAATCCAGCTCGGCCCAATAATTCACCGCTCCATGAATATGATATAACCAATTTGTCTTCCATAAATGGAAATGCCTAATCCGTAGAAATAAAGAGAAAGAATCAATTTTTTTTTTCTCTATCCCTATTTTTCTCTTTCTGATCTTTCTAAGGATCTAATTCATGATACTTTACTTAATTAAGTAAAGTATCATGAAAAGCAAACAAAAAAGTTTAGTTCTTTTTTCTGATTGATTATCCACTTTTGGCCGTAAAATAATTATTGGTTACTAGTAATCCGTGTCACTCTCACTATAGCCCATATTATATGTGGTGTGGATATGATATCAGTATATCATTCCTGTCTTTCTTACAATACGACGACTAGGACTAGAATGTTCTTATGATTACATTAAGAATATGTAACATTAAGAATATGTATGCCATACACTTCGCTGGGATTGTAGTTCAATTGGTCAGAGCACCGCCCTGTCAAGGCGGAAGCTGCGGGTTCGAGCCCCGTCAGTCCCGAACTAGGATCCGGTGAATTTATCAATTTATCTCTCTCTTTTCACGGAAAAGGGGGACAGGAAGCAAGATCTAATCCCCAGTGGGGATCCTTATTTCTTTTGTTTTTTATTTCGCATTTATCATCACACAAATATGGATACGGGAATTTCAAATCTTTCCACTACTCCCGATTGATAAAGGAGAGACATATCATATGTACATTAGTACAATTGGTGGTATTACTATATTCAGTATTTTTAGAGATACCATCCTCGTCTTACTTTCTTTTTCGATTGTTCTTGATCAATGAAATGGAGTAGAGTGATCCTATTTTACCGGGAGTACATACAAAAATGGTATTCGTTTATTGTACGATGGACAATGAACTTAACATAATTACCCCGACAGAGTACTTTTCAGGTTAAACCACACCTTTTCTAGTTCTGACTTTGTTTGTGTATCCTCAATGACTAATTGTAAACAATCTATCTCATTCTCATTCAAATTGCAGACATCATTTTTGATGTATGCATTCCAGTACAAATAAATACAAGAAAGAGGATACTAATAAAATAAAAGAAAAGACCGAGCAAGGACCCTTTTCAGTAAATTTGTTGGAATATTTGATCTTTTTTATTTAATCCCTTTTTTTCCATCTCACCTCGTTTGGGTCTGTGTGTGACCCATAGAATACCGGTCATATAATACCTCATAATTGTAAGTATAATACACAGGAAGGAGAGTTGTATAAGATAAGGAAGACAGTAGGTTATAGAAAAGAAAAAGTGGAAGAGGATGAAAAATCCAATGGGATTCCTGATCCAATAAAAAATCCCATTTCGTAATTAGTATGGATAAAGGATCTTCCCATGTTATACTATTCAATTCTCGACGATGAATCGATTTGATAGATCAGATATTGTTATTCATAATATTGATCCTATTCAGTATCATCAGGATCAATTCATCCCAATGAATTTACAGGAGTTAAATTTCTCATCTCTATGGGATTACATCCCGAGTTATTGCGAAGAAAAAAATAAATAATGAAATTATGGAAGTCAATATTCTCGCATTTATTGCTACTGCACTGTTCATTCTAGTTCCTACTGCTTTTTTACTTATTATCTACGTAAAAACAGTCAGTCAAAATGATTAATTTGAATCTGAATTATTAGTTCTTATCAATCCTTTTTTCAATGATTGAAGAAATGAAAGAAAGGGATTAAAAGAAAATTCCAAGTCTTAAATGAAATGATCTGGTTGGAATCATAAAGTGTGGTAGAAAGGACTATATATAGTCCTTTCTACCACACTTTAGAGTATTTTTTTTATATTATCTAATATTGTATACAATGATATTATCATATAAAGTTGTATTGTATACAGATATAGACTTTATCTAAATGGAGGGTTTATATAGATCAATTTACAATATGTATGTATATGATGTATTAGATGTACATCTAATCTAAATAGTAGACTAGTACATCGAAATAGCAGTCTAATTCTATTTCTTTTTTTCGCTACATCCACTCGATTTCGATCAACCCAAAATAATCGAAGGCCAATTCTTCTAATTCCTAGGTTTCTTATAATTTTATATATAGGTTCCGGGATCCATCAAAAGAATCAATAGAGGAAGAATAATATAGGAATATACTATAGCAAAAGAAAACAAAACCAAGGAATTTTTTTGATTTCCCATCCCAAGAAGTCATTGATTGAGCCATTAACAGATCATTTACGAAGTTCTATGGTAACTTCTTCAGATTTTGAAAGGAAGTAGATTAGTAAAGGGGACTCGGACCATTTTTCATGCTTAAACATGACATGAGATGAGTCAAAAAAGCATAAAAAAATCTCTAGGAGTCTAAAATGTTAAATGTATGATATGTGGTGGATCACTCAGCGGAAGAAAGATCTAATTTTATTATGTGTAGAACCTCTTTGGACAACCACTAGTCACTTCCAGTAGAAAGTAAGTATCGTCGTAATCTAATAGCAGAACGATTTGTTCTTAGAACAGTGAAAGTAAAGAAAGAGAGAAACAAATAAAGAAAAAACTAGGGATTGGTTTTTTCTCGTTGTAATATCCATAATTCTGGTAAGAACAGGTTTATCCAAACAGAATATTTAGGAGGAATTCGGTTGGAAAAAATTTCCTATCATGCGTAGATTTGAGTTTTGAAATACAACTAAACTATAGTAATCATTCGTTGTTTGATCGAATGGTTATTATTCATTATTGTCTTTCCAGTATAATTTTGAAAGAGAGACAAGCTTTTTAAAAATAAAGCTTCGAAAAACGATCAATGCAAAACGATCAATTAAACAATTGATACAATTCGATTACTCAATTGATTACTCAATCAATTATTAATATACCTAGAGTCCACTCCTTCCCCATACTACGAGTGAAAGGGAAAATGTAAAGACTACCATTAAAGCAGCCCAAGCGAGACTTACTATATCCATGTGAATTATATCTCCTATTTCTATGAAGGAATTATTCCATTATTGATCAATAATCATAGTAGAATCAATGGCGCAGAGTCAAAATAGGATTCTGACTTAAGGCTATTGATGAACCAATTCAATGAATCCACTCGTAACAGATTCTTTATAGGATTTCTGGTAGAATTGGGAAGTATTAAGTAAAAATATGATACACACACCTTTTCCTTGCAAATTGCAAAGGAATGCTCCTAATGGAACATGTGGGAATAGTAAGACCTATTGTTTGTTTTGTTACCTTTCTTTCATAAGAAAAAAAAAAAAAAATATATACCATCAAGATAGATAACTATCTATTGGATACCTACATTTCCTATTTGATCTAAGCCTTACTGTCTTTCTTTCTGTGAAAGAATGGGGAGACATCACTACCATTATTACATACATTTTTTTTGTAATCTCCTTACACGACCAAAGAAATCCTTTTTTTTTTTTTACTTTGACTCTGTTATTCTATAAGATAAGAGCCGACCAACCATCCTGATTGAATGTTTGAGTACTCGGAGTCTCTCGTAAGTATGGATACAAAGTATCTTCAGTCCTTTCCACAACTCCTAAATTGATTTCCCATCAGTCTATCCAATCTAATTCCAGACAGAGTCAGTAGACCCTACGTTAGTGTAGGTAGTGTAAGATAATTAGGAAGTCTTGATAGTCTTTCGTATAATCTTTTCTTCAATCCTAGGAGCAAAAATGGAATGTCCTTTAGGAACCTTTGGATACCAAGATTTCTGACCTCTTACTTTCGTAGTTCTGGAATTAATAAGTAAGCCTTACCTCATCCCTATTGGTATATCTGTTTGGGCCGCTACCCAGAACCCAAACAGAACCAGATTTTGAGAAAACAACTTACAGTCTTTTATAGAACTATGTATTCTATAAATCAAGTATCGACAAGCTCCGTCCTTTGCCTTTGCTTATGCAGGGCAAGAATTTGTCGAGTTCTATTCTATCAGTAGAATAAGAAATTCTAAGTATTTTGTTGATCAGGCGACACCCAGATTTGAACTGGGGATAAAGGATTTGCAGTCCCCTGCCTTACCGCTTGGCCATGCCGCCAAATCCGATCCAAAATCGATGAAAATATTATTCATCCACATTTTATTACTAATTGTTTGTTTTTTCAGAGGGGGATTACTGAACCCTTTTTTTCTTTTTTATTTGTTTTTTGATCTTGAATCCCATTGTGCTTATCCCTTTTCAATCTCTTTCCAAAAATGAATTCTTGTTTCTTATGGGATCTAGTTTAGATTATTCTCTTCGATTGATTGTATCTCAAAACACACACTGCTTAAAAACTTCCCTTCTCTTTCTATTGAAAAGCTATTTCAAATTGAAAAAAGAAAAAAAGGATTTCCAGTCACAGACTGCAAAATTTGGGGCAAATTGGAACCATTAACTTTTTTTTATTATTTCAATTTAATTCTTATTATTTATTATTTTATTTTGGATTTTGAAGTAGTGAATGGTTCTTCTATTTTGTATTTAATCTCAATGTGTTTCCTTTCCTTAATGGTATAACAAAATCAAATTGATTTACAACTAATCAGTATCAATTAT
>CM055064.1:35893007-35908007 GCA_029204045.2 Tillandsia leiboldiana | reverse complement strand
TTAATAACTCATAATCAGATCGTGTTAAAGAAATATTTGCTACTTGACAATTTGAAACAGATTTTCCAAGTACTTCAAGTACTTAAATACTGTTTAATAGATGAAAATAGGAGGATTTTTAATCCCGATCTATGCAGTAACATCGTTTTGAACCCATTCCATTTGAATTGGTGCTTTCTCCATCATGATTATTGTGAAGAGACATCGATCAAAATTAGCCTTGGACAATTTATTTGCGAAAATGTATGTCTATTTAAATACGAACCACACGTAAAAAAATCTGGTCAAATTTTAATTGTTAATGTCGACTTTTTAGTTATAAGATCGGCTAAGTCTTATTTGGCTACTCCTGGAGCAACTGTTCATGGTCATTATGGGAAAATCCTTTACGAAGGAGATACATTAGTTACATTTATATATGAAAAATCGAGATCTGGTGACATAACGCAAGGTCTTCCAAAAGTAGAACAAATCTTAGAAGTGCGTTCGATTGATTCAATATCGATGAACCTCGAAAGGAGAGTTGAAGGTTGGAACGAGCGTATACCAAGAATTCTTGGGATCCCCTGGGGGTTTTTGATTGGAGCTGAGCTAACCATAGCCCAAAGTCGTATCTCTTTGGTTAATAAGATCCAAAAGGTTTATCGATCCCAGGGGGTACAGATCCATAATAGACATATAGAGATTATTGTACGTCAAGTAACATCAAAAGTGTTGGTTTCAGAAGATGGAATGTCTAATGTTTTTTCGCCTGGAGAATTAATCGGATTGTTGCGAGCGGAACGAGCAGGGCGCGCTTTGGACGAATCAATCTGTTATCGGGCAATCTCATTGGGAATAACAAGAGCGTCTCTGAATACTCAAAGTTTCATATCCGAAGCAAGTTTTCAAGAAACCGCTCGAGTTTTAGCAAAAGCTGCTCTACGAGGTCGTATTGATTGGTTGAAAGGCCTGAAAGAGAACGTTGTTCTGGGGGGGATTATACCTGTTGGTACCGGATTCCAAAAATTTGTGCACCGTTCAAGGCAAGACAAAAACATTTATTTGGAAATCAAAAGAAAAAATCTATTCGAGTTGGAAATGAGAGATATTTTGTTACACCATAGAGAATTATTTTGTTCTTACGCGACAAACAATTTCCATGAGACAAATTTACATGAGACATCAGAACAATCATTTATGCGATTTAATGATTCCTAAGAGCGGATTCATTTTCACTTTAACTATCTTTTAACTATACTGGTCTGATTATTGATTTGGTAATAAATAAAATAAGTAATTAAAAAAAAATTATGGTTTGTGCCGTGTATCAATGGTCAATCCCCGGTAGAAGGTTCCATCGGAACAATTATTTATTTCAAGGTACCTCGTCTCTTTGTTAATAATACGAAAAAGAAAAAACAAAAAGGAAGTGTGGGAAAAAATGACAAGAAGATATTGGAACATCAATTTGGAAGAGATGATGGAAGCAGGAGTTCATTTTGGTCATGGTACTAAGAAATGGAATCCTAGAATGGCCCCTTACATTTCTGCAAAGCGTAAAGGTATTCATATTACAAATCTCGCTAGAACTGCTCGTTTTTTATCAGAAGCCTGTGATTTAGTTTTTGATGCAGCAAGTAGGGGAAAAAACTTCTTAATCGTCGGTACCAAAAATAAAGCATCGGATTCAGTAGCATCAGCTGCAATAAGGGCTCGGTCTCATTTTATTAATCAAAAATGGCTCGGTGGTATGTTAACAAATTGGTCCACTACGGAAACGAGACTTTATAAGTTCAGGGACTTAAGAGCAGAAGAAAAGATGGGGAAACTCAACCGTCTCCCCAAAAGAGATGCAGCAATGTTGAAGAGAAAATTATCTACCTTGCAAACATATCTCGGTGGGATCAAATATATGACGGGATTGCCTGATATTGTGATCATCGTTGATCAGCAAGAAGAATATACGGCTCTTCGAGAATGTGCCATTTTGGGGATTCCAACGATTTGTTTAATCGATACAAATTGTGACCCAGATCTTGCAGATATTTCGATTCCAGCCAACGATGACGCTATAGCTTCAATTCGATTGATTCTTAACAAATTAGTATCCGCAATTTGTGAAGGTCGTTCTAGCTATATAAGAAATCGTTGATTATGATTAAGATTAAGAATAATAAAATTAGTTAATGTTAATTATTGGGCAACTCCATAGATTTATTGGATCGGTTACTTTTTTTTGAATTTTTAAAAATAGAAAAAAAAAAGAACTGGGGATATTGATATATATTATGATGTTATGTGATTTCTTGGTATCCTAAATATATGATTAATGATTCAAGTTGGTGAGTTGAGAAAGAAATGGTTGAATCAAACTAATTCCTTTTTTTAAGTTCAATTTCTATCAGAGGACAATATGAATGTTATACCATGTTACATTAAAACACTCAAGGGGTTATACGATATATCGGGTGTAGAAGTAGGCCAACATTTCTATTGGCAAATAGGAGGTTTACAAATCCATGCCCAAGTACTTATCACTTCTTGGGTCGTAATTGCTATCTTGTTAGGTTCAGCCATCATAGCTGTTCGGAATCCACAAACCATTCCGACCGACGGTCAGAATTTCTTTGAATATGTCCTTGAATTTATTCGAGACTTGAGCAAAACCCAGATTGGAGAAGAATATGGACCTTGGGTTCCTTTTATTGGAACTATGTTCCTATTTATTTTTGTTTCTAATTGGTCAGGTGCCCTTTTACCTTGGAAAATCATACAGTTACCTCATGGGGAGTTAGCTGCGCCCACGAATGATATAAATACTACTGTTGCTTTAGCTTTACCCACGTCAGTGGCATATTTTTATGCAGGTCTTACCAAAAAAGGGTTGGGTTATTTCGAGAAATACATCAAACCAACTCCAATACTTTTACCAATTAACATCCTAGAAGATTTCACAAAACCCTTATCTCTTAGTTTTCGACTTTTCGGGAATATATTGGCTGATGAATTAGTAGTTGTTGTTCTTGTTTCTTTAGTCCCTTCAGTAGTTCCTATACCTGTCATGTTTCTTGGATTATTTACAAGTGGTATTCAAGCTCTTATTTTTGCAACGTTAGCCGCGGCTTATATAGGTGAATCCATGGAGGGTCATCATTGACTAGTTTTCGAAATAGTCTTTTTTTTTTAGCTTATCCCAATTCATGCATGGTTCAAGATAATCTGCTTGGTTGGAGAACATAATAGATAAAAATACGTATGAATATATGACCTAGAGTCGTAGGAGAGAAGATGAACGATATTACGGAATTGTAAAAAAAAAAGGATGGGTTGGGGAGGTCACACTAGATGTATGTAATGTCTATAAGTCTAGCCACTTTTTGTGTGGGTTTCGAGGAATGATTCTATAATCCGATTCAATATAAAATGTGGCCAGTTTACGTTATGGAAGAAAGAAATATATATGTAATATGTATATGTAATATTAGATATTCACTAGTTATATAGTCCTATCTATATATAAATAGAAGTCCTTATGCCTTACCTATATACTAACTAACTATATATATATCTAACTATATGCTATATATATGTAATATATATATAGCAATATATATAGATAGCAATATATATAGCAAAATAAATAAAAAATATATATATATATGTATTGATATACATATTGATATCGTTATATTGATATCGTTGATATCGATCATATTGATATCCATTGCATATATTTATGATTGCATATATTGATTTGATTGCAGTTTACTGCATTTAGATTAGATGGATTACAAGATAAGTCAAGTCCTTTCTTCTGTTTCATTTGTGATTGTGGAACAGATGAACTCAAGGATATAGAAGAGTAAAGAACGAAGGATGGAATGAAAGAATGGTTGGAAAGAAAGAAATGCAATAACTAGAGCCGTATGTATATGGATTTACAAAAACTTCATCATGGGTAGAAACAAAAAACGAGATATCGAAGTAGTTCTGACGATTCAGTAATATTATCATTAGTTTTTAGTTACTCCGACCCAATAGATCTTAATGATCAAACTTAATGATAAAATTAAGTAATAATTCATTGGTTGATTGTATCATTAACCATTTTTTTTTTTGTGCGAGGAACTTACCATGAATCCACTGATTTCTGCCGCTTCCGTTATTGCTGCTGGATTGGCTGTAGGACTTGCTTCTATTGGACCCGGAGTTGGTCAAGGTACTGCTGCAGGCCAAGCTGTAGAGGGTATTGCGAGACAACCAGAAGCAGAGGGTAAAATACGAGGTACTTTATTGCTTAGTCTAGCTTTTATGGAAGCTTTAACAATTTACGGACTGGTTGTGGCATTAGCGCTTTTATTTGCGAATCCTTTTGTTTAATCCTAGAAATGTAAAAAAGTACCTTAGATTACATACTTATTTTACTTTTTTTCTTTATTAACTTGAAATTAAATTGTCGTTTGCTTCTTCGAATTATATCAACACTTTACTCCTATAATTACTTATTTGTTGAGACTACAGGAAGGACTGCTTTGAGGATGAGGAATTACCAGATCACTCGCTTTCTTCCTTCCCGTCCTTAGCTTAGTACAACGGAAACCTTTTTCCTTTTAGGAAACGTTTCCACAAACGATATATTTCACAATTGAAATGAGACCTAAGACCTAACCTAAATGAAATTACTAGATTAAATCTATTCCCATTAAAGGGGGGGAAATTCAATTAAAAATAAATAAATTGATCAAAAAAGAAAGGGGCGAGCGAAGTAATAGAAAAAGAACTTTGTTCTTTGTCAGTCCTATCTATAAGAGGAAAGCATATGAAAAATGTAACCGATTCTTTCGTTTTCTCACGCCATTGGCCATCCGCCGGGGGTTTCGGGTTTAATACCGATATTTTAGCAACAAATCCAATAAATCTAAGTGTAGTGATTGGTGTATTGATTTTTTTTGGAAAGGGAGTGTGTGCGGGTTGTGTATTTCAAGAATAGGTTGGATCCATCCGGCTGCACTTTACTTTATTTATAGTCATTTATAGTTATAGTATATTTAGGATAAATAGGAAAAAAGGTGCACGATCTCGACGAATTACTTCTGAATAAATTAAAAAATCATATGTAAGAACCATAGCATTTCGTGACTTATTGGTAAATCAACTTTGATTCTCTATCAACCAATAATGTGAGACCATTAACATGGTTAAAGCTAAACTGTTTGAAGTCCAGGCAAAACATGGTACTCTTTCTACGACTACATTAGTACTGAAATGTTTTCAAAATGAATAGTTGGTAATTTATCTGATATAGAACACTCATATCGATAAAAGGATTTGAACCATTTACTAGAAAGAAAAGGGCACTCTGCCTTTTTTATCCAATGCCGAATCGACGACCTATGTATAAAAAAGAGGAATTTTTGGATTTGAAGAAAAAAAGAAAAAATCGAATTCCAAATTCGAAATTTTTTAAATGAATTTAATTAAATAAAATTTAATTAAATTAAGAACAAATACAAATAAAGAAACAACTTTGCTGACAATTATTGATTTTTATCTGGTCGGAAGAGTCCTCCTAATATTTATTCTGGTCTTGTATCAGTTTAGATATCTTTGAATACAAACAGAAAAGAAAAGAGAGGGCAGGCTCATTACATTAAAAAAAAAGATATGGGAATACCCATAACAAAAAAATCAAATAAATAATTGAGCGTGAGAGCCAAATGAATCGAAAGATTCATGTTTGGTTCGGGAAGAGATCATGAAAGTTGTGAAATTAATGGTAAGATAATCTACTTTCATTAAATGATTTATTAGATAATCGAAAACAGAGGATCTTGAGTACTATTCGAAATTCGGAAGAATTACGTAGAGGGGCCATTGAGCAGCTCGAAAAAGCCCGGGTTCGCTTACAGAAAGTCGAACTGGAAGCAGATGAGTATCGAATGAATGGATACTCTGAGATAGAACGAGAAAAAGAAAATTTGATTAAAGCTACTTGTGATAGTTTGGAACGATTAGAAAATTACAAAAATGAAACCCTTCATTTTGAACAACAAAGAGCGATAAATCAAGTCCGACAACGAGTTTTCCAACAAGCCTTACAAGGAGCTCTAGGAACTCTGAATAGTTGTTTGAATACCGAGTTACATTTCCGTACGATCCGTGCTAATATTGGCATTCTTGGGGCCATGGAAGAAATAACTGATTAGCCCTTCCACTTTTACTTTAGTTTACAATTTAGGCATTATTTTTTTCCCTTTGCTTCCGAAAAAGAATAAAGAAACACTAATGGTAACCCTTCGAGCCGACGAAATTAGTAATATTATCCGTGAACGTATTGAACAATATAATAGAGAAGTAAAGATTGTGAATACCGGTACCGTACTTCAAGTAGGCGACGGCATTGCTCGTATTCATGGTCTTGATGAAGTAATGGCAGGTGAATTAGTAGAATTTGAAGAGGGTACAATAGGCATTGCTCTGAACTTGGAATCCAATAATGTTGGCGTTGTATTAATGGGTGATGGTTTGATGATACAAGAGGGAAGTTCTGTAAAAGCAACAGGAAGAATTGCTCAGATACCTGTGAGTGAGGCTTATTTGGGTCGTGTTATAAATGCTTTGGCTATACCTATTGATGGGAGAGGGGAAATTTCAGCTTCTGAATCTCGGTTAATTGAATCCCCTGCCCCTGGTATTATTTTGAGACGTTCTGTATATGAGCCCCTTCAAACAGGGCTTATTGCTATTGATTCGATGATTCCTATAGGACGCGGTCAACGAGAATTAATTATTGGGGACAGACAGACCGGCAAAACAGCAGTAGCCACAGATACGATTCTCAATCAAAAAGGGCAAAATGTAATATGTGTTTATGTAGCTATCGGTCAAAAAGCATCTTCTGTGGCTCAGGTAGTGACTACTTTCCAGGAGCGAGGGGCCATGGAATACACTATTGTCGTAGCTGAAACGGCGGATTCACCTGCTACATTACAATACCTCGCTCCTTATACGGGAGCGACTTTGGCTGAATATTTTATGTACCGTGAACGACATACTTTAATAATTTATGATGATCTCTCCAAACAGGCACAAGCTTATCGCCAAATGTCTCTTCTATTAAGAAGACCTCCCGGTCGTGAAGCTTATCCAGGAGATGTTTTTTATTTGCATTCACGCCTTTTGGAAAGAGCCGCTAAATCAAGTTCTAGTTTAGGTGAAGGAAGTATGACTGCTTTACCAATAGTTGAGACTCAATCTGGAGACGTTTCAGCTTATATTCCTACTAATGTAATTTCCATTACAGATGGACAAATATTCTTATCCGCCGATCTATTCAATGCTGGAATCCGACCTGCTATTAATGTGGGTATTTCTGTTTCCAGAGTAGGATCCGCAGCTCAAATTAAAGCCATGAAACAGGTAGCTGGCAAATCAAAATTGGAACTAGCGCAATTCGCAGAGTTAGAAGCCTTTGCACAATTTGCTTCTGATCTCGATAAAGCTACTCAGAATCAATTGGCAAGAGGTCAACGATTACGTGAGTTGCTTAAACAATCCCAATCAGACCCTCTCACGGTGGAAGAGCAGATAGCTACTATTTATACCGGAGCGAATGGATATCTTGATCCGTTAGAAATTGGACAGGTAAAGAAATTTCTTGTTCAGTTACGTACTTACTTAAAAAAGAATAAACCTCAATTCCAAGAAATTATATCTTCTACCAAGACATTCACCGAGCAAGCAGAAGCCGTTTTGAAGGAAGCTATTCAGGAACAGATCAAACAATTTCTACTTCAGGAACAACCATAAATTTATCATACTTATTCTTAGCATGAGAGTAATCATTGAGAAAAATTTCTGATTTGAATCATTCAAAAAGGGTTTCTTAGTATAGACATTTAACAAAATAGATGGAAAAAAATTGCGTCCAATAGGATTTGAACCTATACCAAAGGTTTAGAAGACCTCTGTCCTATCCATTAGACAATGGACGCTTTTCATTTCTATTTTCTTCTTTCGTATTCTTACTTTACTCTTGCTCAAATAAAAAACGATTATACAGAAAATATATCTTTTCGGGAAAAAAAGGATGCATATCCAAATTGATGACGCATGTATAATAAAGAATATGGAGCGGGTAGCGGGAATCGAACCCGCATCGTTAGCTTGGAAGGCTAGGGGTTATAGTCGACGTTGGTTGATCATTTTTAACGTCTCTAATTCAAAACCGAACATGAAATTTTGGTTTCATTCGGCTCCTTTATGGAAGGTCCATGTATTTCCAGAGAAAAAATGAGATCCATAATATCTATGTCAGCTTTTCTGTATGAATGCATCTAAAGCTACCCGCTTTCTAGATGATCCCTCTAGAGGAGAGAGATTATACCAAATCTATCTAGTCTAGTTACTTCGTTCCCTATTTTCACTCCTAGGATCCTCAGGAAAAGAATTTGGTTTCCACCGAGCTGAAACAATATGCTGATGGTTCTAGTAAACCAAAACTATCGTTTTTTAGCTATTTGGCTTCAATTTCCTTTTACAACACAAAAATGGAAGATCCAGTTACGATTGGAAATATACTTTTGTATCTTCATCCATAGATCCTTTACCTATACTTATTCAATTGGAATAGTTAATCCAATTCCAAAAAATTATGCTTCGCGACTCCATATCTATAATCCAACTTTTTGATGCAATTTCTAATTGGCCTTTGGATACATACAAATCGTGAGAACGTATATTTTTCCTCAAATATGCTATTGAGAAGAAAAGGATTAAACCTTTTTAAGAAATAAAGTTTTTGATCGGAGTTTGAAAAAAAAACCGATGGACCCCTTAACTATTTAAGTTGTTAATAGAACGAATCACACTTTTACCACTAAACTATACCCGCTACATATTCATTATTGTATATGAATGGACCATTTGTCGAACAAAAAAAAGGGGTGAGACAAAATCAAGATAGCAGTGGAATCATGAAAATTCTAGCGTTGACACGTATTTAGTCTCGCCGGGGACTTAAAATAAAAATAAAAAAAAGCTAAGCGAAGAGTGTAAAGCTTATTTAAATAACATAATTTTATTTAAATAGCATAACAAAAAAAGTTAAGCTTTTCATTTGCTGGGAAGTCATTACTAAACTAATAGTTCCCGCCTGAAGGGGTGATTGAGGCTAGACTATAAAAATTATAAATTCTGTATACATGGACCCCCCCTTTTTCACCTTCTTTTCAACTGCCGGTGCCAGATCTTATGAATTCGGGTCAATTGAATCTCAACTGTTCAAATAAAGTTTGTCTCTTGAAGAAGTAAATGAGTTATATTGAGTTCTATTCTATTAGAATAGAAATATTTTGAATATTTCAAATTGTTAAATGTAATTTAATATTGTTTAATGTATTTATATATATATATAATATATGTTATCATATGTCTTTTTTTATTCCTTACTTGACAACAGTAAGAAATTAAGTAATAAACTGAGAAAAAGAAAAAAAAGAATAATCAATGGAATAAAAGAAGAAATGTCCCGGCCAGTACTTAAGCAGATCAGGCCGGGAAAATAAACCTTTCGTATAAAATCAAAGAACTAAGATATTCTTTCTATTGAGGAGATCCGTTTTGAGTCATTATCTATATTGAATTCCTGATCAATTGCTTTTTTCTATTTTTTTCTTATTTTTCTTATATTTCTTATACATATTTTTACATATTTTATTATATATAATATATTTATACTATAATAAATATATATCTCTTAGTATAAATATATACCTTTACTTTTATTTTATTTAAATTATTTTATCTAAATATTAAATACTTTGTTTAAGTTTAAATTTTAATAGCTATTTAAAAAATTTCTATTATTTATTAGAATGTTTTAGAATATTTCGAATTTCTATTTTAATAATAGAATATTTAATAATATAATAAAATAATATTTTTTTTTTTATTAAAATAGAATAATATAATAAATAATAATAATTTGGAAAAGTTAAATAAGATTAAATAAAAAAAAATCAAATGAAAAAAGAAAATAAAGAGAAGAAGGTGGATTTTTATCAATCTTTATTTCACGTGTTACATCACATAACAAATTTTCAATTTGGAATTAGGAGAGATGGCTGAGTGGACTAAAGCGGCGGATTGCTAATCCGTTGTACGAATTATTTGTACCGAGGGTTCGAATCCCTCTCTTTCCGCTTTCTCTGATCACTTGGTATTTTCGAATTCTAAAATATTCTCATCCCTTGATTTTATCATAGTTAAATGTATGAAACAAATAAGATTATTAAGAATTAATTTAGAAAAAAGCAAAAAAAAACTAGAAATTTTTTATTCCTCACGTCCAGGATTGCGTCCTGGATCATTAGATAAGAATCCAAAGATAAAAAGGGAAACAAAGAATATCACTACTGTGTAAACAAAGAGTTTGAGAGTAAGCATTACACAATCTCCAAGATCATTTTTTTTTTTGAAAAAGGGGAATAGATTGCCTATTTTTTACCACATATACCATTTTTTTTTTGTTTTGACACCCCAAAAAATGAAAAATAAGACGAATTTTTTTGTAATAAGATTTTGATTCATTCGTTACCCGAAATTTCTTGTCATATCAATAATTAGGTATTGTGGAGTACCTAATAGTCCATACTCACCGGAAGGTGAGAACGGGGAAAAGGCTGATCCAAATTCATCGCTGCGGTTATTCATTCAATATACAAGAATTTCTATTTTTGAATCGAGGGTTCGTAATGTAAGACTTATCTGATCTTATCAATTTTTAGAATTTTTTTATCGAATACATCATCAATTTAGCAGAGTATTAAAGATTTCATCGAAAACTTACAGTGGCTTGCCAAACAAAGGCTAAGAGAAAAAAGAGTACAGGTATGACAGGCATAACATCTATGATTGGATTGAAAATGGCATAAGCTTCGGGCAATTTGGCGAAGAAAAAACTACTCGAATAAAGGACAGAATTAAGACAGATACCGATTAAACTAAAGATATTAAGCATAACAAGCATTTCGTTCTTGTGGATTAGATAATTTTGAGTTATTTTTATAAGGGAAAAATGAAAAAGGCAGATCAAGAAATCCTTCTTTTTCTTCGGTTCGGACTTTCCCAAATAAAAAATCCCTCCCCCCATTATCATTCTAAAATGAGAATATAAGGAATTCAACTTTCATACAATATCTTAATTGAATTCTATGTAATGATCAATGAATTTTTTTGATTCTATATCTACATGTCTTGAATCCTAGCAACAAAATATCCCATATGTTTTTGTGTATTTGGGTTGGGATTGACGAATAACCAATACCAATATTAGTGTTGATTAATTTCGAATAGAAATCAAAATGGGGCGTGGCCAAGCGGTAAGGCAGCGGGTTTTGGTCCCGTTATTCGGAGGTTCGAATCCTTCCGTCCCAGATCGTTTTTCATGAAACGAAAGATGGGATCACACTGCATTCCACATGAAACAATAATTTGTTAAAGGGAAAAATCTTTTCTTATTAATTTTCAGAATGGTTCTAAGAATCATATCTGAGAATTCGTTTGGTTTCTCACAAACGGAATCAAGTGTCAAATGTGGGTAAAATTGAATATCTTTATTTTCATTCAATTCATATGATAGAATATGGGGTTAAATTAAATAAATTTGATCCTTGCTGACCCTTATCCGGATAAATACTTATTTATCCATAGATAGAAATATTATATACCGGTTGAACCAATGACTATTCATGATTTTATATTGAATCAATTCCATACCGCTTTGAAATTTCAATTAGAGGAATGTTATGGTAAAACTTCGTTTGAAACGATGTGGTAGAAAGCAACGTGCGACTTGAAGGACATGGTTGGCTGTGGATTTTTACATCCGCCATCTTCTATAGTAATGAAGATGCTCTTGGCTCGACATAGTTTGTTCTGTTCTGCCCGGAACCTAATTTGTGTTGGGTTATAAGTAAATAGTACATGATGAAGCTCGAGAAGAAAGGATTGATTCATTTTTCAAGGGAAAGAATCTAGGGTTAGTGAAAATCAATAAGTTAGACCAACTCTGTAAGTATATCCTCACTATATATAAATTCTAAATCGAAAGGTTCAAATTCAGAACAAGTTTGAAAAGTCAAATTTTCCGAAATTGGTAAAACTATTTCGATGAAAAGTGTATCACAAGGGAATCAATCATTCGTATTCTATTTATATAGAAAGAAATAACAAAAAAAGGTATGTTGCTGCCATTTTGAAAGGAATAAGGATCCCCGAGGTAATGTCTAAACCCAATGATTTCACAAAGCAAGGATAAAGGATTCCGAAACAAGGAAACACTATTTTCAATTGTCTCAACAATTGGATCAGACTGAGGAATAAAAATAGATTCGAAATGAGACAAACAAAAGAGTTTAGAGACGGCTCAATAAATGTCTAAGGATTCTCTTGTCAGAATTACCCAACTTGAGTTATGAGTATGAATGAGATTTCTTCCTTCTTCTGTAAGGAAGAAGAAAAAAGTACTCAATTCAAATTATAGTAAAATTCATGATTTTATGGATCCACTTGCTATTATATACAGAAATTGGAATCATTTTTCTCGAGCCGTATGAGGAAAAAACCTCCTATACGTTTCTAGGGGGGGCATTGTTTATTTACATCTATCCCAATGAGCCATCTATCGAATCGTTGCAATTGATGTTCGATTCCGAAGAGAAGGAAGAGATCTTCGAAAAGTAGGTTTTTACAATCCGATAAAGAATCAAACTTATTTAAATGTTCCTGCTATTCTATATTTCCTTGAAAAAGGTGCTCAACCTACAGGAACTGTTTATGATATTTTAAAGAAGGCAGAATTCTTTAAAGAAAGAACTTTGAGTTAATTAAAGGAAAAAACAAAATTATTAAATAAATAAAATAAAGTAGGGAAGGGTAACTAGTATCTATCCTTGTGTAATTATTTCTATTTACACACCATTTTCCTTTTTCTTGCTTTATTCATATTTTGGTGGGGGAATTTAATTTAACAACAAACAAGGGGTTAAGCTTGCTTATCGTACTTTTATTGATTGAATAAACCGGGGATTTTTTATTTACCTTTTCCTTAATTTTTTCCATTCCAATTTCTTATTTATGTTGTGCCAATCCAACACAAGTCTTTATTTTATTTACTTGATTTACTTTCTCAACATTGCTTTTATATTGACAATGGTGTATCGAACAAATATAATTCGATCATAGATAAATAGGGCTGTTTATCCCCACCCCATATTGATTTTTTTGTTTCCTTCACTCAAATGATGGGTTTGCCTTGCTGCATTTACTCTCATACAAGATGTATTTTCTTAGGGAAAATAAAAAAAGAATTTGATAAAAAATGGGTGGTCTGCCATAATTTTTACATTTCGATTAGGAATATTTTTAATCTGATCTGCTAACTTTGGTATTTTGTGTTTCTAATTGATCAGAAAATCTTTCTTTTCGATGTGTTGCTAGTTCAATGTTTTGATAGGGTCGTGCAGTGCAATTCAATTGATTTTTATATTTTGATCGTATCTACATATCCTATTTATCCGGGTTGCTAACTCAACGGTAGAGTACTCGGCTTTTAAGTGCGACTATGATCTTTTACACATTTGGATGAAGCAACAAATTCGTCCAGACTATTGGTATAGTCTATAAGACCACGACTGATCCTCAAGGGTAATGAATGGAAAAA
Source organism: Tillandsia leiboldiana (assembly GCA_029204045.2). Taxonomy (NCBI): domain Eukaryota; kingdom Viridiplantae; phylum Streptophyta; class Magnoliopsida; order Poales; family Bromeliaceae; genus Tillandsia; species Tillandsia leiboldiana. The sequence continues at coordinate 35,894,302 of CM055064.1, read as the reverse complement.
ACAGCATGTCGTAATAAAATCGAAAATCTAATAAAATAATAAATTTATTTTATTAGATTTTCGATTTTATTAATTTATTTAATTTGAAATGAAAGTCAAAGTTAAAGTAGAACTTTGAGTTTATCCTTACCGGATCATTACAGTTCCAAAAGATTGTTTTGATTTTTGGAAGGGGACAAAAGAAATTCACATTTACAGTTGGGTCTAGTGAATAAATGGATAGAGCTCTATGGCTCCAATTCTGGTAAAATAAAAAGCAACGAGCTTATGTTCTTAATTGGAATGATTACCCGATCTAATTAGACGTTAAAAATGAATTAGTGCCTAATGCGGGAAAGAGTGGGTTCTCCTGTGAGTGAACCATTGATTTTTTCTTTTTTTTTCAGAATCCTAATTATTTTTTATTATGGATTGTAGACGGATGTGTAGAAGAAACAGTATATTGATAAAGAGAATTTATTCCAAAGTCAAAAGAGCGATTGGGTTGCAAAAATAAAGGATTTTTTCTCCTGTTGTAATTATAACGAACATAAACCAATTGGATAGAAAAGGAAGGTAAAAAGATCTGTTGATTGGACTCCCTCTTTCTTTTCCGGGGTATATATTTTTTTCTTACTATACTATATACATAATACAATACATAATACCCTGTTCTGACCATATTGCACTATGTATATATCATTTGATAAACCAAGGAAAAACCTCCTGCCTCTGGCTCAAGTAGAAATGTAAATGGAAGAATTACAAGGATATTTAGAAAAAGATAGATCTCGGCAACAACACTTCCTATATCCGTTTCTTTTTCAGGAGTATATTTATGCGTTTGCTCATGATCATGGTTTAAACGATTCAATTTTTTATGAACCCGTGGGAATTATTGGTTATGACAATAAATCTAGTTCCGTACTTGTGAAACGTTTAATTATTCGAATGTATCAACAGAATTTTTTAATTAATTCGGTTAATTATTCTAACCAAAATCGATTCGTTGGGCACAACAATTTTTTTTATTCTCATTTTTTTTCTCAGATGATATCAGAAGGTTTTGCGGTCATTGTGGAAATTCCATTCTCGCTGCGATTAGTATCTTTTCCCGAAGAAAAAGAAATACCAAAATGTCATAATTTACAATCTATTCATTCAATATTTCCCTTTTTAGAGGACAAATTATTACATTTAAATTATGTGTCAGATATACTAATACCCTATCCTATCCATTTGGAAATCTTGGTTCAAATCCTTCAATGTCGGATCGAAGATGTTCCATCTTTGCATTTATTGCGATTCTTTCTTCA
>CM055064.1:35880507-35883007 GCA_029204045.2 Tillandsia leiboldiana | reverse complement strand
ATTATCAGACAATCACTTATTCACAAACCTCGTGTGGGGCTAATAGTTTTCATTTCCCATCTCATGGAAAACCCTTTTCGCTCCGCTTAGCCCTATCCCCTTCTAGGGGTATTTTAGTGATAGGTTCTATAGGAACTGGACGATCCTATTTGGTCAAATACCTAGCGACAAACTCCTATGTTCCTTTCATTACGGTATTTCCGAACAAGTTCCTGGATGACAAGCCTAAAGGTTATCTTATTGATGATATCGATATTGATGATAGTGACGATATCGATATTGATGATAGTGACGATATTGATGATGACCTTGATACGGAGCTGCTAACTATGACGAATGTGCTAACTATGTATATGACGCCGAAAATAGACCGATTTGATATCACCCTTCAATTCGAATTAGCAAAAGCAATGTCTTCTTGCATAATATGGATTCCAAACATTCATGATCTGTATGTGAATGAGTCGAATTACTTATCCCTCGGTCTATTAGAGAACTATCTCTCCAGGGATTGTGAAAGATGTTCCACTAGAAATATTCTTGTTATTGCTTCGACTCATATTCCCCAAAAAGTGGATCCCGCTCTAATAGCTCCGAATAAATTAAATACGTGCATTAAGATACGAAGGCTTCTTATTCCACAACAACGAAAGCACTTTTTCATTCTTTCATATACTAGGGGATTTCACTTGGAAAAGAAAATGTTCCATACTAACGGATTCGGGTCCATAACCATGGGTTCCAATGCACGAGATCTTGTAGCACTTATCAACGAGGCCCTATCAATTAGTATTACACAGAAGAAATCAATTATAGAAACTAATACAATTAGATCGGCTCTTCATAGACAAACTTGGGATTTGCGATCCCAGGTAAGATCGGTTCAGGATCATGGGATCCTTTTCTATCAGATAGGAAGGGCTGTTGCACAAAATGTACTTCTAAGTAATTGCCCCATGGATCCTATATCTATCTATATGAAGAAGAAATCATGTAAGGAAGGGTATTCTTATTTGTACAAATGGTACTTCGAACTTGGAACGAGCATGAAGAAATTAACGATACTTCTTTATCTTTTGAGTTGTTCTGCCGGATCGGTCGCTCAAGATCTTTGGTCTTCACCCGGACCCGATGAAAAAATTGGATCACTTCTTATGGATTCGTTGAGAATGATTCTGATCTAGTTCATGGCCTATTAGAAGTAGAAGGCGCTCCGGTGGGATCCTCACGGACAGAGAAAGATTGCAGTCAGTTTGATAATAATCGAGTGACATTACTTCTTCGGTCCGAACCAAGGAATCAGTTAGATATGATGCAAAATGGATCTTGTTCTATCGTTGATCAGAGATTTCTATATGAAAAATACGAATCGGAGTTTGAAGAAGGGGAAGGAGCCGTCGACCCGCAACAGATAGAGGAGGATTTATTCAATCACATAGTTTGGGCTCCTAGAATATGGCGCCTTTGTGGCAATCTATTTGATTGTATCGAAAGGTCCACTGAATTGGGATTTCCCTATTGGGCCGGGTCATTTCGGGGCAAGCGGATCATTTATCATAAAGAGGATGAGCTTCAAGAGAATGATTCGGAGTTCTTGCAGAGTGGAACCATGCAGTACCAGACACGAGATAGATCTTCCAAAGAACAAGGCTTTTTTCGAATAAGCCAATTCATTTGGGACCCTGCGGATCCATTCTTTTTCCTATTCAAGGATCAGCCCTTTGTCTCTGTGTTTTCACGTCGAGAATTCTTTGCAGATGAAGAGATGTCAAAGGGGCTTATTACTTCCCAAACAAATCCTCCTACATCTATATATAAACGCTGGTTCATCAAGAATACGCAAGAAAAGCACTTCGAATTGTTGATTCATCGCCAGAGATGGCTTAGAACCAATAGTTCATTATCTAATGGATCTTTCCGTTCTAATACTCTATCCGAGAGTTATCAGTATTTATCAAATCTGTTTCTATCTAAGGGAACGCTATTGGATCAAATGACAAAGACATTGTTGAGAAAGAGATGGCTTTTCCCGGATGAAATGAAACATTTGATTCATGTAACAGGAGAAAGATTTCCCATTCCTTAGCCGTAAAGATATGTGGCCATGAAAAAGGGAAGGGATTAAGTGGAACAGGATTGGCCGGGTGATAGAGTCGTGGAAACACTTGTTTATTCCATATTTTGGACCTTAGCTCCATGGAACAATATGCTACTGCTGAAACATGGAAGAATTGAAATCTTAGATCAAAACACTATGTATGGATGATATGAACTGCCTAAACAAGAATTCTTGAACGGCGAACAACCAGAGTACTCACTACATCAAACAATTTCCATTAATGAAACCATGTAAATCCATCGGATAATCAAAAATACGCATGTCTGATGAAATGGTTGTTGTTATCTGCTTCAATAACGAATCATTGGTTTAACTGAATAACTAAAGAAAATAGATAGAATAAGTAAAGAAAATAGATAGACCCTTCTCTTTCTCTTCGTC